>JAUMHG010034520.1:0-12563 GCA_032359395.1 Enteromius anoplus
ACCATCATGCCATCATCTCTGTAGTAATAGTTGGGCAGATCTTCCTTGTCATCCACTCCTCGAGCTTTCATGTCCTCGGGTAAGCACAGGGACTTGTAGGTTAAAGTCTTCATGGCCTTTTGAATCACTTTGACAATTCCAGTTCCACCGGTGGCATTAGCCTTTGAAGAACGGAGGACACCAGTGATTTTTTGTTTTACTCAGATTACATTTTATAAATGCTTTTTTGTTGTTGTTTTAAATAAGTGCAGTATTTTGGCAAAACTAATACAAGACCATACAGTTTGGAGGGGTTAGGGGGGAAAATGTACTCAAAAAGTGAAAAAGAAATTATTGATGTCAGTTTTTTATCTCTTGACTGTTAATGGTGCTATATTAACTCTATTTCCCCATTCCAGCATGGCCTAATGCTTACCAACTAAAAAATTACGTTCAAAGTCACTTCCATAATTGACTTCCTAGTTCCTTCATGTCTGGTCAGTGCATTTAATGCACAAGATTTAGAGTACAAGGCCCCTCTGATCAGGAGATTTTGTTCTCCCTGGGGATGTTTCAACTTAGACCATCTGTACTGATGACTGTAGGCTTTGTAACATAGAATGCTGGGACGGGAGATTCTGTGACTAAAAGGAGTATTGAGCATTTGCAGATACCACGCTTTACAAATTAGTTTCTTACAAGACACTGTTCATGTAGGGTTGAAGATACCTTATCAAAGACCCCATTTTCACACACGAGTTTTTCACGACCTGCGGTGTTGATGGCAATGGTGTAACGTACATGAGGTATCAGCAACTGTAAGGAGAAAAATAAGCATTTGAAACTAAGACAATGGCAGCAAGACAGTGACATTCAATAAAGCAATATTGAAGTCATATACTGTATGTGCTTTTTTGCTTTTGCAAAAATAACTGCATCGCTGCTTTGACTAATGTTTCACTGCATGTCTTTAGTAAACAACAATTTATTTAACATCAAGAGAGGGTCTTGTAGCAATGAAAGCATTAAAGGACCTTGTATACTGGATGGACTGCAGCGAGCCGTCTGTACATGGCTATGGCAAACACCTCAGTTATCAGATGTGTCCTGAGAAAGTGTGTGACCAGCTGGTGAACATTGAAGTCGGAGCATTTCACCCACATCTTGGCTAGCATCCAGTCGTACTCATTATCCCTTGGGAGAAAGACTGTGTTTCCCACTCCTGGAGTGGTCTGACGACTGAGCTGTTTCACATAACAGAGTTAGCACAAACTGAGTATTTGGTAAACATTTGAACGCTTAATTAAAATCATTAAAATTTTGTGTGCTATGTTACCAAATTATTTCTAAAGGTACCTGGATAGCAATTGGTGTGATTTCATTCTGGCTGTTCTTGTACAGCAGGCAGAAAGGAGCAGCCAAATACTGCTTGGTGTCTGGGTCTGTGGCATTGGCTTGAACTCCCTCCAGTATTGCGTAGTCTGCTATGTAGATGTTTCCTGCCTGTAATAGAGAGGTATTGATATTGGCTTGACAGAGCATTTTCTACGCCTTTTTGAGAAACAACCTCGATCAAATAGACATCTCCTAGATGTATGTGGGTTGATAGCACAGGTACATCTAGGAGACGTCTGCATCTACAAGACTATTATTTAAGTTGTCTTCTCATCTCCAACATGTCTATTGGACGTCTCCTTTTAGATATCAAACAGATGTCTATTAGATGTCTTTAAGATGTTTATGTTTTAGAACGTATGTAAAACTGACATCTGAAAGACATCTGCCAGACGTTTGTAGACAGCAGACGCTTTCCAGATCAAGGGATCTTTAACAGATATCTAGTAAGCCCATGTGCTATCTGGATTGTCAAACTTTTTTTTTTCTGACCTTTAATTCCTCTTGCAGTGTGAGACCTCTATCCAGGGAGCCCTCCACCATCTCCTGAGTGACTGCAAACTCATTTGGAAGATTCCAGCATTTACTGAACATCACAGGATTGCAGCCGTTTAAAAACTGATAGCCAAACAAGATGTCCTCGTTCCAGTTCTGCATCACATGCTCTGTCAAAGGGATTCATAAAGTCAGCTGCTAGTTATTTAAAGAAAAATAAAAAGGACAAAACAAAAACCTGACAAACCTGACACGGTGTTCTTGATTTTCACAAATACTTTTCCAAAATCTGCAATATCTGTCCATGAGGACTGGAACGGTTTCATAAGTTCATTAAGACCAAGATTTCCAATCCTAAAAAAAGAGAAGAAAAATACTACTGAATACTCATAATCAGATTCGTCCAAGTCAATAACACAATAACATGCTTTTATGTTGGAGATGAACATAAACTGTGTAACCTACGCTGTAATGAAATTCAAAGAGAAGTCCACAGATTTTTCAGTATCAAACTGAATGTCCAGAGGAAGTTCAGTGCCTGAGTTGGCATCGATGCTCATGGGGAATCCAGGCTGCCACTCCTTCCACCTTTAAGAAACCGCAAAAATTAATTAGTTATATGGACCGAAATAATTACATTTACCAAACGTTTGAACACTGGCTAAACCTTTACCTGTGGCATTTTTAATACCACTTTACAGATCCATGTGCCTTATCAAACTAGTTTTAAAAAACTGCACTGGATTAATTATTACTATTCATTTTTTAAGTAATCCTGTTTTGAACAAAGATGTGTTCCTTACTACGGTTAAGATTGGTTTTAATGCTGACTTGTGTCTCCTGTTGGTCTGGTGGAATTTGATCCCAAGAGTTAAGGTCAGTGTGACCAAACATGGGTACATTTTTATTCACCCAGAGCACAAGGCTCAGTAAAGGAGCTATGCTTATTAAGGAGGCATGGTGTAACAAACTTAAAACCATTTGTTGAATATTTACAAGGGATTTTAACTGTGCAATCAAACCTGAACTGTTGTTGTCTGAATTGCAGTTCCATGTGCCTGTACTCTTTCATATTATCATCTTGAGGCAAGCGACCTAAACAAACATGCAGATTAGCACAGACACACACAAACAGTATTTGTGAGCTGTTTCATTGAGGACTGGATAGTGAAAAGAATCGGGGTAGCACTCACCCTTGCCATCTCGAAGAACCATTTCCTTTTCACTGGCTATCCAGCGATGACAGGGAAACTCAAAGCAGTGTCCAGAGGGTGTCGTCACACTGATGCTTCTGCAGTACCAATGATCATTTATCAAGATTTTCTCCTTCTCAAGTTTCACCAGCACTATGTCTCCAAGGATCTCCTTCGCTTTGATGTTAACAGAGACCACCTTTAACGACAATTTCTGTTAGACATATCTGAACCACACAAATTAAAGGGGTAATGAAATGATGCATAATAAAACATCAGAACTCAAAACTTTTGCGTAAGATTAAAAACAGCTTATATTGAAACCAATGTGCCGAAATGTTGTGAAATGTGGTACTCTGAAATAATAGCGTTACAAAAAGGCCTTTACATCACTGCCTGTTTAGCCCCGCCCACTAATTCACACATGTATTGTAAATAACAAGAGAGGCAAACGCTGGTCTTCACAGAAACCAAACAATAAAATTGACCTACTGTAGAAAACAAAGTTTTCCAAATTAATTCAATTTTCTGAGTTTGCTTTTCTTACTGTAGGATTACAAATTTAAGAATCGGTCTCGGATCTGCTAATCCATTTCATTTGCAATCTTTGATTTAATTGTCTTCACCTTTATGTACTTACCCCCCTTGAAACCTATAATAACTACAATGTAACACCTCATTTTCAGATGATTCAGATGAATTTGAAGACTACGGCGCTATGAAGAAAGATTTCGGAAATAAAGAGAAAATTCTGCTTCAAAGATATCCAAACGTCTCCAAGTCTTAGGAAAAATAAGAGTATTAAGAAATGAGACATGAGAAATGTTTGAGGGATAAGGATTAATCTGAGAATTTGGTGGAAGAAACAGAATGTATTTTTATTTCTTTGCCGAATCTTTATCAAGACTTCATTATTTAATATTATACCCTTGAAACTAATGGAGCTATGCCAAATATAAATAATTACCGTCTATGTTGTACGCGAACAGCAAACATCTTGACCCCGCCCAAACGACTGCTGTATGCGGCAGACCAATCACAACGCTGCACCATCTGACCAATCAGAGCAGAGTAGTCTCGCGGAAAGGCAGGGTTTAGAGAGACTGAATCTTAGAACTGCTTCAAACTAATTGTTTGAGAATCACTGGAAAATTAGGTGATATTAAACACATATTTTGGAAACAGAAAAATTCTTTGTTTCCTTGCGTGCATGTAAACCTACTTTTAGGAGACTCCCAAAACAATATTAGGAGCGCTAAAAGTGGCCTAATTGGGGCTTTTTAAAATGTATCATAAATGCCCAGCATTGTAAATACAGCATCTCAAAGGAACGCCTCAAATATTTCTACTAGACAGAAACTAGCTTATTTTAACATCAAATAAAGACTTGGGTTTCCTGCTTCTCAAGCCTGTCTCCTTTGAAGCTTTAGACGAGATCTCAACAACATCACACAGTGCTCAGGCTTTTCTCCTGAAGACTCTTCTCTAGTGGTTGTTTAGTAGACTAGTAGTCAGTTAGTAGTCAGTTGGTGCTGAATTTGTGAGGGGAAAAACAATTCTTACCGATCTTTTTCCAAAATGTTCAGAGATGGATTTGTCCAGTAGAGTTCTGTCACTGCTTCTCTCCGTGCCCACCAGCGTCAGGTAAATTTTATTAATGGTCCCAGCAAACGCCTGTTCGCCAGTGGCCACAGAAACCTTGTACTTGAACATCCTGCTCGAATGAGAGGACAAGCACAACGGACTCCCTTTTTCACTGCTGTTTTGGGGGTGTGGTCTCCGATCATGTTTGTGAAAATAAAGCAGTTAACCAATGAACTGTGTAAATAAAGGAAAAGAAATCAAGTGCATGCTTGTGCTGGTCACTAACTGTGTGGGAAAAAGCAATACATTACAATATTGCATTGCTCTTTATATATTAATTGTGTCAGTTACTTTATAAGGAATGTAATGCATTGTGTTACTTTCACACTTCTTTTTCTCATCTGGGCCTAACTTTCTGGTTAGATTTAATATAAAAAGTTTTATTCTTGGAAAAATTTAAAAGTCCTTTCACCCCAGGTTAAATAAGCTTAACATCATTTCTAGTGATTATCATCGTTTTGATTACAGAGACCGTCTTTGTATTTAATAAAAAAAAACGTCATTATACATTACCATCACTCTGTTCTCCTACCTAATAATGTTCAGTGATTGACTGATTAAGGGTGAATGAAATGTAAATTCACATCTATCATCATTGAAGGCCAACAACAAAGACACTGGTTTAATACAATTGCATAAATTAAGAATTTTATGTTATTTAAAATATTTAATTATTGTAGGTTTTTCATAATCTGCATGTAAAACTGACATCTGAAAGATGTCTGCCAGAAGTTTTTTGACAGCAGATACTTTCCAGATCAAGAGATCTTTAGCAGACATCTTGCAGGTGTGCGTGTGCTATCTGGGTATTGTATGAAAAAGTAATGTTACTTATTAGGAAGGGTGTTACTTTCTTATTGAGGTTCACACTGAAAATATGATGCATACCTGCAATAACTTAAGTTAAATAACATAATAATGAAAAGTCACATTTTATTAATTAGTGTCTTAGCTGCTAACCTTTGATCCAATTCAACCACCATGCAAGCCAGAATGGCATCACAGCTGAAAGAGTTGAGCCGGTCAGGATTAATTCTGACTAAATTTAACCTGTTACAAGATTAAAACACAAAAAAAAACAGGCAAAGCAAAACTCTGTTCAATAAGGGAAGATTAATTACACATGTCAATGACCAGAAAAACCTGTTTGAAAAAAACAAGTGCTGAAACAGTTGGGTGGTTTCTTGAAAGTGGGTCTTGCAGATGTAAATGCAGACGTCAAATAGACATCTTCTAGATCAGTGGTTTTCAAACCAGTCCTACAAGCGGTCAGAAACAGAAACCCCTTGTCAGAAACACCCAATACATGTCTTGCGGTATCTGCTAACAAGCTGATGAGTGGAATCGTGTGTCTCTGACAAGGGAGACATGTGCTGCATCAGAAATCGCATTCTGCTTAAGTAGGTACTACATTTAAAATTGAACGTACTACCCGCTTGTTAAAAAGTATGTTCTATATAGTATGAATGTGCGTAGTATGAATGGAATTCGGATGTACTACATCCCACATATTGATGTTGTCACGTGTCGTCATACCAGCGCAAAAATTTTAACTGTCAGTAAGTCATCCGTTTATTTAGATTGTGTTAAACAAGTGTAATTTAATCACAATAAATGAGCCATGTCTCAACTTTCTGCCATTTTTCGAAAATGATGCGTCCTCTCCCGGAGCCTCAGGGGATGTCCATGGGATGCGTTCTACAGAATTCAGGCAGAAGCAGTAGGTCATACTTCTCTTGAGTGAAACTTTAGTTAGCATATGCTACTTGCACATGTTCCTGCAGGTATAAATAATGCATAGTTAGCTTATGTGTGAAAATTATGAATAGCAATTGATCATGTAGCAAGTTCTGCACCAATCCAGTTTCTTCCTGCATTTCATAAAATGTCTGTTACCAAAATCACTGATCAGACATATTACAGAAGTTTTAGGATGTCCATAACACCCTCCCCCCAACCAGCTTGATATACTTTCTATTTCTTGTTTGTTTGTGGAAAATGTTAACGACTCATCACTTGAAGAATACCTGGGATATTTACTAGAAGCAACATGGATACATTTCAGCTTCCCTAGTCCACATACCTGAAATAGCAAAGAACCACTTCCTCATTTCATCATATCTGAGTCAGTATAAATAGCAGCGTTTGTTTTCTGACTTGGCAGATATTTCTGTACATTTGTTGTTGACGAATCTGAAATATGCCTCTAGTGAACAGCAGCGTTGTCCTGCAGGCACTCTCCAACTTCACAGGTGCTTCTGTGAGTCCGTTTTCAGAAGAAAAAAGGGGTTTTCTTTTTAAAGAAACCAACACTTCCTGAAGCTGTCCCGCTCAAACGTTTTTGCAATGAGCTATTTGTCGATATTGATACTTTTCTAGACCCAAAGTTTGATTATGATTACACAGATTTAAAGCATGACATAACATGCATGCGTGGAAATGAGCTGCACAAACGCCCCTTTGGGTGGAAACGTCTTGCCATTAAGGTCCTGGATAAGTGTCCAGATGGAAACGCCTGGTTGGGTGCAGAAGGATGGAGGAGTTACTCAGTGGATGGCGAGTGGCCCGTCTCTTATCATGAAACCAGCATGAACGGTGCCAAAGCCATCGTCGAGTCTCATTACATACCAGGCTCTGGACAAAGGTACGGCGAAGAAATCTATTTAAGGTAAGATATCAACAAGGCTGCCTCGTACAGTGACACAGTTACATGTGAAGAGACTGGAAGAACCTACGAAGTGCTTCTGCAGAACAGAATCAATCCAAAAATGAGGAAAGTGTGTGCCAAGAAGGAATACTGGCTAATCGAGATTCCTGCAGGAACCCCACCTGATGAAGAGAGAGAGATCGTGGAGAAGTCCATTCGTCCTGATGGAATTCTGTTTAGGGAGTTGTGAAGAATCTTCCCAGCCCCCTGCTATCTTCCCAATAAGGGGCCGTGTATAGATAGTTACCGCTGGAGGATTCTTTTTATCCTTCTTTATGCA
The DNA here is from genome assembly GCA_032359395.1 of Enteromius anoplus. NCBI lineage: Eukaryota > Metazoa > Chordata > Actinopteri > Cypriniformes > Cyprinidae > Enteromius > Enteromius anoplus. Next base: position 7,694 of record JAUMHG010034520.1, read on the forward strand.
TTTGACCCTTTTCTGTGTTATTTGTTAACTGAAGGGTTTTGTCTTCAGTATTTGATTTCTGGTTTCAAAAGACAAGCAGCATTTAGTAAAATGTATGTATATATACATATACATATATACATTAGGAGTGTAACAAAGTTTTAATTAAATCAATAAATACCCTCCAAGGCTGACTTTTCCAAAACACTTCTTTATTTGCTGCTAAGAAGAAACCCCAGGAGTTATGTGAAGTATACAGTAGCTTCAGTTTCCAAGCCAACAGTACCTGACGACACTTTGCAAAAACAGGTGAACATAGCACATGAAGGAGAGGTGACTAGCCATGGCGGCACCCAGGTAGAGGAGCAGGTGTCTGACAGTTAAGACAGGGAGGGACAGAGCGAGCAGGAAAGTGTAATTGAAACGGTAAGCATGGTAGCGACATGTTTATTTATTTGATTATGTTAATCAGGGCGGATGCAGGAGAATAGCGTGTGTGGGCCTGGCTGGGCCACGACGAATATGATGATGATTTACCTAAATTAATTAATATTATAAGTAGTGGTAGCCGTTATCAGCGTTAACTCTTTATTGCGCGATAAAAAAAATATCACCGTTAATCTATTCACAAAGTTGGGTGGGAGCCACCTGGGTTCACCTTAATATTTTAGAGCAGATGTTTGCGTAGCCGAATTGCACTGTAGCCCAACACGCACGGGACTAGTTTTCTAAACTACTGTACGCGTGAGCTTCAATTCTTATCACCTGTCATCCTGTCAACGGACTCCAGCATATTCATAAATGGAATGTCAGACTGGAGACATGTGCGCCAGAGTTCGGAAGAGCATGAAAAAAGCACGGCACACAGGAATTGTGCTGAACCTTATTTTTTAAACTGTTCAAAAGCTGACATCAAAAACTTGCTGAAGGGGAAGACAGCTGACAGAGCACAGAAATCAGGTCAAGAAGAGGCATCAGAATGAGGCTGCGTATACCCTGGACAATGATGACGACCATGGACATTCGGAACTTAATTCAGCAAAACATCTCCACCGAGATCCAGAAAGCTGCAATGTTTTCTGTCCAGCTCGATATAACGCAACACATAACAGCGCAAGACCAATGCTCAGTCATTTTGAGGTATGTGACTGATGTTGTCAATGAGAGGCTTGTCGCACTGGATAGTCCTTTGTGGATTTGCTTAAAGAGCTCCTTGAGCATCTGAAACTGGACTCAAGTCTGTGGATTGGAAATACAACAGATGGAGCTTCAAAAATGCAGGGGCATTACAGAGGCTTCTCTGCACTGCTGGCATCACAGTCCCCCAACAATGTACACGTATGGTGCTATTCACATGTCCTCAATCTCGTGCTGCCTGATACCACACAAATAGTGATAGAGAGTGGATCACTGTTTGATCTCCTCAATGACACAGCAGTGTTCATCAGAGAGTCATATCAGAGAGTGAACATTTGGGAGAAGGAGAGCCATGACAAGAGACATGGACGCATTGCTCCAATTGGAGAGACACGTTGGTGGGCTAAGCACGATGCTATGAACAAAACATTTGGATCATTTGGAAAGCCTCAAGACAGTTTGTACACTGATGTGTTGTCCACGCTCACAGCCATACAGGAACTGAAGACTGTGAAAGGAAATGTACGCACCAAAGGATACAAAGAGGGCCTACTCAGGTATGAGACAATACTGACAGCTCAATTATTCCTTAGGATATTTGAGCATACATCACCATTGTCAAAGTACCTGCAGTCAGAAGGGATAGACATCCTCTCTGCCCATAGGATGGTCATGTCAAAACAAGATGCAATAAAAAAGCTGACGAGAGATTTCCAGGCTGTCAAGACTGCTGCTGATGACTTTGTGAGATGGGCAAAGGAAAAGTGGAGGCTGCACTGCCACAGAAAAGAAGGAAGAAGAAGAAAGCCATGCCGAGTGAGATGTCTCAGTATGACACCATAATCGATGAGCCTACGAGGTAAAAGTTCATAACCAAATTGTTGATACAGCTAAGGCCATCCACCAAAGATTTCTGACACATGAGCAAAACTTTATGCAGATTTGTCATTTCTGGATCCCAAAACTTCTCCCTGGTCCGAAACCATGCTCTTCCTAAATCTGCACTTGAAGACCTCAGCAAGTGCCTGGTTAAATTTGATGATAGGGCAACAGTCGACAACCTGCGGTATGAGCTGAAAAGCTTAGCGGGACAGTGGGATAAGCTGAAAGAGTCACCACTGGATGAATATGTGACCAGGACAGTGAAGGTTGGACCTGATGGAAAGGAAGAGGACATGGAAATCATCAACAAATGCTGTGCCTCCTGCAAAGACTGCCTAGTGTGCTGCTATCAAATTCTCCAGAGCCACGACCGATTGTGGTGGGCCAGTCTGAGCAAAAATGCCAAGGCCCTGTTTTTGTCCCAGTCCAGCCCTGCTAAAAAGGAGGATGGAGTTGGTGGGAAAGAAAAATGTCACGCCACCTATTTGACAATATTTCGGGTTTACACAAAACGAAAAAGGTAAGCTGGCGAAACAGACAGTTTGCATACTTTGCTCATAAGTTGTGGCAGTGAAGGAATCACAAACCACAAACCTGTATGTACATTTGCTTGGCCACCACCCTGCTGAGCCTCCTAAGCTAGCACCAAGAAAATGTGCTATTAACAAAGATCGAAATCACCCATCTGTTATTTAATTAATATTATACTACGGGACTGTTAAATGCTTGAATTTGATTCGCTGATTATGGTTCTGAGTTGTTAATTATTTTCAGGAAAACACATGGTGAACGTAATTCCAGGCAGCTCTTGACTGCATTGCATGTCCATATCACTTCGCCAAATGATTTTAGTTATTCAAAGTGTCTTACAGCAGCAAAATAACCAAAACCCTCACTGACACTAACCAAATATAGTAAGCAATATGATAAAAAACTAAATATAGTATTGTCAAGTACGGAGAGCATATACTTAATTTCTCCCACTATCTCTCCCTCATAGACATGCATAACTTTCATACAGTATGCACAAACACTAACATATAAAGACAGGCAGCAGCTGGTGAGTTCCCCAGGGCTGTGTTCTCTCCCCATTGCTCTTCTACCTCTACGCCAATGATTGCACATCTTTGTCAAGCGATTAAAGACCAATAATTATAAATGTGTAACTTCTAAAACTACAATCCATGCAAGTCCTTAAGACTGTCTAGTTATAAAACCAACCTTAATGTACTTGCAAGACTGCCGTGCAGCACATTCATTAGTGGAATTTTTCAGAAACAAGATGATTAACATTAAGGTTTTAGTTTTTTCTAAAAAAAATTAAATAAATTATAATAATAACTTCACTAGACATGCAAACTTCATTTTGTGATGTGAAATCCAAGATTTTTTTTTTTAAGTATAGAAAAGCATTTTATGCAATGTAGGGTAAACCATCCATGTGCAGTGTGCTTTGTTAATCCTCTGACAGCCTGGCCAACACCTGGCACTTCTTGAGATGCCAACATCACCTCTTCAATCCTTTCTAAGTCCTCTGGTAGCTGGCTGTCATCATTTCATTGGCTGGGGTGAGAAATTAAGTTGGTTGTTGTCAGTAACTAGAATGCTCCAAAAGATATCTTACTCTTCTCCTTTTGGATCTCATCTCCAAGAACTGCTGCTCTAGTACAGAAAAAATCTTTCTAGAAATTTGCGTCCACTGAGTTGACCCTTGGGCAGTAAGTCAAGATTAAGTTAAATACTGTATAATGAATAATGATTGGTGACAATGGGCAGGAGGGATAATGGGAAAAGCAGTTCAGATTACACGACAGAACTGGTGACCGTGACAACATCATAAATACAAGGCAACAAGCCAAGGGTAAAATTCAAAAGAGCAGCACAAAAAAAATAACACAATAAACCAGTCAGTGAAACTAGAGTATGAAAAACAAAGAAAAATGCCAAATATCGGTTTCCAGTCCTGTTCTTCGGGACCAACTGCTCTGCATAGTTTGCATATCGCCCTTATCTGACACACTGTACTTATATGGCTGCCAATCAGGAAGCAACCAAACAGGAAGCAGAGGGAGCGGTATTCTTAAGATATTCTTATACAAGGGTTTCTACAGATAAGAATAAGTTAAATTAAGGGTTAAATATGAAATTTAAGACCAAACCTACAGTATGATGTGCAACAACAAAAAAAAACACAAAAAAAAAAACTGACAAAATTCTCTCATTGATATTTTTAGATAGCAATAATGGTAAAATCTTTAAATATGAAAAAAAAAAAAATGTCATGTTCATTTAAACATTTGCTAATACATTTTATGTGTGGTAAACTAACAAACAATGAACAGCTGTGTTTCCATTAACTCACATTAACAAAAACAAAAATATAAACGCAACACCTTTGTTTCTGCTCCGATTTTTCATGAGATGGACCATGTCAACAACATGACAGCGAGGACAATAGACATAATTTATCAAATTTAAGTCAAATTTTTAATCGAGTAAAACAACAATAACACATAGAACAACAAAAGATTGTAGGTGAAACTGCATGAAGTCAAACCTACCTTCAGTGTAATCCAGCTTCACATACTTCTGCTGTTCGTTGTACTTGAGCTGGATCAACATTTCACTTGGAACATCCAAAAGTGTTTAACATTATAAACTGGTGTAAATAAGGAACACTGTATTGAGTGGATGTATGTCACATCGTTTACGCAGTAATATTACAATATATACAGATAGCAATAACGTCAGTGTTAGTCACCAAACTTTATATCCAGTGCCGATTAACTTTATTTATCCACACACTTTTTATTAAGAAAAAGATAAATAAATGCTTCATATTCGGCGATAGAAAACATACTGTGCAGTTTAC
>JAUMHG010034521.1:0-12563 GCA_032359395.1 Enteromius anoplus
CCTCTGTGGGGTTGGCATCATCTCTTCTTAAGTGTTCTGGATCCAGGCTGGAGCGTGTTAATTCCTAGTTACCACGGCAGTCTTTATTTTGGCAGAAGACGAAAGGGCTACTTGCCAGAGGGTGCCGTCAGGTTTTGGGACCATCACGATCGGGCTGGACCACGGGCTGCGGGATGGCTCTATTACCCGTAACTTCAGCATGTGTTTTATTTCCTCCTCTATAGCCTGCCGACGGGCCTCAGGGACCCGATAGGGCCGCTGCCTGACGATAACTCCTGGAGCCGTCTTGATGACTGACCAGGTGCTGGAGCTCCTTCTTCTGGCCGGCCGACAGATGGGGATTTATGTCAACAGCCACGGGCTCGGAGGCGGCGGGGGCTGCCACCTGGTCCCGGGTTCCGACCCACTTTTTCAGTAAGTTTATATGGTACAGTTGCATAGGGCGGCGACAACCAGGTTGCTGCACTCGGTAATTTACCGGACCCACTTTCTCCAGAACACCTGCCAGGTGGCGAGGAACTTGCAAGCTGCGGTCGGAACCAGGACCATCACGGGGTCTCCAGGCTGGAAAGCCCGTGGCTGGGCCAGCCGATTGTAGCGTCGCTGCTGGGGTTGTTGGGCCTTCGTTATCTGTTCCTGGACTAATGGCATGACTCGGTCGATTTTCTCACGCATCTCCCGGACGTGTTCGATCATTGAGCGGTGGGCTGCCGGCTGCTGCTCCCAGGCTTCCCGTGCCACATCCAGGAACCTGCGAGGTTGGCGGCCGAAGAGCAGTTCGAATGGGGTGAAGCCAGTTGAGGCCTGAGGCACTTCCCGGATGCCGAAGAGAACATACGATACCATCTTGTCCCAGTCGCGCCTGTCTTCGGCGGCCACTCGGCGGAGCATTTGTTTTAGCATTTGATTAAACCTTTCGACGAGTCCGTCCGTTTGAGGATGATACACCATGGTCCTCAACTGCTTCACCCCAAGCAGCCGGCAGAGGTCAGCCGTTAGCCGGGATATAAACGGTGTCCCCTGGTCAGTCAGGATTTCTTTGGGGATACCCACCCGGCTAGCGAGGAGGAAGAGTTCTTGGGCCACCGCTTTGGCCGTGGCCTTCCGCAGGGGGATAGCCTCAGGGTACCGGTTGGCATAGTCCATGATGACTAAAATGTGTTCATATCCCCGGGCTGACTTGGGCAGCGGTCCCACCAGGTCCATCCTGATGTGCTCAAAGGGCACCTCAATGATGGCAGCGGAATCAGCGGACTGGGGCGACGTGATCTGGCACGTTGGGCAAGACTGGCAAAACCTCTTCACCTCAGCTTGGACTCCGGGCCAGTGGAATCGGTCCCTAACTGGCTGCTCGGTGTTGGCAGCACCCAGATGGCCGGCCATGGGATGGCTGTGGGCGAGTTCCAGTATGGTTTCCGTTTTGGTTCTAGGTACCACAAGAAGCTGTTTTTCCTCCTCCCTTCGCTGAGCGACACAGTACAGCAGGCCATTTTGGATCACAAAGTGAGGGAGAGGATGGGGTCGCGGCTGAACGTCCTTTCCCTCAATGACTCTCACTTGAGTCCAGCAATGCTTCAGGCGCTCATCTTCATGCTGCTCTTTGGCAAAGGAGCTGCCCTCGTTAGCCTGTCTGAAGACATCAAAAAACACGTTAGAATTTTCAGGGGGCGACTCACCATCTCTCCCGCTGTCGGAGGCCAAAAGCGCTGGACGGCGTTGTGGTTTCCGTGGTGACCTACGGGTCCGGCGGCTCCCTCTTGGGCTGGCAGGCTGTGCACTTCTGGCGAGGAGCTGGTCAAATCCTGGCCAATCCCGCCCCAGTAAAACCGTCACAGGCAAATCCTTCACAAGGCCGACTTCGAGTGGCCAGCTCCCGGGGCTTGCGCTGATGGTGACTTGGCGTACCCGAACCTGGCACGTGTCTCCGTGCACGCAGGTGATGGGCACAGTTGCTTTCGAATCTGGCCGGGGAGGCACAATGCTGGGGCGGATTAGGCTGATGGCGCTGCCCGAATCCAGCAGGGCAGTGTAGGTCTTTCCATTCACCTGGACATCTATTTTTGCGTAGCCCCGAAGGGGATTTCGTGGTGTAAAGCACAGCCTGCCAACCACGGCCGGGGCGCGGCCACTGGTTCTTCGGTGGGCATGGGCTCGTCACGGTGTGAGTGAGCCGCTGGCCTGCTGATCGGTCGCGAGATGGCCTCCGGTGCGCTCCGCTCCTGGACCACCCTCGCTGAAAAAACAGGCGCTCGCTCCCCCGGCTCCCGTTGTAAGGCAGCATCGGCCAGTTCGATGGCCTCTACAACCTCCAGAGGCGTAGTCGGGTTCCGCATACCGACAGCTTGCCAGTGGGTTCGGGGAAGTGCACGAAGCAGCCGATCGACAATCACTCTCTCCATCACTTTGGCACCCGTGGCTCCTTCAGGCAGCAACCAGTGTTCGGCGAGGCGCGTCAGCTCTGCCACCTGGGCACGAGCCGGCTGACGGGACTTAAACTCCCATTCATGGAACCTCTGGGCTGCGCACGTTGGCGATAAACCGAGGCGAGCCAGTATTTCTGCCTTTAGTGCATTAAAGTCATCCACATCACGCGCTGGCAATGCAAAGTACGCTCTTTGGGCTTCACCCATCAGGAGTGGTGCCAAGGCCTGTGCCCAGTCCTCCTGCGGCCAGCCTGCCCCGATAGCAGTCGTTTCGAACATCTGGATGAAAGACTCGACATCGTCGTGTGGGGTAAGTTTGGGGATTAATCGGGCTGCTTGTGCACGGGGATCTGGAAGCGGAACTGTGTGGGCGGCGGCATTTTCTACCCGGAGCGCTGCAGAGCGTTGCTCTGTTTCGGTCTGGCATGTAGCGAGGTGCTCAACAATTTGCTGCTGGCGGATGCTAACCTCGAAGAGCCGCTGCAGAAAGTCCTCCATGGCAGAGGGAGGAGCGCCGTTGAGATCCAGATTGAAAAACAGGAAAAAACGGTGATGATTTTTTTTTTTTTTTTTTTGATGAACTGTTGTGTGTGATTCTTCACAGCACTGCCCGCATTCTCCACCAGATGTCGCAGGAGGGAGAATCACAGCACAAAAAGAGTTGCAATTTTATTTACAGAGGTGAGGGTGAAACAAACAATCCAAGGGAATCCCAGGTGCGGTGTCCGGTGCTCGGTGGTGCTCTTCCACACGTGCAGGTAGGTGCTCTGTGAGGGAGGCTGACCGGCTCAGACGCTTACTCAGACGCTTACTTACTCTCAGCTCGTTTTTATCTGAATGGGTTTCTTTTTTCTGTTGAAAATTGTATTAAATTCAATGAGGACCAGCAGTGTTTAGCACAAGAAAGAAATGATTACAGGTTTGGGACAACATGTAAGAAAGTAAATAATGACACAATTATCATGTTTAAGTGAACTATCCCTTTAATGACACGCTTTCTCTTGATTGTTTTCTTTCACTCCAGACACAAGCAACTATGTTAAACACTGAGTTTTAGACAGTATTACCACAATCACATGTGATAAATATCGCTTCAGGTGTGCGCACTTAAAGCGTGCCCAGACAGCACACACATAAAATAGTTTAATCAACAAGACTTTAAAGCGAATCATTTATATTTGTGATTGCGAAAAAATGTAGTGTCAGATGAGTGTAATTTTATCACTGAGTTAAAAAAAATTAATTCACATTAGTGTTTTTATTTTTGATTCTCATGGGAATACGGGACAAAGTGCGTCTCTTTTAAGGTCAATATGGGACGCGTACTTTTTTTTCTAAATACGGGACGATTCCATATTCATAGAGACGGTTGGCAACCCTAAATAATACATACCCAGATCATCCGATCCGGCGATGTTCTTTTCACGATACCACTGTAGCGCGAGAGTGACTGAGGTCCCAACTTAGCAAGCCAAAAGGCAACAGTGGCAAGGAAGCCAAATTCTATCTGCGATAGAAATGGAGAAAAAAACCTCAGGAGAAACCAGACTCAGTCGGGGACCAGTTACCCTCTTACCAGATGAACCAGATGTGGTTTCATTTTGGTACACAGCTCAGATTTTCTTCATAAAATATAAAGCATGTATATATAGAAATGTGTGTAGTGGCAAATTATGCTGCCAGATTTCAAGTCCCAGATTGTGGTCCTGTTCCCTGCTGCCTTATGTCTCTTCTAGACTGTCCTGTCAAATAACATAACCTAAAGTGTAATATTGTTTTGGGAGTCTCCTAGAATAGGTTTCCAAGCATGCAAAGTGTTTTCTCAAAATATGTGTTTAATTTCAACTCTCAAACGATTCGTTCAAAGCAGTTCTAAGATTCAGTCTCTCTAAAGCCCTCCTTTCCATGAGCCTAGTCTGGTTTGATTGGTCAGATGGCCCAGTCTGTTGTCATTGGTTCACTGCATACAGCACATTAAAAGTTCTGTATTTTGAATGCTAAATTTAAATTTAAGCATCTATTATTTCTCATACTTACAGGCTGTGATTCAGTAGAGCTGCTGGTCCAAATAAACCAGGTACTGAAGCGTCTTTCAAGAGCAAGCGCATTGCATAAAGTCAAGTTGTTCGCAGCCGGCCCATGTAGAACCTAGGTGGGAATTTTGCAAATAATTACCCCAAGATGTGTACCCATCACAAAAAGGGGAGTTTGAATTACTAACAACTCGTTTAGACTGTATAGAGCCGATTCTTTAATTTTGGGAGACAATAACTTTAATTATTGAGCACATTAGATTTACAACTTTACAACTGCAGATTGTTTACATTACCATACAGCTACATTATACACTGCATGAAAGGCAATATTGGAAATGGCATAACAGGGGCACTTTAAAAGAAAATGGAAAACTTTACTTTTAGTGTACAATTATGCAACAATAGATATCCTGGAATAAATGGCCCAAAATGTTATGCATTCACTTAAACACAGTCCCCAAAACCTTGTATAGATACACACCCAAAACATAAGGTTATTATTCTGCACTCAGAATTTTTTAGTGTTGTGTTTGGTAGTAAATGTTATTGAATACTTCCACATCAGCACATATTCTCTGCTTCCGGCCCAGTCTCATAACTCAGACGCAGCGAGACTGGCTGACTCCGGCGCTGACAGGCATTAGTGGTGCATCCTGGGTGGTTTGCTGAGGGTGTAGTACCTGCTGGCTGCCTTCATCCACACTATCTCTCCTCGTAATGATGAACGGTACCTGTATGTCTCGCTGTATAGTTTGAGACAGTGAACTCCCGAACTCCCCCTCAGGCTGCGGTGACTGGCAGGGAGAGAACGCCTCCCGGGCACAGGTGTGAGTGATGAGGGAAGTGCTATTGCATGTGAGGCTGGCAGGAAAATGTTTAAACAGAGCAGAGATGAAGAAAGAGAGCAGACACTTAGACAGGCGCTGTCCTAAACAGCTCATGACTTCACACGGGCGACTCCTGAGCAATCTCTCACCCCCAACCTAACCCACCATTTTAGCTGTATACTGTTTTGTGTAACTGTACCTTTCAAAAGATTTAGGAATATGAGACAATGAGACAAACAACAACCTTAAAGGGACAGTTCACTCAAAATATAAATTCGGAACAAAAAAGGACAAATTCCATTTGTTAACTGCATTAGATCAATCCAAATGTGATCAGATACTTTAAAAGTAATTATGCATCAACATTTATGTAAGTAAATTATATATATATATATATTTTTTTTTTTAAGTAAAGGTTAACGAATATGAAGTGTGACCCTGATGTAACATTTACTGTCTATTTAGTTTCACTGCTGACTTAGGGAAACAGTTGAGCTATTAAAGAGATCTTATTTGTGATTTTCTTTCCTGTGGGAGTCCAAGAGCTCTGTGTGTTTTATTGGAGAGTTACAGAAGGCCGCTGGTCTCACAGAGGGCATCTGATGTTCTTCACTCCAGCAGGGAAAGCCCCTCTCCTCCATATCTTATCCAAACACAGTGAGCTCTGTGCGATTCTCTGTGTCTGTGGCCAGTTTTATAGACAGACTGTGTGTGGGAGGCAGACAAAACAGAGGGTAGCCGAGTGTGTGATGGACTGTATGTTGGGGTGTGTGTTTAATCAGGGCTGGTGTGTGTCTGCTGCACTGTCAGCAATTGCTGGTGCTTCCTGTGTGAAGTTCTAAGCATTTCCTGTCATTGGCCAGTGAGTCAGAGTGGCATCGGAACATTGCTTTCTCATAACCATTGTATCCCAAATTCATTCAGAAGGTCATCTTTTCCAGTTCTCCAGGAGATTACAATCCTTTTTTTAAAGGACCGACATCCTGCAGAATTATCACACCTGCCCAGGAGTCTTTAGTATTTGGAAAATCTTGATTAGCTGGTTCAAGAATAGTGACACCCCTGTTCTAATCTGATCAGACACATCACAGTTCTCATATTCTTAAACTTAAATAAAAGTTTTCTGAAATTATAATACAGGGCTGTTGAACACTTGATTGGTTAATAAATGTTATAATGTGTGCAATTATTTTCAGGGAAATGCACAGCTAATGTAATTCCAGGCAGAATTTTATTGGATTATGTCATCATTTCTTTGTCAGATTGCTTCAGTTTTTTTGAAGGTCCTTCAACATCAGCCTTACATCAGCAATAGAACCAGAACCAACAATGACACTGACCAAGCAAATAAATATAAAATTGTAAAATTGTTTATTAACTTAAAATCGTTTCAGTGGTCTCTCTTCAGTTATTCCTTATTTTTATACAATAAAAGTACTATCAAATAAATTAGACTTTAAGCTTTATTTGTAGTCCTCTGAACTGGTTTGATACATTTGTGTTTGGGGCAGACCAAAATATTTGGAAATTTTTGTAGTGATGTGGCAAACTTTCAGCACATGCAAATATTAGTCCAAAACCGCTAAACAAATAAACAACAAAAACAAACAAAAAACTAAATAAATATTGTTTTCGACCAAAATCATTTTGAAATGCAGAAATCACTTAGCAAAGCATTTTGACTTTATTTGTATGTGTTTTGTGCACACGATGTGGATGAGCTAAAAACAGGTAGACATTTCATTGATTAAACCAAAAAGTTTGCTGAAGTAGCAATATGTAAATTTAAAATTTTATGTAAACTTTACTACGATCGGTTTATTACCTGTGAAAACACCCTGAATACTATGTTCAATTACCCTAATTTAATAACTGAAATGGTTGTCTAAATTGAATTTTGGCTTCAAGTCTAATTTGTTCTCAAATCAACTTCCTTGACTTAAAATATTCCCCTCCAGTTAGTGTTTACGTACATTACATGAGCTAAATGAGGCTACTCCATGTGAATTAGCAGCTTGCCAAATTCCAGCTGTTTCACATTAATTAGCGACATGGCTGCTTTTGTTGAAGTTTAAGAAAATGATTGCCCTCATCTTAGACTGAGAGTTAAATCAAATCAAACTCAGCTCTGAATTTTATATTTTACTTTTTTCTTTTTGTTGTCCATTGTAGACTGAAAATACCTTTTTTGCAAAAAAAGTTGTTGCAAGTCAAGTTTTACTTGTGCCTTTTTTGAACATTGACTGAGACTGACTTGTTCGATCTCTTTTGTTCTGCCATTTTAAAATATTGAGATGTTCAATTTCATTTCTATATTAGTAAATAAAACCCCATAAATAAACAGTTTCTTGTTTTTCACATTTCTTGGTGTTCTTTAGGCTTACATTTAGTATGATTAAAATACTTAAGTTCTTTAAAAATCGAATACTTTAAGACTTTTACTAAAGTCTTATTGGAATTGGTGACTTGTAACAGAGTCATTTACAGTAAGGTATTCATACTTTTACTCAAGTATGGTTTTCAGGTACACCTTTGCCTACAGTGAACCTAAATCATTTGCATCTGGATTCAGATTCAGAAATGACTGACACAATTTCATTGCAAAGGGTTTTTTCGTTTGTTTTTTATATTTTATTTTTTGGCAATATTAAGTTTTGGCTATTTAGTAGCTACCTTCTTTGTAGACATATATGTCTGCTTACAACACAGCTGAAATGATCCAAATCCAGAAACATAGTAAATACATTGCAATAACAGTCCATGACATATTAACTTCATTTTTGCAACACAGAATACTTTTTTTGCACACAAAAAAAAACTTAAAATTACAATTTACTCAATTGACTTTTTCCCCCTGAGTTACATCTTCTGCCATTTTAGAGAGTATCACAACGCATACGCAGATTACGTTCATGTATGCACTTTTCCCCTGAACACAAACAACGCTGATAACGTCAAATACATTCTTAAGTGCTCTACAAACTGACATAAGACCTAATTCAGAGAAGAAAATGGTTGAGTAAATTATGTTATATTTTTTTTCTCTGCAAAAAAAAAAAAAGGATTCTCATAGAGTTAAATATGAATTATATTTATAAAAAGTAAAATACTATGTTGAAATGCAAGGCCAGCTTTTGGTACCAACTGGTGTGTCCCAAACGCAATATTTCAGTCCAGTTAGACCAGCCTTAAACCAGCACTGACCAGCCGTCACCCAAAAGGGGAATTTATGCTGGACTTCTCAGTAAGGTTGAAGGGGGTTGTGTTACTCTGGAAGCTGGAAGCCAGGGTTGTGGGTTATCTCTCGGCCGTGTAGAAGATGTTAGACAGCCTGCTACTTTGACACACAGTTGTTTCCCATTACCCCTTTTTTTCTTCTATTATTTCTTCCCAGTCTCCATGACCCGAGATCCCCTCCAAAACACATTTTTGACTTTATCTGATGTCATCTCCCGGCCAGCTGTTAAGTGATAACATTAACCTGGACTGCACTGAATGGGATCCCACTCTTTAGCTGTGACATGCCAAAGCTTTTACGAAAATCTCTCATGTAGGAGTCGCGCACCAACAGTTTGGAAAACGTACGGTGATCATGCATCGTGATTTCAGATTCACGGCGAATGCCAATTAAGCTGCTCGACTGACAAGCATGTCCTCTTGACCCTCCCGCATAGAAAAAAGCGGCTCTAATTCACTCATTCTTACATTCCCACACAATTTTAAACACACATCTGCAACCAAACACAGTGAACCAGCAATGAACCTTGGAACTTCAGAGGCAGCTCCTGGCCTTCCCAGTCAGCTCTCATCTCACTTTTCCGGAGCATTATGAAAATGGGGAAAGAATGTGAAAAATTCACAGCATTTGGGCCGAAGAGAATAATCTCACAGGTATGACGGGGGTGGCGGACCGCCGAAGTGAACCGCAGCGAAGGAATCTACAGTATGCACATTCTTAAGAGGGTGTAAGAAGTGCCGTAACTCACTGAGTGCATTGTGTCCAAGTCTGGAGGGTAGATATTTTGATCAGAATCAGAGGATGAGACAACAGCCTGTGCAGGAGATACGAGCATGAGAGAGCAGACTCCTGCAAAGTATAGCAATTCATTATTAATATACATTGAAAATGAGCCGTACTGCTTTAGAATATTTGGATAATTGAACAGCTGCCAGAAATGTTACGTTTTACCCCTTTTTCCTTTGGTGGAGCTAGAGGGCACTCATAACATAGCCCCCCTCTAAGGAGCGGCTTCCAGATGCTCCAAACAACGATTCGAATGAGGGAGGAACAGGTGGGTGCCCTGGAGGCTAGACGGGGCAGAGTCTCTGGAGGCCTCCTGGGCATGACCTAGGTCTGGAATGACCATGGCGGATCGGGACCCTGGAACGACCATGCCGGATCTGGACGCTTGGACGGCCACGGCAGATCTGGACCCTCGGGAGGGTATGATGATGATGATGATGATGAAAAGCCTTTATTTGTCACATACACTGTTACATGCGGTGAGATGAGACCCCTCCGACCATACACAATATAGAAAAATAGAAGTAAGATACATTTGGATAAGGAGGCGAAAAAAACACCCTTCCAGACTACCTTCCGAGGAAGGAAAAAATACCTCAGCAACAAGCACATAAAACACATAATCACAAGACATAACACTGCAACATGGGAGGGACGGGGACATATCTTAAGGCATGTGGTATGATTCAATAATTTTAGATATTTCTTCTAGAAAACAAGAAAAAATACTAGGAAAATTATTTTTGTGCAGTGTGAATTACAAAGTTTTTGAAATGCAGTAAATACGAACCAGTAGTGAAAAAGAGTTAATTGTGGGTGTCTAATGTCATTCAGTTGTGATTCTAGTCATTTTACTGTGGCAAAATTTGTTCTTTTGTTGTTTCTGTCTCTGTGAATCTCAGGGTTTAATCTAATCTTGGGTCTCTAACTTATTTACTTTGCAGCTCAAAGATTCATCCGGGGTCACATCATAACATAACACACAAATCAACGCTGTGCTGCCCTAGAACAATAAAGCCTTGTTTTATTAACGGCCATTTCCTGTCGGAAGTCTGAGATTCTCATCTACTTAAACCTTACCAGTTTGCTGACATAGCTAGTCACTGCTCAGTGAGAGAAGCAGAAGGCCTCGTCTCAGGCCAGATGTTTCTCAGTTCAAATCTCTCAAACATTCTGCATAACCTCCAACAACATTTTCACAGTACAATTCGAGGGTGTTAGGGACATAACAACTGCCATTAACTGCATTTTTTTTTTCTTCAGTAAACTAAACATCTTTGGAATCAGAAGAGTGCAACTGAAATAGATATGAACACTTCAGGGTGTTCAGAAAGTATAAATAAAACTGTTTGTGTAGAAATACATAATAAAGTAGGATTGCAAAGGGATAGAAAATTTACAGAAACATATGAAAGTTAAAAAAAAATCATTGATTTTTTGAATAATTTCTATAAAGTTTCAGGAAGTTTTTGAAAATTTTCTGACCCTTTGCAATCTTTTTTTATCACAATTTTTGAGTTTTTTTGAGTTTATAACTAGCAATTATGACCTTTCCCCACAATTCTGTTGGGTTTCTGCCACAAAATAAAAAACAAAACAAACTTGTAATTGTACCTGCTTATGCACGTCTCTTAAGTTCATTTTAAATTCAAAAATATCTCACAATTCTGCATTATTATCATGCAACTCTTAGAAAATTATTGTGATATATAAAGTTATGAGATGCAGTTACCTACACTATATTATTATTATTTTTATGTTGAATATTGACTTCCATATGTTGCAACTCCATTTTTTCTCAAGCATACCTTATTTTTAAAATATTTTTAGGAACAATAGTGCTTAAGTAAATGACCTTTTGCAGGACGATGACAAAGGGCTGTGTTACTTATTTGGGAGCTTTTATCTACTCAGACAGATAGGAGCTGAAGAGAGTCGAGAGAATAGAAGGGAATCCCGCATAACAAAGGTGTCTGAGCTGAAAGAGTCTGTAGCGTGTGAAGCCGGGGAATCCATGTGCCAAATATGAGGCATGTGAGGCCGTCACCTCTGTGATCGAGCTGTCCGACGTGCAGGCACCTGCTGCCGTCCCACCCATCAGCCCTAACACACACACCGTCTGCCTTACGCCGTGGTCGTCACCTGATCCTTTAGTTGCACATAATCCTGGACAGATGTTTTCTTTTTTATTACACATATACATAAAAACATTACACAAGAAGCCACACTGCTTTCTGTCAAACAATCATTTTGCATGAAATATTAACAAATTCTATAACTGGTGTGTAAATGTGCTTGGACATGCTCAGGACCAGCGTGATAACCTGATGGTCTCTAAATTGTTTTTCATGTGCTTATAGTGATGAGGTGACAAAATAATGTTTATGTGTTAATGTTTCATATTTGTATTATAGGTATGTGTGTATTTTTTCTGTGTGCATGTTTGACAGCTGTAACATTAATGCTTCCTACCTGGTCTCATGTGCAACAAACGTATCTTGGTGCACTTTTTAGCAAGACACAAAATTCGTACCAACATAGGTCATATCACTGCAGTTTCAAAAAGAAATGAACACTAGAAGCAGTAAAACTCTAAGCCTAATTTTCACACAATTACTTCATGTTCTGACTAGGTTTGTTCTGTAGCTCACAGGGTATAGAGATGTACTTGAGAGACGAGGAGCTCTGGTTCAATCCTGTGTAACTACAGTTCGATAAAACCGTTCAGATCTGTGTAAAAGGAAGTTGAAATGACACGATTGCATCAACAAATGTATTTTTTACATCAGTTTTGCATTTTTTACACCATCGGGCAGGTAATAAAAATGTACCAGAGTTCACATATTGTTTTCTTCAGTAGAATAGTTAGGAAGATTTTTAAATAAGACTGTTTTCTTTGGTGATTCATAACATGCAAATCAGCTGCTACCATCACATGAGTTTAGAAAAATGTATATACCTGACAACAACAAAAAAAATGTTCTCCTGAAGATATATTGAGATCTTATGAAGTGAAACAATCAGACTATGCAAGAAACATCCCAGGTTATGAATATAACCCTGTTCCCTGAAGGAACGAGACGCTGCGTCGACGAGACGCTTTGGGAATGCCTCCAGCGTGACAGCTCTGAAGAGTGTATAGAAAACGCCAATGAGAAATTGGGACGACGTCAGTAGCGGGTGACGTCACTGGCCAGGAAGTATATAAGCACATGGACTGCTGGCAGTCAGATAGCTCCTGTCGTTCAGCGGA
>JAUMHG010034522.1:0-12557 GCA_032359395.1 Enteromius anoplus
TCAGGATAATTGTGTGACGCACACACTTCAGGGATGCCTGTCTTAACCTATTATAACAGGTCATTTAAAATGTAAACGTAAACAGGGGGGGCTTGTCTCAAGTCTATTTCAGCTTCACACTTAGTCGCGTCGTGAAGTTCTGGAATAATTTTGCTGCTGAAATGTTAACCTATGCAGCCTGAGCCAGAGACAGAATTGATTCGTTCGTCTCTCGAGGCTTCGTTTTTTTTTTTTTTAGAGTCGTTCATTCATCACGTGACAGCCCCATAAGCTTAACCTATGCAGCCTGAGCAGTGCGCGACTGAATGAATCACTTCCACGAGACGACTCGTTCTTCCCTAGTCACATTAAAGATTTGTTCAAAATGAACGAATCGTTCAAGAATGACACATCACTAGTCTTGAGAAGCTCTGACCGTCGCCTGATTGCTACTGATCAATTTAATGCATCCTTGCTAAATAGTAGGAATATAGGCCTTTTCTATTATAATTTTCATCCTTTTATTTAAGTTTAAAATGTTAGTTCTCATTCACTGTAATTTTTTGTAAAACAATTTCTCCAATTGCGCTCCATTGAAGAAATAAAGCCATCAAGTTTACAGTGCCAATTAGGGTGTTTCTTTAAACTGTTTCTCAATATACCCACATTGTTTCTATACATCAAATCCTAAACTTAAACTAACATTATCATCTAACAAAACTGAGTTACATTCACTACTTGCTAAGATTGTTTTCTGCAATAATACACTATGAACACAGGGTGGAGACTGTATCCACGTCAAATTCAGCCACCATCTGACTGCTCTCCTGTCATTTTTGCTCTGATCCAGTTTGCTAACAGATGACACCTCATGAAAGAGAGATGAGCAAAAGGGCTCCATCTCCATCTCTGTCTCCAACCACTCTATAGTGGGTCTGTGAGGTGACAGTGACTGATGACGTGTGTGTGAGTATGTTTACATGTATATCTGCTTTCATACACTCACACACAGCAAGTAATTGTGACATTAAGGTGAAATGACAGGATGATCTCATCAGCAGTGGTGTATCTGGGTCATCATAAAACTGCCATGTTCCTTGTCATCTTAAAACACACACACACACACACACACTGCCTCTAGCTGGCTCACATGAAAAACGGTTTCTGGCTAAGATTTAGTAAAACATGTCTTTAGTCAAAGGTGGACGCATGTTTGTGGTAACACATCTTTGTCAGTTTTCAATAGACTTTCATCGCAGTTTAGCTGCAGAATGTTTTGCTTGCAAATTTACACAAATGTGTGCTTCCCTTTAGATTAATTAGTCATTTTGGATTTAAGTTCTTTAAAGCAGCAATCATTTACCATTCTCATCAGCCTACAACTGTACAAATGTATGATGTTTAAGAAAAGAAATCAAAGCAACATTAGAAACTCTGTCATAAACATATATCAGTATCTCTATATCCTGCTTCAAAAAAAAAATAAAAATAATAATAATAATAAAAAAATAATCTATTTTCTTTCCCTGGAAATGTGAGGCTGAATGATCCAAAATGTATTTGTCACACAGGACACAGCGCATATGGAAGACTATGGTTATATACTGTACAGTATGTACTTTTTTTCAGTTTAAATGTTTATTGTGACTTTTTATCTTACAATTCTGACTTTTTTCTTAGAATTGCGAGATGTAAAGTCATAATTGCTGGATCTAAAGTCATAATTGCGAGATATAAAGAAAGAATTGCGAATTATAAAGTCAGACTTGCGAGATGTAAAGTCAGACTTGCGAGATGTAAAGTCAGACTTGCGAGATGTAAAGTCAGACTTGCGAGTTATAAAGTCAGACTTGCGAGTTATAAAGTCAGACTTGCGAGTTATAAAGTCAGAATTGCGAGACATAAAGTCAGAATTGCGAGACATAAAGTCAGACTTGCGAGATATAAAGTCAGACTTGCGAGATATAAAGTCAGACTTGCGAGATATAAAGTCGGAATTGCGAGATAAAAAGTCAGACTTGCGAGTTATAAAGTCAGAATTGCGAGATATAAAGTCATAATTGCGAGATATAAAGTCAGACTCGCGAGTTATAAAGTCAGAATTGTGAGATATAAAAACAGACTTGCGAGTTATAAAGTCAGAATTGCGAGATATAAAGTCAGACTTGCGAGATATAAAGTCAGACTCGCGAGTTATAAAGTCAGAATTGCGAGATATAAAGTCAGAATTGCGAGATATAAAGACAGACTTGCGAGTTATAAAGTCAGAATTGCGAGATATAAAGTCAGACTTGCAAGTTATAAGGTCATAATTGCGAGATATAAAGTCAGACTCGCGAGTTATAAAGTCATAATTGCGAGATATAAAAACAGACTTGCGAGATATTAAAACAGACTCGCAAGTTATAAAGTCAGACTTGCGAGATATAAAGTCAGACTTGCGAGTTATAAAGTCAGACTTGCGAGTTATAAAGTCAGAATTGCGAGACATAAAGTCAGAATTGCGAGACATAAAGTCAGACTTGCGAGATATAAAGTCAGACTTGCGAGTAATAAAGTCAGACTTGCGAGTAATAAAGTCAGACTTGCGAGATATAAAGTCAGAATTGCGAGTTATAAAGTCAGAATTCTGACTTTTTTTTATTTATTATGAGAGATATAAATTTGCTCACATAAATATTTCACAATTCTGAGTCAGAAAAAGTCAGAATTGTAAGCTAAAAAGTCACAATAACCTTTTTTTATTTTTGATTCAGTTGCAGAAATGCTTCCTTAAGTTTGCCTGTATAAGACTTCCTTCTAAAACAAAGACGTAAAAAAAAGGTGAGATCTAAAACATGGCTGGGGAACTCCAGAATCAAGAGTAAGAAACATTGGCATAGATTACAAGTTTTATTACGATTATTAACAACACAGGTTTATTTCCTCATTTTGGGAAGTATTACTGCATTTGACAGTGTATTTTTATTCGTGTCTTACCCTGAAGAACTCTTTAGTGGAACCAGAGTCGAGTGTACCGTAGGCGATCTCAGTCTGCTTGGCCAGGTCTTCTGCGCTCTCTATAGGCGACACCATCCTTTCCACAGTCAGGAAAGCAGCCAGATTGGCCGTGTAGGATGAAATGATGATCAGAGTGAAGAACCACCACACACCTCCAACAATACGGCCAGACAGAGACCTGAGAAAGAGCGGGAGACAGGGAAAGTGGGAGAAAGAGAGACAATAGAAGAGCAAACAAAACCCCTATGAAAGGTTAACAATTAGCTGTTTTGGAACTATTACAGATAATAAAATAATGCAAAACAATCACTCAAAGCACAAAAGAAGCTTCTGTTCAGACAGCTCTGTCTCATGAGAGACAGCAGAAAGATGAGGAGGAGAAGCACAGGGTCACCTCAAGAATGAAAGACAGGAATTCAAGAGGAATTAGGTGAGCGTGGTAGGCAGGAAAATCGAATGAATGAATGGACGAATGATGGAATGAGTGAAGAGGACTGACGCTCCTCCACTGAAACAGTTTATAAACACCAACTGCTGACAGTAAAATAGAGACACGCAGCAAGAACACGGTAGCCCTCCAAGAAAGAGAAGAAGAGAGTGAAAGAGAGAAAATCTGTACACTTTACAGTCAACACATGGTGAATATAAATTATTTTAGCTGGTGACAAGCATCACTTCAAGCAGTGGTTCTCAAAGTGCAAAATCTTTTTTTCTATGAGGAAATATTTTTAATTTTAAATATTTAGATGTTATATTTTTTTTAATAAATAAATAAAATATTTTTTTTATTTTAATTTAATTTAAAAACACATTCGATTATTTTCCAAATCATGTACTTTTCATTGTGTTTTATGTTTAATAATTCACATTAACAGTAGAGTCCTGTTTACATCAAGGACAATAACTATAAAAGAAAACATTTAAGTTCTTTAGCTCCAAAGAGGAGTATGGCAAAAAAAAAATGAGAACCACCGATTTAAAACAAGCTGTACTTCAAGAGAGAAAAAGAGGAGATAAAGACAGGAACAGCTGTGGTGCCTAAGTGAATGAATCAATGAATGAGTTACGAAAGTGAAGTGATGACAGAATAGGCTAAGGTTAGAAGATAAGCTTATTAAAAAAATGTAAAACACCCCAAGTAGAATAACATATATGCACCATGAAAGACAAGACGACCATAAAATGCAAAGATGAGGGGAGAGAGAAAGATGAGGATGGAGAGACAAGGATGGGCTAAATAATATACCAACCTTGGTGAGATATCGCATCCTTGCTGCATGAAAGCTCCAAGAGAAAACCAGAGACTGTTAAAGATGCCGAAGTCATTGGGCGGGTCTGGGGGCGTCTGCGGATCCTTCACCTCTTCGTTCTCATCCAGGTGCCATTCGTATGGACTGAAACGACTGACCAGGAAGAGAACCACGCTCACACCGATATATGCAAACACAATACACATCCAGATCTCATAGGCCAGCGGATCCAGGAAGGAGAAGACTCCTGGTTTGGACTTCTGTGGTTTCTTGATCATGATGGAAATGCCCAGACTCATGAAGGGCTTGGAGAAATCTATCACCTCCTCCCGGACAAGGGTTATAGTGAGAGGAGCCACAGCTATATCTGCTCTCTGGAAACATGGAACACAGTAAAGCTCAGTTCATGATACCTAGGGGGAAAATAATACATGCTCATGGATGTGATTTGATGGTTTACTATTCTCAAAATATAATGAAAATAAAAATGCAAAACTCAGGAATGATCAAGTTATTTGAATACCAACAACAAATTAAAGTATCTTTTGTACATTCTGTACATTATATCTGTATGTTATATCTGGAAGTAGCAGAAGTTACCATGTACTTCTGTCCCGTAATGCCTTCTTGTCTCCATCTGCTTATGAATGGAACTCAGAACTCAACTCAAAATTCAACAAAAGATCTAAATAGAACTTTAGAATAATATTTTGTGTAGGGATGCAGTAAGTTATGAGCCAAGAAAATAGCAAATAAATAGCATATGATAAATTCTTGACAAGAAATAAAAAATATAATAAGGGGCCAGTTGCATAAACTTAGCCTTCATGTTAAAACAGTGTCTTAAGAGCTAGTCTGACCAACTAGCAGTTTTATTTTTTGTATTTACCTTAGACTAATATACATCATGTAACTGAATTTTAAAAAACTGTGACCAGTCTTAAAGAAAAATTTAGCTGACTAAGTTTTAAGACTAGTCTTAACCTTTTATGCAACCGACCTTTTTAGTCTTTCTTTTTAGTAAAAAAAAAAAAAAGAAAATCACCTTAGGTGATTAAATGATATGTGTCTCATATATTCAGGATATGTTGAATGGCAAACAAAAACAAAAACGCAGGCATGCACACACTTACTGTCAACAAGATATTTAACTTCTAACAGGAAACACATTTTTTTGTTTTCGCCAAATGAATGCAAGTTGAAGGTCTTTAACCATGCAGAGAGGATAATTTGGAGCTTTATCATGTAAAAACACTGACCATGACCAAAGACTTGGGTGATGTCAGCAACACCAGGATACTGGGATTCATTTTTTACAGAGAAATCACATTACAATGTCAAAATAATCATGAGAACATGCTCCAAACTGGGAAATGTTAAGAGATAGCAAAAAACAAAAACCTTGCCTAATTTATTTAGAAAAACTACAATACATTTATTTTATGACTTTTATTTTGACAGAGTGGTCAGTGATTTTATATGAGGAATCCTAAGTGTTGCTGGCTTCACACAGCCACTATCCCACCACCACTAATAATTTCCCATTGCGGGATCCTTTTCCAGCACTCACCCCATATACCAACTCCCCCACCATGCCGTTCCAGGTCTTGGTCTCAGGGTCGCGTGCTCCGTATTTCCCATCAGCCACAATGGACAGTTTGTACTTTATGCCCACGTGCTTTGCAATTTCTGATGCCAAGTCTACACAGTAGCCCTCATAGCGGTCATTCCCTTCCAACTGCATAAAATTCCTCTTGTACATTACATATGGAGCTTCCTGTTAACCAAATCAGATGAGGTTCAGCTGGCTTTCAGACCGACAGCCCAGAACACACATACACACACACAAGATCACTGATTAGTCTGCAATCATGCTGATATGTCACACTTTCACACTTCTTCCATTCTTACTCATTGACATACTGAGATATACACATGCATGGTGAGTCTTGTAACAGCAATGTGACCAACAGCCAAGCTACCAGACAAACAGCAGCTGTGAAGAAGTTTGAATTTAGATTGGGTTTTGGGACAGTGCTATTTAATGGTGGTGACTGATTCCTCTAATTGGAAAGAGAAAAAAAGAGCTGACAGAGATGTGAAGTTGTAGGTCCTCTCATTAGTAATCTGGAGTCATGTATCAGTCTAAAGCAAGCAAGGATATGGACGTTTAGGGGACTCTGCTTCAAAAACTCACACACATGTACAGTATGTGTCCGGTGCATGCAGGAGGGTTAAAGAGAACAGCGGAGGTTTTCTCACATGTGTGTGCTTGTAACTATTTTAATAAAGCCAAATCTGATGAAACTGCCTTAACAGCATCTTATTTACTGAACCCCATCTTCCATATTTCCAGTCGGTTTCAGCTGGTTTCATTACACAAGTACGTCTGTCCAACCTGTGCAGAATGAAACATTCTTTTCCCCAATCCTTATTAAACTAATAATCTAATTAGCCTGCTTTCAATTTCTGTATCTACTTATGAGGTCATCATAGGCAGAGTCAGAAAGAGGTCATCATCACTTTTAAATGTAACATAAGGCGAACCTTATGGTACATTTAAATATGACTTTGCTTCTCTAACTACATTTAGTGGCATATGTTTATCTATGTAATTCTAACTGGTCTTACAAATGCTCGTTTTGCTATCGTAATGCAACTTATATGCATTAAAACCACTGCGTTCCTGAACGACAGAGTTCTGAAGTTCATTTTATTTTTTCCTACTAAGATTTGGTTTCTGTGACATTCAGGTTATGTATTATTCAAAAGATCAATTACCATATTCATCCTTTAATTAATATTCTTTCCATTTCATCTCAGTCCTCTCCTCTATCCACCCCTGCCCTCAAGTTCTCAGAGTTCTTCATTAAGGACATCATTACGAAAACTCGTTTAAGCCCAGCTGTAATCACTGTACAGGCCCGACCGATTCACTTCCAGCATTCGGTTCAATTAACGTGCGTAACATGTCTACTAGGCAAAACATCTCCACGTGCACCACCTGGCACAGTTCTCCAGATTAAAAAGTTTTGCAATTCTTCATATTTCATGTATTTCTATCATTTATTTAATATACGAGTTAGCAGCTAAAGTCAATATGAGAAGAAATCAAATTCTAAATACATGTAGCTATTTAAAGGTGTATGCAACACAGTTCACTCGGATCTATTCATCACTTTGGGAGTTGCAAAATAAGAGCTGCTCGGTCTGATCCAAGTGAGACGTTTTATTTTTAGTCAAAGAAAATTGAGCTGTACGTCAAGAGGGGCTGTGCATTATTATGCATTTTACATTGTAATATCACTGGAAGATTTAAAGAGGCCCTGAGCTTGTTCTCAACCACGGCAACTCTTTGGGCGACATTTAAATTGTCAATAATAAATCAGAGAAATGTGAAAAGCAATCTAATCAAAAAACTTCAATTGGATTGATGCACTATTTAGTGGGCGCTAGCCACACTCACTCAGATAGCGACATCCCTGCTCACATCATTTTTAGGCAGCTAAATAAATTACAAACTGTCTGTAGCTGGATGTTAAAAACAGGACCTCTGAGGGGCGGTAAAACGAGACACTCTTTTTCTGATGCTTACTATTCCACACGTGTGAGAAAACCATCAGCTATCAGTTTTGTGTGTATAGTTCTTTACATTTTCTGCAGTTTGCATCCAGCTTGGCATCTCAGTCGTTCAGTACTTACGTTTGGCGAGGCGAAAGAAGCAGAGAAAGGGACAGTCTAACCTATTTCTTACCAAAGCCAGTATTGTGATGTCACTGCTACAACAGGCCACCGGAATGGAACTGAAAATGCTTTGGCACTCACACGGATACAGTTGAAACACTCTTCTGTGATCGACTGTTTCAACATGTAGTGAGTGAGTGCAAAGCAAAGCGAAACAGAAAAACATTCTGCCCCCCCAGAATGCAATGCAACTGAGACACTAAACCTGAAAGGGCAGAAGGATCATGGTTCGGTTTATTTAAAAGCAGCTTTAGATAGTGTACCATAATAGTAGTGACCACAATGGTTCTGTTTTCCACAGAGGAGGATTCGTTGGTAACCTGCTGCTCCACTATATAAACAAATTTCTCATATTCATTCCAGTAGCCAATCTGCAAGGGACAGAAACAGCAACAGCATAAATAGAATGAATCAATTACAGCCCACCAATAACAGAAAAACAGCAATTCAGTAAGAGACTGACTCGGTAGAAACATGATCTTGTGACTGATGGAGGAGGAAAGCAAGTATGAGGGCAGATGGAGCGTTTAAGCTCATGTTAAAGGGGCCAAATCATGAGAAATATCATTTTCCTTGACCTTTCGAGTGAAAATATTTACTCGCACTATATGAAAACATACTGTAACTTTGAAAAAATGTAAGAAATGGGCAAAAAATTGTACATTTAACGATGAGAGTCTAAAAAGGGCAGGGTATAGTTTTAGTTTTTATTGCTACATACATATATACCTACACACTACAGACTATATACATATATAAGTATATCACTCCTAATGTTCTAAACTGATTGTGGCTTCACTGTGACAGTAATATTGTGTGAATTTATAGAAACTGCCCTCCCAGAGCCACTAACCTTTCTGGCTCCTCCCGGTTTCATTTCATAAACATCAATGGTGTAATTCGACCGTCGTCCAAACGAGTCGAACTGAATATTTCCCGTCATTCCCTGAACCTGAACCTGCAGGAGGAAAGCACACAGGAACAGTAACACCCACAAAATAACAAACATAATGGAAGTATCATATAACCATATGGGCCTTATATGGCCCGTTTCTTTCAGCACTGTTCATTCACTACTGACATTTTTATATGCTATCGGCTTCCAACATGACAATGCTTATGATAACTTTTGTTAACTCTACAAAAATCCTTAATGCTATAACAGCGATGCCATCTTATGCAAAAAGGAGCAAACACATTATTATTGCACATTATTTCCCTAAGGTTTTTTTCTATCTCTGAGGCCCTTTTTGGACCCCTCCTACCATTTTGAGAGCTCTCTCAATGTCGATTCCCTGGCTCCATGGTACAGCCGGGTTGGCGAGGCAATCGCCTGCACTTCCTCGACGAGAAATATCAACACGCTGACGTCTCAGATACCGAAAAGCTTCGGCTATCACCAGGATGGCATCGTGCGTCAGCGCAGAGGTGTACTGAACAAGTCAACAATGTATGGACACCAGTGTCAGTATAAACAGAGAACCACACAAACATTCAAATGCACATTTTCTACTCGATTGAACCCTCAAGTGAACAGTTGAATGAGGTGCATTATGGGAAAATAAGCAATACTGACATGACACAACAAAAAGAGATGATTGATGAACCTACTGCATGACTGTTATATTAAACTCATCAAAATATGTGATCCTAAATTACATGTAAACATATGCAAATACCCCGCAAACATATTCACAAGTGGCACACTCACAAATGCACATAAATAAAGACAGAGACCTTCAGGGGAGCGTTTCTAGACTCGGGGAACTCTCGCTCATCAAGCCGCTCCCAGCGCTGAAGGAACTGCTGCACGATAGGGCTATCAGGACTTATGATCTGGAATCCAGTAATATTTGCTCCGCCTGAAAACACCTTATCCAGACTCATGTTAGAGAATCCCTGCAGAGAGTGAGGGGCAGGGGTCAAAAGTGAAAGGTCACTCACAGAAGGTTAGAAAAGTGGAGATCTGGGCATGTGCGTGCGTGTGTGTGTTTTCTCACAAGATTAGCAAGGATGTAATGATATCCTCGACTGTTCTTTCCTGAGATCACGACCTGGAAGTAGAATGAAAGAGTGTCACCCAGCATTATGTCTGATTGTTTATGCAGACCATGAGATCCAAGCGAATGAATCATAGATAAAACTGGCAAACAAAAATTAAAGGCTAAAATCTGAAGAACTGCTAAGGGGTGTTTTTGTACAGTAACTATGGGCACTCTGAGGTCTCAGCGGTGAAAAAAGCGGAAGGCTTGCTTGCGTTCTTCTTTTTATAAATAGTAAATGTTCTTTATTAATAGCATAGCTTAAAAACATTAAAACCCACAGGCCCTGAGTGATAAGTATTTTTATTGTCATTTTACGAAAAACGTTTCTGTCATGTCATGGAGTACTTTCATTTGAAAAAATATAATTCAAGCCAAAAAATTAAAATAATTTTTACTAAAATTTTCAAACATTTAATTGAAAGATCATAATTATGATAATAATTTTTTATTATATTTTATCATTACAATACACAGTTACAAATTAAAATGAATAAATATATATATATATATATATACAATTTTTTTTTAAAAATAGTGACAAAAACACAAAATATTACTACAGTAAAATTTAAAAATAAAACAAAATGTAAAATTTATGTAAATGTAAATTTGTTAAATTAACTTACATTGATTGATTTTTTTTACCCATTTAAAAAAAAAAAAAAAAAAAAAAAAATTTCATTACTGATGCATTTTTAGTGCTGGAGTTAATAACATTGTATAGGTATAAATACCTAAAGAACATCTATGGAAATGTATTTCAGTTGTTTTTAGATTAAACAAATAAGGTCAGTAGTAGTGCCCATTTTTACGTAATCAGATATGAAATAACTTCCTCTATTGTCCTGCTTGAACCTGTTGGGCCCAGTGGAGCCGTGCCAATACTGCGTCTTCCCACACATCACAGGCCCATGCTATTATTATTTATTGTTCTACAAAGGTGCAGCACTTCAATACATTGGCAATATTGAAAATTCTCAGCGCCGTGCCAGTAAAACTCTGCTGACTCTTAGGCACACCATAAAGGTAGGACTCAACCACACCCACACGCACACAGCTATTGATTTACAAATAGCAGCAGACAGCCAGTCTGCTGGAAGCGCAGTGCTCTGATTAGCTTTCTCTGAGTGCTGATTGATCTACTCGTGGATTTCATTATCTATGTGACCTCCTAGTGACACAAACACACACACACACACGCTTTTATGTGTGTGTGGGAAAAAGCTAGAGAAGCAGAGACAGAGGGTAAAAAACAGAAAGAGAAAGAATAAGTGAAAGAGACAAACAGAATCGGAGAATGTAACAGTACCTTTGAGAGCTGTATTTTTGGATGAGAGGAAAGGGAGTATTTTTAGTTTTCTCACTGTTCCCTTGTTACAGGACGCTGTGCCCTACTTACACAAACACACGCACGCTCTCACACACACTATTTATATCACCTTATTTGCTAACAACGGTTGAATTTTGGAAAAGGTATTAATCAATACCACAAAACCGAGACAGAACCGTTCATGAACTACTGCCACGACAGACAGATGAAATTTAATTCAATTAAGACTTATATGTGTTTTAATGTACCTGCTCTAGAATACTGTTAATACGCTCGACCTCACAGTCGATAAGGAAACGCTTCTCCTGTCGACGATCCATTTCTTCAATAATGCGCCGGTATTCCAGAGGATCCACTATGTTCCCCACCGAACGTGCGGTCACCTGCCAGTTATTCATCACCGCCGATTCCATGATAGCCTGTAGGATGGAAAACCCTGAAACAGAGAATTGTACATGGTGTGAAATACACGGCTACCAAGGGCCAGAGTAGATGTAGCACCAGGGCAGAATTGGGCCAGAATGATGGAGCAAATACTACTTCATTTCTCTCTCTGGTTTGAGAACACAGAGGAACTGCTGATGCAGTGCAAATCTGAAGGGATGAAAGGAAGGAAGGCAGAGAAAGAAGCATGGTGAATGTAATTACTGCAACTCTGCACTAATGATGCTAATGCAATGGCAGAACGCACACATTTTTTATATGCATACACACAAATATATGTTTTGTGTATATATATATATATATATATATATATATATATGTATACACAAAACATACATATGTGTGCAGGTGCTTATTAAGACTTCATTCATATATTTGAGATCTGATCAGATCCATTGCGGATGATATCTTTACGCAGCTAATCAGGTCTTCTGCAATACATCAGAACCCTGCATAGGCACCCGACCCCGCCAGTGAGGGTTTGTTAGCTCTGATATAAACTAGGTTTATCTCCAAAGTCAATTTACTACTACAAAAAAAAAAAAAATGTATTATAAACAATTTCAGATGAAAAAAAATTAAAAAAAATTAAATAAACCATTGCTTTCATTGGAATTGATGCAAAACACACACACACACAAGTTTTATATATATATAAAAAAAAAAATTGCCACCCACATTTGAAAAATAAATGGATGAAAAACAAATTTATAAAAACAATTATATATATATAATTGTTTTTATAAATTTGTTTTTCATCCATTT
>JAUMHG010034523.1:0-12547 GCA_032359395.1 Enteromius anoplus
GTTTATTTGCTTACCCCCAGGGCATCCAAGATGTAGGTGACTTTGTTTCCTCAGCAGAACACAAATGAAGATTTTTACCTTTAACCGTGGCAGTCTGGTAGTCACTTAATGTAAATGGATAGGCCTTTCAAAGTAAAAAAAAAAACATTCACAGACAAATCCAGATTACACCCTGCGGTTCGTGGCGATACATTGATGTCTTAAGACACGAAACGATCGGTTGTTGTGAAAAACTGAACAGTATTTATATCATTTTTCACCTCTGATAGACAACAATGTCCAAACTGTCTCGGGCTAAATATCACTTATATCACTTTACTTAAAGCTGGCAAATACCACTTATAAGTAATTCAAATTAACAATACTTTTTTTTTTCTTGAAAAGCCAGAATTTCAGATATCAGATCAGATGAATGTGTATTATGACACATTTACTATGAATTTTATTCTTTTGATAACTAACTGTGCAACTACATGTCATTTTTCAATTGAAAGTATTAGCTCGCTCACATTAGCTCACTCACAGGAAACACTAAAATAACACCTATCCTCTCACAAGATGTTGAAAGGTGTGAAGATATGAAATAAACAATGTCAAGATATGGTATAGTACATTATAAATAAAGTAGATTTAGTATGGTTTTCATTATATGTTATAAATAATTATAGTTTTAAGTTATAATCACAAATACGTAAATTTTATAATGGATTATAACTGTTTTATGATTATGAGATTTTATAGCACATTATAAAGTTTTTATAAAGTGTTATGCAGTCATTATAATGTATAAGAAATACAGGCTGTTTAGAAAGTGTTACCGCAAAAGCTGTGCTTTTGTAAACTAAAATAAAATCAATCATGGTTATTATTAGGCCTACAGCAAAATTTATATGGTAACACTTTCTATGAACTTGTATTTATAATATATTATAAGAATTATAATTAATGCATTATAAATAACTTTAGAATATATTGTATCATGTCATTAATATTTATTTGTACAGTTTTAACGTGTTATAATATTTATTTATTTGTGGTTATAGCTGTTAAGAGTTTGAAAATTTATAACACACAATAAACATGATTACATTGAATTACATTGTAAACATAAATATTGTATAACGCAGTTATAATGCATTTTAATTCTCATATCTTGCCATTTTACGTCCATTACTTTACCTAAAGCTGAAAAAT
This sequence comes from Enteromius anoplus, assembly GCA_032359395.1. Lineage (NCBI taxonomy): Eukaryota > Metazoa > Chordata > Actinopteri > Cypriniformes > Cyprinidae > Enteromius > Enteromius anoplus. The sequence continues at coordinate 1,195 of JAUMHG010034523.1, forward strand.
CCCCCTTATAAGTAATACAAATTAATAATATATTTTTTCCTTTGAATAAACATAATATCAGCTATCAAATCAGAGGAATGTGTAATATAACACAATTTGCTTTGAATTTTATTCTGTTGATAAGTAACTCTGCAACTACTTGTCATTTTTCAGTTGAAAGTATTAGCTCGCTCACAGGAAATACTAAAATAACACGTATCCTCTCACAAGATGTTGAAAGGTGTGAATATATGAAAGAAACAATGTCAAGATATGATATAGTTCATTATAAATTATGCAGATTAAGTATAATGTCCAATGTATCTTATAAATAATTATACTCTAAAGTTATAGTCACAAATATGTAAAAATTATAATAGTTTATGACTGATTTTAAAATTATCCATAAGATTTTATAACACATTATACAATTGGTTATATCATTATATAATATCATTATACAAGGTGTTATGCACTCATTATTATAAGAAAACCATTATAATGTGTTATAAATAAAGGCTTCTTAGAAAGTGTTACCGCAAAAGCTGTAAAAAACCATAGTCAAAATATATATATTTACAATTTATATGAAGCCTGTATTTTTAATACATTATAAGGGCATTCTCAAGGCAGTCAAATTAATGCATTATAAATAACTTTAATCAGTGGACACAGAACTTCAATTAAACACAGGTTTTTATTAATAGCACTGAAAAACATCAGCAGGGAATGAATGATAGGGTAAGTCCTTGAGGAAAGTATCACAGGCACAGATTGTAGGCGATTTGTGGAAATGATAGACTACAATAATCCACTACACTAAACGGTTTCTGGAAAGTTCAGAATAAGTCAAAAAGTAACAATTAATTTATGCCAGGCATCCAGCAATAAAAATAGTAAAATTCTAATTAATTCATTTAAATTGAGAACGTATTGGTTACATAAATAACATTACACATTGGTTACTTAACTGATCATGCAAATGGAAAGAAACACAGCAAGTTCTGGGTACAGATGCTTCCTTGAAGTACCCAAACAAGAAGAAAACATGATAAAAGTTTCACAGGACCTTTCGCTGGGACATGAAATGGACCAAAAACCATCTTGGCCTGGGGTAGATAAACATGATGTTGTAAAACACTGACAAGTGTGCTCTGTTCTCTGGGAGAACTTCTCTATGGTTTGAGATCTTTATTTTTGGTCTGTTCTGCTGATGGGACTGAGATCATATTTCCAAACGCACTGAGACTACAAGATTGGCATCAATCACAAGGGTTTTTTGATCATGAATGTAATGGACATGTAATGGTGGTTTCCCTGTAGGATTGCTGAATGACTAAAACAACGTTATCCGCAAGACGGAATAAAACTTCACATTTCTAGTCTATTACCAAACATAATTAAAGGCTGAAACTAAACCTCTTTTAATTCAAAACAAACATACACCTACAACCCTTAATCGTTCTTTAAACCAACATGAAGGTCAACAGTCTGAGAAATTAATATAAGAATTATTGAGATGCAAATGAGACACTAGCTGTTATTATGACTCCTTGTAATCTCTTTGTAAAATGCATTAGGTCTTCTTACCAATAAACTAACTTTAGCTCCACCTCTTATATCTGCCAAACTGTAGTGAAGAGCATCAAAGTTTCCACAGCTTTACACAGTCTGCAGAAACACAGGTATGTGTCGTTATGTGGTTTTTTTTCTTATTTTACTTTCAGATGTGGATGGGGGTATCGTAGCTATCCTTTACTTTTGATGATGTTCTTCCACAGCCACTTGATGTTTGAATACAAATAATTGAGCATTTAAGGCTCATTTGAACATTGTGACTCCACCTACACAACTTCAAGAGATGTAGTCTAGAAAAGAGAGTAAAGATGTAGAACATTGACCTTTATCTTCTAAATCTTTGCACAGCATTGTTCATCTGTTTCAGAAGAATTAAAATTTACAACCCAGATAGCACACATACATCTCAAAGATTTCTTTTGAAGATCTTTTGATCTGGAAACCATCTGCTGTTCAGAAACGTCTGGCAAACGTCTTTCAGATGCCGGTTTTACTTTCATTATAAATCATAAACATCTTAAAGACGTCTATTTCGCATTTAAAAGGAAACATCCTATAGATTGCAGATGAGCAAACAACTTAATACGTCTTGCAGATGTACATGCAGGCATCAAATAGACATCTCCTAGATGTATGTGGACTATCAGGGAATTTACCGCCACTGTTCCGTTTATTATTTTTATGTCTGTATGTCACCACAGGCGCTTATTATTGTTGTTGCTATTATTAAGGTTAATAAGTTTGATAAGGCTTAAGTTATTAACAGGACAAGATGGTTGAAATCTGCCATTGTCTATGTGGATTCATTTACCTGATTCTCCATACTGTCGATTCATTGCCATCTGTGCATTTTGTTGCACTGTTTAAGTTAAAAATCTAGTTTTTCTGAAAACACAGTCGGCTGAGTCACTCAAACATGAATTGTTGATGAAACGTTGTCAAACTGGCTGTAAAGTGATTGGCCTTTTTAGGTGATAAGATCACATATTACATTTTAACAGATAAAAACTGCCTTGCTGAGAAAAAAACATCTACATTTTTAATGGTTTTGCTGATTTTAATGGGAATTATACTGGTTTTAATGGAAACTGTAGCCTACTGCTAATTGGTTGCCTTTGTTGGGGAAATAAGAGTTGAAACCCCCCAGGACCAGGTGTTGTTGAATGAAGACCAGGAGTCAGAGATGAGATCAATTGAAGAAAAATTGAGTGAAGAAAATTGTTTGCGGTTTCATCAGCAGAAGAGAGCTTCAATACTCGCGTTGAGTTCGTAGGCTGCTCTGCCTAATCTTACAGACATCAGCATATATATACTTTAACAGAGGTCACTAATTGCGTCAATACATTATATATTCTGACCATTCTAATTAGTTCCAAAAGTTAGACAATATTAGAGATATCCACGACTTTTGGACATCGCAAGATGAGGAAGACGATAATTTCACCTCAGCCTGGGTTGAAACACATCACAGTTCTATCCACAGAGACTTCTATAGATGGTATTACTTCCATTTTAAATGGTTTTAATAATTTTAGACATGGAAGCCAATACAATTTCTGTATTTTTTTTCTTTTTTAATGCAGGGTGGACACATACGCCACACATTTAAAGTGTTTCAAAATAATTTCATAACATACTAAATATCATAGCATGGTGCAGACATCCCAAGTCTCCCGTATTGTGACGTAGAGACTGAGGGTCAGGTGGGGATCCAAATGCCAAGGCTTTATTAACAAACTTAGTCAAACAGGCAGGGTCAAACACCAGCAAAACAGAGTATATCCGATAACAAAGAAAGTGTCAGGGCAGACAGCAAACACTCAAAAACTAGAAAACGGTCCAAGGTCAAAACACGGGAACTAGAAAACAAGGGACAGGCTAAACAATAATCAGTGTAAGAGAGAGGGTGAGAGCTTCTTTTAAGCTAGAAAGAGGGGAACACAAGTCAGAACCAACCATGGGCGTAAATCCCGGAGGGGACAGGGGGGGACATCCTGATTGGCTAATTTTGCTTAATGCACCAATCAGCTTTGAGTGTGGGCGGGCTTTTCCTTTTTTTCTTGTGGACCGAAGTTATCAGTTCAGCGCAGCCTACGAGATCATCATGGCAGAGAGAGAAAGAGTGACTCGACTGTAAACAACATAACAAACATTGCAATAGTTTTGAAGAAAAAATCTGCCTTTTCATTAAACCAGAGAAAAACGTATAACTTACTTAAAATAACCACGATGCAGTCTTCATGCTACAATAATGATAGCAGCAAGGTTTTCCACAGTTTTAAGTACAATATGAAATATTTTTGTGTCCTCTTCTAAAAATTGCTTGCAAGAAAATTTATGTTTATTGTCCCCCTCTACTGTTAAATTAAATTTACGCTCATGGAACCAACCAATAAGAACGAGACGCATAACACTAGGGGAACCAATCGGAACATGACATATACAACCAAGGGACCTATGGGGACATCACACACAGACTAAGGTAGCACATGAAATAACTGTCTGGGGTGAAGTGCCCTCTGGTGGAGCTCGAGTGATTGTCGGTGATTGTAACACGTATATTGGTAGTGGCTTCCAGATGCCTGGGAATTGGGTAAAATATCCCCGAATCTAGACCAAGCGAGGAAGAACATGTACGCGAGACATTATGTCCGCATCATGCATATTATAATGCATATCTTATAATGTGATGGAGTGAATGAGAGTGAGAGAGATAGGACAATCAGCTCTCAGTGTGGGCGGGCTTTTATTTCTTTTCTCTGGTTTATGTTTTAGGGTAAGGTGTGGAGGAGGGGCTAAGATTAGGGGTGGGGTTAGAATTAGGCAAGATCAAGATGATTACATCATCTTGTAAGATCAAGCTGACATTACTGTTATAAACAAGAGATGGCAGAATAGGATAACTCATTGGCTCCAGCTACCATTTCAAATTTCACGTTATTTGATTTTTATCAAATAAATATTTCAACAAATTTAGTACTATTTTAACTTACGGAAGTGTAGTAGCTTATGGCCCGTACAAGGGCATAAAGTGACAAGCTCACAGACTATAATGCTGAAATATTTACACGCCCATAATTTGGTATAACAAATAAATAATTCATTAATGATTTTGAAATGTTAAGATTGAATTTAATTAATAGGCTACATCGTTTAAATTGTATCAAACAACCATAACCTAACCCTACGCATTAAAATATTACATTAGACAAAAAAAAAAAAAAAGATGTTAAAGGTTGAAATAAAAGTAATCATTTTCAAAATGAGGACAAACAGTGTTGCGACTCTTGTTTGTGAACTGAAGGTAACCAAGTTCATATTTATGTCCAAGCCCATTAGTCACTTTCTGATTTGAGCGGTGGCAGCAGTAAGTCTATAATTTCAGTTAATTTTATTGTTGCTTTGTGTTACATAAAACTATCGCACTTATGATTTTCTCATTCACAGTTTTCTGATAATGGAAAAAGAATTGTTACCCCCTCCGGATCCTGGGTCACCAATGGTCCAAACCAACATACCCTGCTCAGCACCACAGGCTGCCCATCAATACCAGCTAGGTAAGTAGACTTTGATTATCAAATTAGAGATTGACAGTCACTGGTAATAGTGTTTTAATAATGACCTTTCTTCCAGTTCCAATGGGCCCTGTAAACAGCCAACCACCTGTACAGCCAGTGATGGGGTCCAGCATGGGTGAGAACTGATGTTTACTGTGTGGTATGAGACTGTAGTTCAGAAGGAGATTGGAACTAGTTCAGTATGCCACAGTAAAACTGAAAAGGAGTCTCACTTTAATCAATTTCAACTTTTTAAAGTCTTAATTATGAGATAAAAACTGAAAGTTAACCAAAGTTAAGATATAAGTAAAATGTTCCAATAAGTCATCAATACTTGAAAAAGTCAAAATCGACCATCATTATTATTAGACAAAAGTTGGAATTAACATATGAGGTCATTAAATCAATTACATAAATAAATAAACTGACATAATTATCACCTATTAAGGCCTAACTATTACATCTTAAGTTGTCATATGACAGGAAAAAAAATAGAGTTATGTAATTTGCTGAATAATTATCCAAATTCTATCAATTACTAATTCTAAATCAGAATCAGAATGAGCTTTATTGCCAGTGTGGTAAATTTCATTTTCACCAGTCTAAGGTGCGAAATAGTTTAGTGATAGGTACTTGTGTCACCAATGATCTTGTGATATTTGGATAATGTGTCACTTAGGGTGTGGTTATGAGTGGTGATGATTGGTGGGAACTTGTAGAACCTCTTCTGTATCATCAACACAAGGAAGACACAAGTGTAATAAAATAGATTTGATAAATGAAATAGGAATAAAGCGCAATGAGATGCATAAAACACGAGTGGTTATGTTGGATGCTGTTATGTCAGAGCTACGTTATCTGGAAACTACTCAACCGTTGCTACTCTGAAAGAAATAAAGTGAAGAACGTTCTCATGCATCAAACAAATACTGGGAAGATTATTTGTTATCAACTGCAATGAGCTATATAATATCTAATGTAAATTAGAAAATCATATACTGATAACACACAACAATGTCAAGGTCTCTGGAAGAGGTTTGGGTAAGTGATAGTCACGTTCTCTGTGGTGGAGTGAGCAGTCCGTTGGTGGTGACTTCATCCATTGCTTGTGCTGGTAATAATGCAGTGGGGAAAGGAGCAGGGATCTGGAACACGAAGAGCTGGAAGATGCTGATCTCCTCGAGCGCCAAAGGGTCCTAAGATCTGGAACATGCAGTTATGCCCCTGGAGCAGGTGCCAGAAGGTCTTTGCCTGGAACATGCAAGCAAAGGTTTGCTCTGCCGGAGCTTAGCCTTGTTGCAAATATCTGTATGTCTTTTGCCTCTCTGGGCTAGAGACTCTGAACTTATTTATAGTCCAAACACAAAGATAGAAAAGTGTCACTAAAGTTCACCTAGTGTATTTCTCACTTACCAAACCACAACCAGATTTTTGGCAATGTTATGAACACATTCAATTCAAACATGATGGGAGAAGATTGAACTGTTGTACAATCATTCATCTGTCCATTAACAGCTGAGTTTGTTTAAGATATTAATATAGCTATTCCTCTTAATAAGTGTGTGTTGTAGTTTGCATCAGTTTAAGGTTCGAGAACATAGTTATGAATGGATTTGGAGGGAACTTTGTGACCTTTCTTTGTTTCACCCACTGCTGCTGCATCCAAAGGTCCTGAGGAATTTATATAGCATCAGAGGCCAAAACCTTAGGAGTCAGTCGGATGGTGGGTGAAGGGCAGAAACTGTATTTTGACCAATGAGAAGTCTTCAAGTCTTTCCCGGGCTTTGTAGCAAAGGTCTTCTTCTTACCCTCCAAGAGGTATCTGAATGATGTCCTTGCATCTTTATCTGATGGCGTTGGACAGTTTGCTTATGTTAATGGTAGCAAACCTATGTCTACTATTGTGTCCAAAAACGATTCCATTTGCAATTTAACAGTGAACACGGAGAAAGGGTCTTATTAGTTTTGACCTCATGTTGTGTCATCATTTATAGACAATGATTTCATGTTTTGCAGTTCCAATGGCTACAGTTTGCCAATCACCAGCTGTACAAGGGCCAGTCATGTCTTCATCCTTGCCTGGTATTGATGATTGTTGATATCATGAGTTATAGAGCTCGCACAATCAACAATTTAGTACTATAACACTATAAAATATAAACCACACGTTTACAGGCTAAGATCTCCATCTCTCATTCGTCTGAGGGACTTTTAAAGCTTGGAAAACTCTCAAAAACTCTTAAGGGCACAAACTCGTTCTGTAGGTTTTCGTCATGAGCTTTTTTCTATTTCAGCTCCAGTGCCAGTTTGCAACCAACAGCCCACCTCCATGTCATACAACATAACTCAGGTGGTCCAGTCTGCTGCCCCTGCCCCTGCACCAGCCCCAGGTGAGCAAAAAAAAGCCTAGTTAATGACATTCTGTTTTGATCTGCCTTCAAAGACTGGAAGGTTTCTGCATGCACATGATGCACCTGTCCAGAACAGTTTGTTTCTTGAAATAACTTCAGAAGTGAACCCAAATTATCAGCAAACTCAAAGACAAATATGTCAGGCTGTTAATAAGAAGAAGAATTATTAGAAAAACAAAGGAACTGAAAATACAGAAAGTAACATGAAAATTATTACCCTATTCCTTTGCTGTTTACTGTGTTTTAACCTCTTAACATTACTATGTACTACTCATGGGACATCGCATGCTTTAAGGGTTAACTTTGTGACATACAATAACTCAAACAAATTAGGTAAACCAGCAGGTATAATTAGACAAAAGTGACAAATAATCAAATCTTTGGTGCATTCTGAAGTATAGCTTATTTTCACATGTAAACATTATGTAAATATTGATGTCAAAATGGCCACTAAACTCTGCCTTTTAGATTGAAACCTTGTTTGAACCAATAGGTGCATGCATTTTGACGAGCTCTAGTGACATTAGTTGAAATATTTGGTTAACATATATTTTACACTCAGTAAAATCATTCTACTTCATAGAGGGAGTTACTGTACCATGTTTTTAGATCAGTATTTTTTAAAAGGATCTGACAGATTGCCCACAGCTAAGAAGATAGCGTCGAAAAGTTGTACTGTCAGCGGCGTTGAACAGGATGCTAATATGGAAGATACAAGCGTGAATAGTCCTGTGGAGGAAAACTCTGACTCTTGCTCAAGCTTTGGACAATTAACCGAAAACATTACGAGGGTAAAAGATGAGAAAATGTATATCGTCCTATCCATGATAAACGATCAAACAGTCCAGTTCCAGGCCTTGGTTGAGCGAGTGGGCAAGGCAGTGGAGTGAATTGGTGTGGAAAACTCGACTGAACGCCTGCAAGCTATGGTGGCTGTTCTTCAAAAAAAAAATTAAACGAAATGTTAGCGCATATCGATGATCTGGAGAATCGCAGGTGTAATTTGCATCTACTTAAGTTGTCAGAGGGAACCAAAGGCAGTGATCCAGTGCATTTCATTGAAAAGTAGCTTCCTGATTATTTGAAGATTACAACGAAAGCAGAGCGGATCAAGCTGGAACGTGCTCATCGCTCTTTGGTAAAATTGCCAGGACCTGTGCAATGACCCAGACCAGTAATCATAAACTTCATGGACAAGCAGCAAGTGTTGAACGCGTCCTCTTCCTGCTGGCACGGATCCAGACAGAAATGCCAGCACAGGACCGAGGATTTCATTGTTCAACATTTTCTCCGCAACGGTGATTAAAAAAAACGCCTTCAGAAGATGAAGATCGAATATGCCCTGCTGTATCCTGCAACTATGAGATTGACCATCAACAGTGCAATGAAGCACTTTGCCTCACCGAATGACCTGACAGATCCATCAGGTCTCTTCGGAGCGACGTTCACCGAGTGCTTCGTTGAAGCGCAGAAACAATCTAGGGCCATCAGAAAGTGTGAGAGAGTGTTCCACACCCGTATGGTAACAAACGGCTTCTACAGCTGTTATTTCCTGGTGCCAAAGAAAGTCGGTGGACTTCAAACTATTTTGGATCTGAGACCGTTGAACAAGAGCAAGGGTCTGGTTTATCTCTGGCTTTGAGGGATGCTTATTTTCACATTCAGGTAGTCCCCTCCCACAGACACTTCCTGAGGTTTGCATTCGAAAAGATGGCCTACCCTTTGGCTTAAGTCTGGCCCCACATACATTTATGAAATGCATGGATGCGGTAGCCTGGGCTCGCCCATACTTCCTGTGACGCTACATTCAATTTCGTGAGCAAAGTCAGACTGGCCAAGCTGCCATTTTAGAGCATTTCTGTTCCCAAAAAAATGGGAACCAATGAGAAACAATCGTTCGACTCTGCTGTTGCAACTGTTTTAAAAAAAAATTATGACAGGTTGTCTTTGAAAACGGAGCAGAAGGTAGCTTTTCAAGCCTTCATTCAAAGAAAGGACGTTTTTGCCTTCTTACCAGCTTTGGTAAGAGTTTGATTTAGCAGCTAGCCCCGCTGGTAGCCAAGTTCTTGGGGCTCTCTGAGAACCCCATCATAGTGGTTGTTTCGCCTTTGGTTGCTCTCATGGAGGACCAGGTTCGGGAGGCAACTTCCCTGGGTATTTCTGCTGCCCAACTGGCCAAGGAGAATGAAGCGTTGATCAAAAGAGGATATTATAACATCTTTTTCGGCAGTGCGGGGTCATAGTTAAGCCAGAAATGGCGTGACATGTTGGCTGTCGAGGTCTACAGAGAAAATGTATTTGGAATTGTCGTCGAAGAGGTGCATCTCGCCTAGAAATGGTAAGTGTTGCCAAGTGAATCTATCATAATAGTACAAGAACACAGGTTAATTTCGTGCAAAGTAGTTCTTTCATTGAAAAGACAGCTTGATATTACAATCTTAGTGATTACACATGAAATTGTAAGCTATTGTCCAGTTAATACGTTATTATTGTCACTATTACAAGTTGCTTTGGATAAAAGTGTCTGCTAAATTATATTATATAATTTATATAATATAATAATATAATATAATATATTATATTATATAAGCAGCAAACTCTTTCTTGTAATTGCACTGCTATGAAAATAACTGAAGTCTTCCTTTTTGTGTTTTAGAGACTCCTGTGTTGGCATTGACTGCATCAGCAGATTTGCAGTCAAGAGCCATAATGAGAAGTCAGCTGCATCTGGACAACGCGACCACTGTCACTGTTAGTCCCAACCGAAAAAACATAAGACTTGGACTGGTTAAAATCTCTACTGATTCTCTTGAATGTCTGGACTGAGTTGTTAGGGATGTGAAAGATAAGGGTCATAATATGTCACGTGTTCTCATCTTCTGCCGGACTATAAAAACTGTTGGCCGTATCTTTTGCCATCTGAAGGCTGAGCTCATAAAGGGCGGCTGGGTTGGTCAGGAGCAGAAAGGAAAAACCTCATCCTAGGAATGTTCCACAGACACTCCCTGAAAACAAAAGCAGAGTACAGTACCATGCACTGCACTGACTGGAAAAGGGAGTTGCAGAGTTGTTGTGGCTACAACTGCTCTTGGGGTGGGTTTACATTTTCTAAATGTGTCCTATGTTGTCATGTATGGGGTACCCGAGGACGCAGAGGTTATGCTCCAGCAGATTGGCAGAGCTGGCAGAGATGGCTCACAGTCTCATGTTATTGTCTATGCAATTAAACAAAACAACAATACAGATGAGGCAGTACGGAAAGTAATTGTGCAAAGTAAGGACAGCTGCTTTCGTGTTATTGTTGTACATACTGCCATTCTTTGTGCAACTGTTGCTCTCCAGGTTGTTTGTGTCACCACCCATTTACGAACTGTCAGAACCCATTTCACCACCTTTGAAATGCAGACAAGTTACCTCAGATGGACAGTATTTGGTCAGAGATCTTTTGCTGCAATACAAGAAAGGTCTTGTCCAGGAAAACATACCTTTGTACACTATTCAGTTCAATTCAATTCAATTCAAATATTTGTATAGCGCTTTCATGAGACATATCATTGCAAAGCAGCTTTACACCAAAGAAATATTTTACAGTATATGTAGTAGTAGTTTGTACATGTACATATGGCATAGATGGGAGATGAAGATCAATTAATGACATAATCAAACAGACAAGGAACACTATAAATTATTAGCAGAATTCTGTAGTGCTGTGTGTTGTTTCAGGGTTGGATTCATCTGAAGTCCTCTATGGGGATGGCATCATCTGAAGTCCTCTGTGGGGTTGGCATCATCTCTTCTTAAGTGTTCTGGATCCAGGCTGGAGCTTGT
>JAUMHG010034524.1:0-12531 GCA_032359395.1 Enteromius anoplus
GCTTGCAGCACTGCAGCTGCACTGTCGTCACACACAGGGTCACGCAAAGCTCAGACAAAACTCTTTTATTTTATATTACAAAGACGTCTTATATTTACAGTCACTGACAGGCCTGACAGATTCAGCGCCTAACAAATTTCGACAAATTTAAAATAACGGATCTTACCGAAGAAAGTCTCACTTTTTTGTACTCAATCAAACAGTATCTGTTACTTCTGGAACAGTTTCTGACCTAATCACTAAAGAGCGCCTACACAATTTCGACAAATTTAAATTAACAGGTCTCACCGAAGAAAGTCTCACTTTTTTGTAATCAATTAAACAGTATCTGTTACTTCTGGAACAGTTTCTGACCTAATTTCTAAAGCCCTAACTCAATTTAACAGTATCCAAAAAAGCACATAACACCGTATCTGACGGTGAAGTGGTAAAACCACTTAGTTGTTTAGGAGTGCCCCAGGCTCCACAGTAAACCAGCTGACTATCCCTCAAAGAGGACGGGCATTGAGCGTCCTCAACCCCGGCAAGCGTTACCTCTGAGCAATGCGCTTCTTAGCATCTTCCAGTGCCGTCCTATAATAATTTTTCACCTAACCGATTTTGAGAAATTTTACCATAACGGATCCTACCGAAGAAAGATAACTTTTTTACGACCAATTAAACAGTCTCTGTTACCTCCAGAACAGTTTCTGACCTAATTTATAAAACTATTAAACAGTCTCTGTTTCCTCCAGAACAGTTTCTGTCCTAATTTCCCTACCAAACTTGAGCCTTTATCACAAATGCTTGGGACTCGAACCCAGCTTTTCTTTCATTTCCTTGGGACTCGAACCCAGTATTTCATACTTTTTCAACTTCATTAAAGACTCTTAGCCGACTTTTAACTGCATAACACACGCGGATCCTCATCAAAATCAAAACAGACACTCTACCAGTAATTTCAGTGAGTAGACTTTAATTTAGTCATATCCAATCTGGCACTTTGGAAATCATTCAACAGGTAGTGCCTTACCTTTAGATAAGCCGGCTTTTGTCCACTCACATCAGACCACTGGCTCGTGCCTGTCCGTTCGACAACCTCGGACCGTCCAAACTTTTAAATTCCACCCCAATACCACAGGACGAGCCCCCAAAATGTTAAGGTTCAAAAATATTGGGGATGGAGACAAGAGAAAAACCACAATAACAACACTGGTCCGGTCGGGTCGAGTCAAACGATGTTTTAATGATCACACACGTGGGAGATGGACACTGATGCAGACAGCCTCAAAATCTCAAAATGGTGGAGCATTGCTCAAACTTTTATAGCCTCTGGTGTCTCCACCTTATCATAAAACCTAAACATTTCACATGCCTTCTCTCACACAGCGCCTAAGCTACGACCTTGACTTTATCTGCTCCTGCTGAGATGGGGCAGAAAACTCCAGCACACTCTGTTCTCTTCTACTCAGACAAATTAGACAATGACTTTCTGCAAACAATATTTCTTATAACTCAGCAGTATAATGCATCATAAAACAATATCATTCATTCACGACAAGTCAGCAATTTAATGTAATGCAAATCAGTTTAACTAATGTAATAGTTATCAGCTTCTTCTAATTCAGGAGAATAATGCAAACTAAAACTACATAATAATTCACAATCTTTAATTCGGGGTATAGCATGGCATAAAATAATATTATAATCTAACAATTCCCCCTGATGAGGTCATTAGAATAATGACCTCACCAACACCCTTCAATTCAGTGTGGCCGGGTTCATCTCTTCTCACTCCTGAGGTCCTTTGTCCCCCTGAGGGGCGAACCATATGTGGGATGACCTCTATGTTTGCGCAGTTCAGATGTAAGAAAAACTATTATTCCAACAATAGCGGGTACAGATGACACTCTCCCGGTCTCCCACAGCTTTTAGCCTTTATTTTATTGCTGCAGCTACCAGTGTCGTCCAGTTGGGTGATCCTCTGCTCTTCATTCTTCAACCTTAGGGGTTAGACAACCCTTCAGTCGTGGCACAGATCAGGGGATTATTCTGCCCCGATTTCAAACAACGATCTGTGTATCCTCCAGAAAAAGGAACAGGAAGGTGTCCCCCTTTTTGCCCAAAAGCCTCTCGAACTTCGTTGGTCTGGTGTTCCCGGATTTCCGCCAACCCCTTCATGGTTATTGCTGTGTTTATGGGATCCATCCTTTTGTGGTGACTAGCTGGAGCCCAAACGCCATGACCCTTGGACCCAGTTGATGTCTCGGCAGTCACTGTGTCTGTCTCTGCTATGGAGGATCCTCGCATATCTGTGACCTCGTCTGGTGTCTGTTCCTTTCTCTGTAAGAGACAGAAAACCAAAACACCTCTCTTCCTAACCCTAATAATCTAATGTTGTTATCTATTGACCTTCTAGTGATTCAGAATTGGTTTAAAACATTTCAGAATGTCCCAGGGACTTATTCTAATCATATCCTATGTGTGTGTAAGCGTGTTTGCATTTAGCCCTCTGCACTCAAGGCATTTCCTACACTTTATCAGTCCGGACAGTCACGCCGAACGAAGCTTATGACCTTCAACAAACCGAGTGCCAACTCGTTATAAGCACATTTGCAAAGTGTGTCTGAAAATTATTGAAACCCTCTCTTTTTAACAAAGACAAAGAAATTAACAAATCTTCTAAACGCTATTCAGTTCATTTCAATGATTAATGATTAAACATGAAAGTGATAGTTTATGCTTTTTCACTGATTCTCTGAAAGGTCCAGAAACTTCTCGGACCGCTATTATCTTAAGCTTTACCATACCTAAGGTATTAAATACACAAATCAAGTTATAAAATGTTCAAATAATCCTTGTTTGATGTTAAAGCTCAACTTCCCCCCTCCCCCTTTTTTGACACATTCCAATGTGTCAAATCAACGGAGCTAGAACATTCAGAAAAATAAAATTAGGCAGCTACAAAGTTTCCCAGACTCTTAAGGTGATCCGCGTGTAACGTTCTGACTCAGGTATTTAATATTTTAATAAATGTCGTTTAATCAACTGCTGCTACTTAAACTAAACTTAAAGACATAATTGAAGAAAAGATCACAAAGAATAACATGATATCAGTGTTTTGTAAGCGCGTGCGGCCTTCTATGCTCAAAGCCTTTTCCCTCAATTGAGCACAACTCTACAATAAGCAACAAGTTGCAATATGTATGAAATGATCATGGTTACACCTGCAATGAAAAATTATATCATTATCCTAACACCTGTAAACAAAGATTCATCAGAGGTTATAACAATCACAGGAACACAGATGTTAGTATAAGGTCAAAAGCTTCAATAAATGATCATCCATGCAATATCTGTTGCATGAATCTCCTACAATAATAATGCTGATATTAAAAATAACAGTAAAACACCCTTTTTCTTTTTCCGTTTCACTTGACCCATAAACGTTTATAAATGCCTCTTTTAAATTGTTAATTTTATTTCCCCCTGTTCTCCCCTTACTGACCACAGCAGGGGGATCTTAGTTTTGAATCAGCCATGAATCCAGCTCACCTGATTCATCAGTGAGCTCCACCATCACTGGCGTCTGACAGGGTGGCGCTGCATACTCTTCCTTTAATGTCACTATTTTTCAACCTGTTAATTAGAGTGTTTAAACCTGAAGTCGACTACGTCCACAACAAGTCAATACAGCTGTAAATGTGGCCAATTATCAATCTATTACCAATCAATAACAACAGATAACTTCTATTTTATGCATGCTTTTAATCAACCACTCACCCAGAGGATCTCCAATCCCAGGAAATTCCTTCTCCTCCTTTAATGAGTCTGTCCTCCTTCCATGCCCTGGTAACTGGTCCATCCAGAGCCACATGATCTCAAAATGTACATGCAACAAGCCAAACCACACCTTGGTCACACCAACCCTCTCCCGCCCCGAAGATGTCCAATGCCATCCTAGTATGGACTGTCAAAAGTGGCTTTAACGCTGACTGTCCTGACAATCCATCTTATACATTTCCTGGTCAGATTTGCCAATCTCTGCACCAGGGTTTTAAACGTTTCGCCATTTTCATTAATTGTTATTTAGTTTCAACTCCAGATTTTCAATTTTTTCCAGTTATAATTAGTTTTTACCAATTCTTTGCTAGTTTAGTCTAGTTTTTATTTTCTGAAAATCCTTAGTTTCAGTTCAGTTTTAGTTGTGTTTTGCAAAAATTAAGTGTAACAAAATCTCAGTTCCATCATATCAATCATGCTCTCCTGGTTATCCTTGGGTGTTGAGACTAATCACTATTAACTTGCCGCACCGAGTGTTCCTAATTTTGGTTGAAGTGAATTGATAACCTTTTGAAGGCGATTGTTTCACACCTTTATTTAGATGTCCCAGTCCTGTTATCTCGGGATACATCACGCTGCCTTATCTGGGGTTAGCTGTTTTCGGGGGATGCGGGTTGAGTGGGGGAGCTCTTCAAGGAGGGGGAGAGTGCTCCCCCTGATGAGGTCTTCTAGGTAAGCTAGGTTAACCTTCTTGTGTGAGCTTTTCAAGTGCACTTTAAGGTTTGTGGGATTTTTCGTGTCATAAATGTCCCTCATAACCCCCTGATGGCCCAGTATTTCATTTTTGCACACTGTAGTACACATTTAGTTTTTGCTTGTAGCTCTCATACTCTACTTGCCACTCCTCTAAGTCCTGATGTTTCTTAGAGAGGACAACAGTACCTTTAAAATTATATCACATGTGTGGGGGTGTGGCCTTGTCAATTGTTTTTCCCACCTTTTCAAAATGGCTGGCGTGCCCACCAGCACATTTTATGGAAGAAGGAAAGGTAAGCTTGATATTTACATTTAAGATGTTTTGTTAAACTCAGATTTTTATTTTATTCAAAAAATAAACATCTAGTAAATAATTTGAGGGGTCTTTGAGAATTAGGCTTATTTAGTTTCACAGAGAACATGACTAATTTATTAATGTGTGCTCTACACATTGGGACTTTGTACTTATATTTATTTCACTTTTTCCTAATAGACAACTTTTGACAAAGGCGGAGAGAATTCTCAACAGAATTATTAAGGGAGATTCAAACCTAGATTTTTCAAAATTTGAGAGGGTCAGGACCCACTAGAAGCCACACAAAGATTATCGAGATGCAGTGGCAGATGTAATAGAGAAAAACACAGGGCCACCTAAAATCTGTCATCCTATGTGGTGCAAAACCAACATGTAGGAGAATCTGGAATTTTTGATTTTGAGTTAAAAAGAAAATTGGGGTAAAATGCAGAAATCTTTTCCAGTAAAGTAAAAAATAAGAGTCGCAATTATAACTGAATCCATAACCCCTAATTGTTTCTACAAGATCACGTCGTTGCCAAAAATTATCAGTGATCTCAATGTGTGAAAAGAACTCACAGTATCTGGAGTTCAGGCTCCTCTTGGCTGAAATGGTTAACAGTCCAAGGCATTTCAGTTGTAGAATGGTTGGGTGCAACAGTAAAACATATGTAAGATGAGGAAAGTGCCAAATGTTCCTTTGTGTCTCCAAATAAAAATCAGTACTTCCTCAGATATCATAAATAAATTGACTTTTGTGAAATAGAAAGCCCAGTGCAATCACTTGTTCCTGAACCAATGGCTTACAGCTAGTGAAGTGTCAGTGACTTCTAATTTGATCCCTGATCTACAGTTTTATGATATTGTTATATAAATTAGTTTTAATATCCTGCTTACAAAATTTCAGTGGAACGTGTAATCTTCTTAAATAGCTCTTGACTGTTGTTAGTTTCACATTCGTGATCAATGAACTCCCCTTGTGCACTGTAGTGCACATGTTATAAAATTTAAATAAAATTAGTTAAAAACAATTTTGTTTTTGTAATGTGTTTATTTTACCGTCCCAACACTTGATTTCTCTTAAAAAGAAAAAAGAAAAAGAAAAAATGAGAATACTTATCAATGCAACTAAACAGATTTTGCTATAAATCCAGTTAATTTTAGTTAATTTTGTGAACATTCATTACAGTATTAGTTAGTTTTCCTTTTTGTTTTGATTTTATTACCGTTAATGCAAAAAATTTTCCACTTCTAGTTTTCGTTATTTCATTTGTTATCTTTTAATAATAATAATCTTCTCTACACCCTTGAATAAACATAATCAACATGATCAACATTTTTGCTGTGTATCAATTCACTTTTTATTCAAATGCTCCAGCCTTATGTGGTTTGTGACATGTGTTGATCTAAACCTCCACTCTGTCTCTAACTGTTTGAAGAATTTTTAAATTCAGGGTCAAATTTTGAGAATTTGACCATAAGTGAAAGTTATGGCGTTATCACCCCCTTTCGGGATTACCTTTTTCCAGTTTTGATGATATTCCTCCCCATTCTCTATTTTTTGCAAGTACCCCTCTTCGGTGGCGAGAAACTGTTGGTGCGATCAAGCGGGTGCTGTAAAAACAAAAGCTCAGGACAGAACAGTCACCAGTCATGTACTTCATTCAAAATTAACATATATCAAACTTCATATTGATCCTCTGAGTGTAATGGTACATTTTAATTTGCACTTCTCAAAACTAAAAACAATATTTTCTTTATTTTACTCTTGTTCTTGTGCAGCACCACCCCTCAGCACATGCCCCTGTTATTTTATCTTACTTTTAAATTGTTGACTACTTCAAGAAAGCGCCCAAAAGACGGGGACCAGTGTTTATCATTACATATCTCCATTTTGAGTGTGGCTGTCTATCATTCCCCTGTTATTCATAGACCTCGGTGGAGGGTTGTTTGTTTGTTTGTTTGTTTTTACCTCAAAAAAAATTAATTGACTTTTACAGTGACCCACTATGGTTAATAATAACATGTTCAGTCATGAGTGGGATCAAAACCCTTTTTTTCACTTTAGCATTTTACATTCCCAAGCATATAATATGATACATTAATTAAAACACAGCTACTAAAACACAATTTTCTTAATGCAAACATCAGTAACTCAAAATTAGCAACTAAAGGGTTAAGTCTTCATTTCACAGTGCTGTGAAGCTACAGCTCTTTAATCTCTGACCTCCTTCTGTTCTTGCAAAAACAAAACAAAGCAAGACAAAACATCCACCCTTCTTTTACAGGCTGGGTGAATTGTCTGTGGACATTCAATAATCCTAAAGTCGGCACCGTTTTTGTCTCAGTATCAAGTCAGTTAAACTTTTAGTCGTCAGTCCATCACAGTCCAGTCATGCATACCTCCACACACATTCATACCAGAAGTTGCTGATAATGGAGTCTCACGCGCAACCTATTCGAGGCTCCATCACCAGCAAGATGACGTCATCATTTTAAAGGAAACAGTTCCTTGTTTGTTTTCCTTCTTTGGACTGGATTGACTCGCTGCAATCCTTTTAGGTTTCAGGCTCAGTGTCCCATATAAGTTAATTTTTTCTCCCAAGCTCATTATAATCATGGAGAAAAAATACTTTGCGACTGTTTTCAGTAAGAATATTTTATAGCGCTTTAAAGTTCAATCTCTCAGGCCTGGATTAAAGAGCTGATTTGTTAAATCAGGAACTCACAAAATACCAAAATATCACCACCGGTGGATCACACCTCTCAGATGTTCTTATCTCAGTGCACTGTAACAAAAGCACAAACAAACGCAACCAATAAAATACTAATAAAGTAACAAATACTGGGGCCCATTGCAAACATGTCCAAGCATAAAACCATCTTTCTCTCTCTTAGAGAAAGAAAACAATCCAAACCTCACTGATAAAATCAACCTAGTGTCAAGCAAAACCCAAAAATCAACCAAAACTTCACCAGAAAGTTTTCCTCCCTCCCGGGACAATATTGTGCAGGAATACAGGCACCGTAACTCCTTTTGCACTGACAAAAACATGTTGGATTGACTTGATTCAATAGTGGACACTGGTTGCACACAAAGGTTTTGCTTTGGCAGAAACTTAAACAACTGAGTTAAATCAACACAACCTTTTCATATTCAGTAAAGCTGCATGTTGTGTTCATAAAACACGATTGAAACATGTTCAGATGGAGTAAGTTGAGCTCCTGGAACATTTTAATCCTTCAATTGAAATTGAATGGGTCTACAACAACTACCATCCTCCTATCTCTATCCTGGTTGCAGCAGGGCTGGGAAATAACCCTGAAGTGATAGGTTACCAGGCAGGGTACACCCTGGACAGCTCACCAGTCTATCAGATAGAAACACACAGCCGTTTACATTCATGGATAATTTAGCCCAGGACCTTCTTACTGTGGAGCAACAGCACTAACCAGCATGCCAACAATGGAGGAAATACAGGAAAGCTATGATTTCCTGTATTTGAGGCAGAATTATTTTGTTCTTGCCCTTGACAGGTTAATCCACAATAAATAGCAACAGCATGCATGTGGTGTGTGTGTCGTTGTCTGCCTCTTATAACTCCAGTGATTTTCCTGTAGTTTGAAATCTTATGCGGTGTTGACACAATAATTTGTTGTAAAGCAGGAAATTCCCAACTGTGGTAGAAAGCACAGCTTAGCCTGAGCAAATGTTCAAAGAAAAGTCGTCACTTCCTGATTTCTGCTTCACTGATAAATATTGTCACACTGGGGTTTTTGCAAATGATATCAGTGAGCACTGTGTGGCAGCTGGAGTCAGACAACTGAAGCTCCCACAATCAAGACCACAAACAGCTTTCAAAGGAGATTTGAAGCTTTTCTGGCAGCAAGCTTCATGATTTATGGGACTGGAACTGGAACAGAAACTACCTGATCACCAATGGTGAGCTGGCATGGAATTATTTTTATGACATTTTATCAAAGTTATAAATAAGCATGCCCATTAACACATAGTGAGTGAGCATGTTGTCTTCCCACGCAGTGAACAGCGGATGCTAATGTTTTTGTCACTTTTTACAGAGTCAAACTCAAAGTAAGGTCAGTGCTTCCACGCTTTAAACGCTGCACGCTCACACTCTCTCCACACTCGATAGATTATCCATTGTTCATCTGCACACAGCTGCGGTTTTAGTAACGCAGTAACGCAGCGTGCTTACGGGAAAGTAACAGTAATCTAATTACCTTTTTTGCAATAGTAATCCCTCACTTTACTCGTTTCTTGAAAAAAGTAATCGGATTACTGCCCATCTCTGGTCGGAGCTGTGCACTTGTGGGTTCAACCTTGTGTACACGTTTATCTTTGCTGTGTGTACTTGTACCTCTGAGTGGAAGCTGAACTCTTGAGTTCGAGTATCGAAGCATCAGCTGTGACGTTAAAGTCCAAACAGCTCGTTCATTTGACGTGCAAATGAACGAAGGTAACGCCGTTTTCATGTGGATGTGTCACTGAGACACTTTCCACATCCACAGCTCACAAAATGGGAAAACTATAGAAGTATAACAATGAAGAAGTTACTATGTTACGGGTCCCAAGGATGAAGACCTCGATGACAAATATGTTACCTGTAAAAGCAGGTGAAGAGCAGAGTAAGGAAGACACGATGCGTCTCTGCTTTCCTCCAGAACGTGTCTGAGTCTGATTTATTTCACACAAATAAATGCTATAAAACACTAAACATGAGCTTTCAATATACTGTTCAGCTGCTTCCTCATTCACATCAATTACATTTACTTATTTCACAACATCAGTGAAATATACTCTTTTTAACTGGTTCAGTTTCTCAAGTTCACACTTCTTTCCATAACAGCTACATCCTTTTATCATATCAATAAACACATCACATTGTCTTCTGCAGTGTCTTACTGGCTAAACAGTTCTATTCAATAACAGCATTGGTAAATACATTACATTTGTTCCCTCCAGTAATTTACTGGCAAAATCACTATTTAGTGCATCATGAAACACAGCTTGTTGAATCAACCCATGAATGCCTCTGTTAGCTACACAGAGTTGCTCAGAGTGCTTGTGTTACACTAGCTAATCTACTCAGTCACTTTAACAGAACTATTAACATTCACATCTCACAGAACTGATTTGATTGGAGCATTACAACACGTTTGCACAGAGCATAGGAGCGCACTGACTCTGCTTCACGAGCGCTCCACCTAACGAGCGGGCTCGCGGTGCGGTCGCGCGGGACACTCCTCTGGTTTTCTCCCGTGTTTACATATAAATAACTTTGGCGGACCGCCTTAACTCTCCCGTTCACATTAACGTGGGTAACCATGGTGACAATAAACAACATTTTCGGTGCGAGCACCGTGTACCGACCTGTAAAAGCAGGTGAAGAGCAGAGTAAGGAAGACACGATGCGTCTCTGCTTTCCTCCAGAACGTGTCTGAGGAAGCAGCGGAAGGTGGGCTCCACTTACTGCACCCCGAAACCCCGGAGCAAGCACCAAAGTTCCGCCCTCACTGCTTTCTAACATAAAATGAATCCCTGTTACATGGATTTTCTATCCTCTTAAAGAAACTGAAAATAAATACATATAGCAATGAAAAATGTCCCGTTACATGAGTGTTTTACACAAAATAATATTAATGTGCTCATTCCCTCACAGGGGTGCCACAACTACACTGCTGTTTTGACAGAGACACAGTGTGTTTATCTAACTTGGCTGAAGCCAAAGTTCTCCAGACAAATTCAGTCTGTTTCTGCCAAGTGTGAACTCACTGGATGAGCGCCAGATACACAGAATCAAAAAGGGATCAATTAGTTTTCTTATGTCATGTTCCCGTCACAAACTGGCTCAAGGAGAGGGGAAGCAGGAGTCCACAGATGAAATGTTCCTATAAATAAAGTGGAATTTATTCAAACTTTACCAAAACTTCAACACATCAAATACAAGCAGTTCAGCAGGGAGTGGATGTGTGTTGCATGTGCCAGGTGGATGCAGAGAGAGGCCAGGGCCACGTTCAAACCTGAACACGCTGCACAGTGTTTTGTTCCATTTGTTAGGGATGAATGAAATGCTTCCTTGAAAGGATGTGTGCAGTCACCAGTGGGCGTGGAAGCATGTGCGCCCTCATTTGGTGGGTGTGCAAGAAAAGTCATCCTGTCACACAGCAATGCCTACATAAATCACACCACTCTGCTTAAAATAATAATGTTTAGTGAAGCAGGTGAAGCAAAGGGCTGCTTTTAATAGGCTGGGAGAGCCAGGTGTGCTGCTTTAGCTGCTGAGCCTCTTATGACAGAACAGCGGAGAGTGGTAAGAAGGGAGGAGGGGGTCTGGCTGTGTTTGTGAACGATAGATGGTGTAACTCTGGGCATTTCTCTATCAAAGAGACGCTATGCTGTAAGGACATTGAGCTGCTAGCGGTTAGCATGAGACCGTACTATCTACCACGAGAGTTTACACACGTGATTATGATAGCTGTGTATGTCCCGCCCTCTGCTAACGCTGCAGCAGCCTGTGAGGTCCTGCACACTGCAACCAGCAGACTCCAAACACAGCACCCTCAGGCCCTTTTCCTGATCTCTGGGGACTTTAATCACATCTCCCTGTCCTCCACTCTCCCCACCTTCACCCAGTATGTCACCTGCTACACCAGAGACAATAAAACATTGGACTTTTTGTATGCTAACACCAAGCAGGCATACAGCTCATCACCTCTCCCTCCCCTGGGGGGCTCAGTTCACAATCTGGTTCATCTCCAGCCTGTGTATAAACCTCTAGTACACAGAGAACCAGTTGTGAAACGCACAGTAAGGAAATGGTCGGCAGAGACTGAAGAGGCCCTGAGGGACTGTTTCCGTTCTACTGTGTGGGACAACCTCTGCAGCCCCCTGGAGGATGACCTCAACAGCATCACAGACTGCATTACTGATTACATGAACTTCTACCCATCAAAAAGGTACGGTGTTTTTCTAACAACAAGCCATGGATAAATCCTGAAATTAAGGCTCTCCTCAAGGAGAAGAAGAGAGTCTTTAGATCTGGAGACAAACAGGAGCTGAGAGCTGTCCAGAAGAAGCTGAAATGGAAGATACGGTAGGGAAGGAAAACTACAGCAGGAAGGTGGAAGAGCAGCTGCAACAGGACAACATCAGAGGGGTTTGGAACAGCCTGAAGACAATCTCAGGACAAAAACCAACCCCCCAGGCTGCAGGAGACCTGGGGTGGGTGAATGACCTAAATAAATATTTTGATAGGTTTGATCAAACACCCACCCCTCCCACAGCATCGTCCCCCCTGCTGCAATCTCCTTCATCTTCAGGGCCTGCCTGTCCTTCATCTCAGGACTTCACACCTCTCAGCTTCACACCTCCCAGCTCCCAGCCATCACACCCACCCCCGGCTTCTGTGGACTCCAACATACACATCCCTCCCCCAAAATCCACTCTTTCTATCTCAGCACTTCAAGTGAGGAACGAGCTTCGCAAGATCAAGGTGCGGAAGGCTGCAGGTCCAGATGGCATCAGCTCCAGGCTCCTGAGATGCTGCGCAGATGAACTGTGTGGCATCCTAGGATATCTGTTCAACCTGAGCCTGTCACTGGGGAAAGTACCACAGCTGTGGAAGACCTCCTGTGTGGTACCGGTACCAAAGACCTCCCATCTCATGGACCTCAGCAGCTACAGGCCGGTAGCCCTG
>JAUMHG010034525.1:0-12530 GCA_032359395.1 Enteromius anoplus
GCTACATACCTTCTATGTACATATCAGAGAACAATTTAAAATATTCTCTCAATGCATTCTATGGCACCTTTAAGTTAATATATTATCTGCAAGTATAGTTTAAAAAAAAAAGAGACTTGAAGTACACTACAGATGAACTTTGTGCAGGTGTTATTGTTAAAAATCTATTTTTCTATGGGGAAAATGAATGTGTTTTTACTTGAATAAAGTTGTTTCTGTTTCAGGATGAATCTGTCTCTGGTTAAGGAGTTGGGAGACCGAGCCGCGCAGGGAAGAGCCTTCGGTAACCTTGGCAACACTCATTACCTGCTGGGTAATTTTGTTGAGGCCATCAAGTTCCACAGAGAGGTATGAGCCAAACACTGACCGTCAGTTCATTCACTCATCTAACCATGTGCTGATGTAAAGTCTGCTGCGGCTGAGCCAGCAGCTCATTCTAGCAGGCATCTGTGTTTCAGAGTAACACAGTCCCTTCTTGTTTTTCCAGCGTCTCTCCATTGCAAAGGAATTTGGCGACAAGGCTGCCGAGCGCAGAGCATACAGTAACCTAGGAAACGCTCTCATTTTCCTGGGCCAGTTCAATGTAGCCACAGAGTATTACAGGTAAGAGCGCCATCTAGAGAGCGCATTATGTACAAACAGTCGTTTAGTGAAGAAACAGAAATTATTTTCTACAAACAAGCAGACATTAAAAAGCATTGACAGACAATTTCATGAACATAAGAAAAATTAATGAATAAAATGATAAAAATGAGTAAACTGATGGGCCACAGTCTACACACATCTATGGATTATTTACTGTGCACTTCTGGTCGTGTGGTAAAACACAAATAAAGGAGAGACATATTATTAACACCTTGATTTTGACACTTTCTTTCATGTATTAGTATGTTCACACATTCTGTATTATTATTTTTTTACACTAAATAACTGAATAGTACTTTTTAAAAAAACATGTTATAAATTAGGCTTATTGAAGAGAGGTGTGCTGTTTCTTATTTATGAAATTATTGCTTTTGTTTAAAAAAAAATCTGAATTGATCAGACGTGGCAGTAAGAACTTTTATAATGTTGCAAAATATACCTATTTTAATTAAATGCAGTTCTTTTGAACTTCCTTTTCATCTGTGAATCCGGAAAAAACAAATATACCACAGATTCCACAAACATATTTAGCAGCACAGCTGTTTTCAACATTTGTTATAATCAGAAATTTCTTGAGCAGTTAGAAAATTCTGATTTGATCTTAATAATAAATTACATTTGAACATATATTTAAATATAAAAATAGTTATTTCAAATTCAAATACTATTTCACAATTTTTTATGTATTCCTGTTAAACAAATGCAGCCTTGGGGAGGTTTTTTTGCAAATGTTTTGCTCTGCTGTCCAGGAAAACTCTGCAGCTCTCTCGGCAGCTGAAGGATCAGGTGATGGAAGCTCAGGCATGTTACAGTCTGGGAAACACATACACACTGCTGCAGGAGTATGAACGTGCCATAGAACATCACCTCAAACACCTACTCATCGCTCAGGAGCTCAACGACAGGTGTGAGCCATGAACACACACACACACAAACACATAGACACTTTCTCATATCAGCAAGACTCTGAGTTGTAACATGTTGTGTGTCTGGCAGGGTCGGGGAGGGCCGGGCATGCTGGAGTCTGGGTAACGCTTACGTGTCGTTGGGAAAGCACCGTCAGGCTCTTCACCATGCCCGAAACCACCTTGAAATCTCCAAAGAGGTGAGACCACAATGATTCTCCATCCAGCAGAGACAGTCCTGCTTGGTAAGTGTGTGTAACTGTGTGGTTTGCTTTGCTCAGATCGGAGACAGGAACGGAGAGCTGACGGCCAGGATGAATGTGGAGGAGCTGATGGAGGCTCTAGGGGTGAAGGAGGCGGATCTCTCTCCGTCTGAATCTGAGTTTAAAGTACAGGGTAAAAAAGTCTCAGATAAATCATATCTAAACATTATGTGTATCTGCAGATGACAAGCACATTCTGATACTGACACATTAAACACTTCACCCAGGCCACGGTCATTTTATATATATATATACATTTTAAAAAATTAAGCAATTTCATTGTATTACATTTTTGTTAAATTCAAAGTACTTAAATTTAAATACAAATTTTTTAAATTAAAATGAATTAAATTAGTGTAGATATACTTATTATATATTTTACATTATATTGGTGTGGATATATTTATATATTTTTCAAAATAACAAAAAATAAATAAGTAAATCCACCCCACCCCACGACATATTTTAAAGTTAAAGATATCCTTAAAATATTCTGCAGTCTAAAAATTGATATTAAATGAATTATCATCAATATTTGCTTCCTTTCTCCAACAGGAGCCAGACCTAAATTCATCAAGAAAACCAGCATGGAGAGTGTGGACTTGTGGAAATACAGCTCTGAAAAGGTTACGTGCTCAACATCTGAGTGACCAGGATTGTACCATGCAGGACATGAACCTGAATCAAAACCTTTTGTAGTTTAAATGACCGTTAAACAAACTCTAATCCTAAACCTCAACATCAAATGATGGACTCTAATCCAGGAGCATGTCCTGCTCTGGAGAATCATGGTCGTGCAGAAACACAAACACATGCTGCTCTAATGCTCTTAAAAAGCTGATGTGATGCTGCTGTGATTCTGGATGGGATGTTGATGTAATGTTGATTTGAGGCTCATGTGATGGCTGAAATGAGGAGGATGTGTGGCTGATTTGATGAAGTGTTGTGATGTTGATGTGATGCTTATGTATGCTGCTGCTGTACTGCAGAATGGAGATGCTCCAGATGTTGACTGTATTTCGAGGAGGTCGAGGAACCAGCTGTCTCAGTCTAGCAGAAGCAAAAGTTACACAGAAAGTCAGTCATCAGATGAAAGACATTGGCTCGACTCACCTGTGGACACCGATGACATCACTGTTCATGTCACACCCCCAGTGAGTATCTATCTATCTATCTATCTATCTATCTATCTATCTATCTACACACACACTCACTCACTCACACACACTCACACACACATGTTGGTTTTTGTGATTTATGGGGACTCTCCATAGGCGTAATGGCTTTCATACTGTACAGACTGTATGTGGTATTGTCCTACACTGACTCTACACCTAAACTCACCCCTTACAGGAAACTGTGTGCATTTTTAGATTGTCCAAAAAACACCATATAGTATGTTTTTGAAGCGTTTTGAATTACGGGGACACTGAAAATGTCCTCATAAATCACCTTCATATTGTAATACCTATGTCATACCCATGTCATTATACAAATTTGTGTCCTCATAAACCACATAAACTTGCACACACACCCTACACCTAAAGCCATCCCTCACACAAAACTTTACACAATTTTAGATTGTCAAAACACTTAATTCTATATGATTTATAAGCTTGTATAAGCAGCGACCAAAAAAGTTTCACATACTATATGCTATGTACTCAAAATGATACGGTACACACATATACACACACTATATAATTTCAAAGCCTAAGCTGTGTGTGTGTGTGTGTGTATATATATATATATATATATATATATATATATGTACACACATATATACTGCTTAGGTTTTAAAGTTGCAAGTGCAGCAGAGAGATTTTTGCTGACAGTCATAGGATGTAAGTGTGCAGATGTGTCTGTCTGCAGGACTTTGATTCAATCTATGTTTTAAAGTGCTTTACTAAAGGTTTCACTTGATAGCCGTGGCTCTCTGTGTTCCTTTGTTAATCAATACACACCAGCTGCGCGGCTGCTAATGCATCTGTGTGCATGTGACTTTCCCAGAGGACAAGGAATATATGAAAATATGTCTCAGTATGCATCCGTTCCTACTGCTGACGCCTGTTCAAGACGGTCGACACTGTGACATTATTTTACCAAATTAGCATAATACAGTATTTATTAATTATAGTGAGATTTGCAGTCAAATAAACATTTTGAATATTGTTTGGCATGATTAATAGATTTATACTCCTGTTTTGTTACTGTTTTAGCTGCTTGATTCTTTAACGTGAATCTAAATTTCAGGTCATTCAACTCCTTTACAATACAAAAGCAGTAATTTAGCTTAGAGGCTTTTAAACATGATTGCCTTTATTACAGCATAATTTCTAGCTAATTTTAGGTTCACTGTTGACATGGTAATGCAAAAAAAAAAAAAATCCTCAACCTTCAGCATGCAGCGTCGGCGGGTGTTTTAGGGTTTACATGCGTGACCAAAGGCCGTAACACGGGGGTCAGAGGTTTCTATGGAAACCGTGATGATGTTATTTGGACAAAGACCTTTCATGGTCCATTCACTCACTCGCTCGCTCTCTCTCTCTCCGTATCTCACCCTCCGTGTAACTGAATTATTGAAGTAAATGCATGAGCAGCAGTGAGGGCTGAACAGAGACAGACAAGCAGTCAAGGGAAGGTGTAGCAGAGACAGGACCCTGACGGATGACAGACAGGCGGAAGAATGTGAGGCTTTGACTTTGTATTTGCATATGTTTGCATGTGATGGTGTGTTTTAACCGTCTGCGGTCTTTGAGGGTGCGTTTACATAGTTTGTTAAACAGTCTCTGCTCATCATTGACCCTAAAATCCGTCCTCCCTCCCCCTACCGTCCCATAATCAGAGCCAAATTAATGAGTTGTTTTCCCACAGTCAGACACAAAGATGGAAAGAGAGAGAGAAGATAGGACACACACTGATGGAATAGAGTGAGATGCGTCTGTGATTGGAGGATCAGGCTGTGGATTAATATATCGCTCTATAAGTATTCATATTTAGTCTCACTATGATAGTGATCCTGCTGGCTTTTTATTTCGCTGTGTTGTAAGATTGCGCCGTAAGGCTCGATGGGTTGTGCCGATTAAGCTTTGTCATGATAGGTGATTGTCTAACAGCGGTTGAATGTCATTAGTATGCATGCTGATGAAACAAATAACGGTTGTTACGGTGGAATGTGCCATCATAGGCGTCTGTTTTGAAGAAAGTGTTATTGAACAGGGATGGGTCGCTCTGCGTGCTCATTTCACTCTGCTATTGACTGATTTCAGATCATTGAATCAAATAGCAGCTTATGTGCCACTGGTTTTAAATTGACCTTCGAATCAGGAAGACCGAGATGTGTTAAAAGGGATTTTGATTTTTAGTTATGAACCTTTCAGGATCTTTAGTTTATGTATAGTTTTGAGTGGTTTGGACTTGGTTTCTGTACCCTGCTGTAGAGAGTGTTTTAGCGTGTGTTATCTGACCACAGAAAGGTCATTGTGACACACACACACACACACACACACACACAGAGAGACAGAGCTGTTGAGATGTAGATAAGAGCTCACATGAGCGCTCACTGATGTCAGGACAAATACACCAACACATGATCAGGAACCCGAGGTTCAGACACTCGTATAATACAGCATTGTCACTAATGTAGTTTGGTGAACGTCACAAAACGTGTAAGGAATTTCTCATATTTCCAAGCCAAAAAATATATTTCATGCAAGAAACACGAGTTCTATTTATAGAGCTCAGTCTTATAAATAGAATCCCTTTCATTACTATAATGTGAAAGAAGAAGCTTATATATTGTTTAAATAATACATTTTTGCTTTTTATGGTAATTAAGAAAATTACAGTAATTTTACAGTTTACAACAAAATCTAATTACAAAAGAAAAAATGAAGGTCAATTTATTTTTATATATATTTTTTGCATTGTGACATTCTCACATGTTCATTACTGTAATTTGAAAAATATATATTGTTTAAATAATAATAAAGTATTTAAAGTGTGACCATATTTATCATGCCTGACAGTATCTTCAATTCATGGTAATTTAAAAAAATTGTATCACAATTGGAGCTGTCAAACTATTAACCGTTAACACGATTAATCTCATCCAAAATAATTTTTTTTTAAATTATGCAAACAAATATTTCCTTGTATATATTTCTATTCGTATAATTGATATTATAAAATTTATATTTTTAATCTAACCCATTCTTCTTAAAAAAAAAATATGCATGCTTGTGCACACACACACACACACACAGATATTTTATAAACAGAAATGTTTATTTTGGATTTTAATAATCTAATCATTTGACCGCACTAATTAAACATTAAAATTGATAGTTTGCAATAAAATATTAATTACAAAAACAAAATAAACATCCAAAGTACATCTAAATGCATTAAAGAGACTTTTAAACTTTTTTACATTTACTATCTAAAAGTTTTTTTGATTGACATGTTACTGTATATACTGTATGTTATCTGTTACACTTGTACTCTTTCTGTATCATGAACACAACTTTCACCCATATGCTACATTTAGACTGCAGTGCAGTGGGATTTCGGCTCTATCCATTCAGAGTTTAATGCTGTAAGACCGGCATATGATGTGACATTATTATTGTTTTGATCATGCGTACTGATGTCATTTGTGAACTTAACTGTCATGAGTACAGCTGATTGTGTAATGGTGAGTGATGAACTGATGTTCTGATGTGTGTTTTCTGCAGAAACTGGCTCGTGACGCATCAGATGAGGACTGCTTCTTTGACCTGTTGAGTAAGTTTCAGAGCAGCCGTATGGATGACCAGCGCTGTCAGCTGGACGAGCCGCCCAATGGAGAGAACACCGGAGGAGCTGATCCAAACACACTCAATGACATGATCGGTCAGTCACACCATCTCTCTGATGCTCAAGAGATCTCACGCTTTTGTTAAAGGAAGAGATCACACAACTATTAATCATTTACAGATTTCATTAGTACACAAAAAAGTTGTATATCTGTTCATATTATGCAATGGTCCTGAGCTAACAATCAATAGCTGTTTTTTTTTGTTTATTAAGTAGCATTTACAAAGTTTAATAAATGCAGTAACAAATACATTGTTCGTTGCTTGTTGTCAGTGCATTAACTAACATCAACTAATCTATTTTGAATAAATTTTTATCTTTGCATTTTTAATTAAAATTTAATAAGTAAATGTTTTGTTAATTATAATTAAAGTCATAATTTCAAATGATTTAAATAATTCCCCATTAAATTCATTTTACATTTTCTATTTTGCTTGCTAAATAGTTTAGTCAGGAACACTTTTATTCAATGATCTGATGAAGCTGATCAGTGTGAGGTGATCACAGATTAAAATCATGAAGCATGAGTTTGTGCCGTTTCTCAGATGCCAGTCTGCTGACGTCTCCTCAAACGGAAGAGCTCTTTGATTTGATCGCCAGCTCTCAGAGCCGCCGTCTGGACGATCAGAGGGTGAGCGTCAGTAACCTGCCCGGACTCAGAATCACCCATAATAACCTGGGCCATCTTTGTGGAGAGGGCGACCCGCAGGAGCCCAGTGATGACTTCTTCAACATGCTCATCAAATGCCAGGTGAGGCATAGAGCCTTCAGTAATTAAATCAATAAATTATATCTGTGAAAGAAATGCATTTGTCTGCTGTGTTTTGACTAAACTCCAGTGAGCTGCCAGAAACATCCTTCTATAGTATGAGTGCGTTTGACAAATGCCAAGGCTATGAGCTAAAACTATTTAAAAATGTTGAATTGAAGCTAAAATAAAATATAAAAATGACATAAAATATCTGAAATGAAAATGTGAAAATTGAAGCTGAAATGACTAAACTAACTTCAGTTGAAGTATAACACTTACTAAAACTGAAATAAAGCCAAATAGAACTCAAAAAACAGTTTTTTTTAAAGTGCAAAACGAAACTCAAACATATTTTATTTCAGTTACAATTCTAATTTGAGACATTTTTGAAAGTGTTGTCATGGGCTTTTGTCATTTTTTATAATTTATTATTTTTTTCAATAGACTAGCATGTTTTAAATGTTGTAGCATATTTGAAGTAGCTTATTTTTTATTTTGTTTTCATTTAAATTTTTGTAATCTCATGTGCTTTTGTCATATGTATTATTTTGCCCCTCAATATTATTTTTTAGTTTTAGTCATTTTAACAGTTCAACTAATTTATTTCAGTTATATTTGTTTTATTTGTATTTCCATTTTAAAGTTCTATTTAAAATTATTTTATGCTTTTACTTAATTTTTTCAGTTAAAAAAAATTAAATTAAATTAAAATTAAATAAAGAAAAAAATTAAATCAGAAAATCGAAAAATAAAAGCTAATTTAAAATATTATAAAATTATAATACTATATAAATAATGCTCAGTTATGAAAACAATGTTAGGTTTTTACATCACTGCTGCTGTTTAGTTGCTCCCAAGCACTGCTGGACAAGTAGCTCATGTCTGACTGTTTCTCTGTGCATTTTTTCAGTCGTCCAGGATAGATGACCAGCGCTGCTCTCCTCCTGAAGGGGGTCCACGGGCGCCAACCGTCCCAGATGAGGATTTCTTCAGCCTAATCCAAAGAGTTCAGGCCAAGCGAATGGATGAACAGCGTGTGCAGCTGCCGTCTGACGAACAGGAGCCAGATGAGGACGAGAGCGAGCCAGGGGCTGCAGACTCCTGAAAAACCCGGGGCCAAATAACACAACCCAACGAGGACTGAATGAGAAAGGACCCTTGATGGGGAGTGTTTTAGATTGACTCTTTAATGAGATGAAGAAATGTGCACAAAGAGACGCATGTGAGATATAAAACACAAGTGCCATCTCAGTATACGGTGCAGATTTACGCCTCCTGTGCTTTACAGCCAATGATCCATGACGTTTGATAGAGCTCATACTGACTGGAGCAAACAGAGCCACCTGGGAAGCAAATCTTGGGGCGAATTCACATTTAACTTAATAATTAATTTAACAAATCAGGTACAAACACTGCAAAACATGCAAGATAATACTTTTTTCAAAATATCTAAACAGCAGGAGAGCTGATGTACTTTACAGAGACCCCAGAGCATCCAGATGCCAACAAAAAGTCTGGATCTGAAAGTACAGCCAACCTCCTCCTCCAATTGATTTTTATGCATTTAGAAGACACTTTATGACCAAAGTAACTTATAGTACAACAAAGGAATAAAATCAAGAGACAACACATTATCTACATATTAAAGTATCCGTTCGCCCAGAAAGGAAGATTTGCTGTTAATTTACTCACTCTCAGGCCATCCAAGACGTAGAAGACTTTTAAGCTGAATCTGTGGTGATTCACAAAAAGTAATTCTTTGAGAATAAAAAAAAAAAGCAAATCAGGCAACACAAAACGAACACCCATGGCTCTTAACAATATTTTGTCACTTTTAGAGTCAGAGTCACTTTTATTTATATAGCGCTTTTAACAATACAGATTGTAGAAAAGCACTAAACATTATCAAGTAGGAGAACAGAGTGATGGTAATGTATAATGACGAGAGCTAAACTATTTATTTATCAAATGCAGAGACGGTACCTGTAGTCAAGACGACGAGAATCAATAGAAATCAGGTGTCCCCAACTAAGCAAGCCAGAGGCGACAGCGGCAAGGAACCAAAACCCCATCCATGAGAGAATGGGGAAAAAACCTTGGGAGAACCATGTTTAATTGGGGCCAGTTCTCCTGTCTTATTTTGTCTTATGAGGTCTTATGAAGCATACAAAACATTCTTCTGAACCTGTTTTTTTTTTTTTTTTTTTTACTGAACCAGTTTAGCAAATCCAACTGAAACTGAGCAGCACAAATAACTACTTCTGTCTCTGTACTCTTCTGATCTCTGATGATTGTGCCAATGGCGTTTACTATCAGTGATCAAAAATGTAATTGGATATAATATTTTTGTTTGCGATCAGAGCCGTCCTTTTGCCCTCCCCCTCTTGAAATCCACCCCTTTGCTGGAATCAGAATAATACAGTTTAATAATAAGACAATTTTATCAGATCAAAAGTATCCCAATCAAACAAACTGAGGATTGAATCCAGATCAAACCCAAGATTGGATTTTGTGATTTAATGCGGCTTCAGAATCTTATTTTCAAAATTGGATCCAATGGCCAAAATCAGATCAAATAACTTTTGAACAACATTGTAAATAATGATCATATTTAATTGTTTCGCCTTCAGAAGACCTCAATATAATAGTTAAGAGCCACAGGTATTCATTTTGTGTTGTTTTTGATTCTTAAAGTGACGCTAACCATTGACTCTGGTCAAGAAATAAAGTAACCTACACCTTGGATGGCCTCAAAATACATTTTGATGTTTGGGTGAGCTATCCCTGCTTTGTGAAGGCAGTAATAAAGCAGTGTTAGCTAATTGTATCAAGCAAATGCTTCTGACCTTTGAATCTGGTGGATTCTGTAATAAGCCTCATATCAGCACCAGGTTAAGTTGGATGGAGGGTAGATAATGCGATGTGGTGCTGGTGTTTAGTGAATTCGCCCTGCTGTTTTCCCTTGCCAGTCGTTCAGATCAAGCTTCTCATTGTCACGTGTTTCCAGTCTATTGCCTTAATTAGACCTGATTGAGACTCTGATTGTATTCTTTGATATCGTGTTTTCTGAGCTCGTCAGCAGTATTTGGTCCGTGTCCATTGACAGTATTCCCAGTGTCGCACAGCTGCCGCAGTATCTTTCACCTTCTTAATCGTTTCGGTTCGGCTTTAATCATTTAGCTGCTGACAGACAGCACTGTAAAAAATTCAAGACATTAGGGCTGCTTTACATTCCTATTTGTTTATTTGAATTAAAGATGCTGTTGTAACTCCACAGATGTATTTATTGAAAGTGTTGAGAAAACTGTATATAACAAACAAACAGAAATGGAGACTGTGAAAAGACTTTTTAAGTGTTATTAAGTATGTGAATGTGCATAAAAGCTCATTTGAGTTTGCACTTTCGTGCTTCACAGTGCTTTGACTGAGTTAACCGAAACAGCTTTTAGTTTCTGAGTTAAAGTGATTAGTGAGTTTTCCGTAATTGGCTCAGAATCACTGAGTCGTGCGGTTCAGACATTGACTGAGTTGCTTAAGTTGGTCAATATTTTAGCCATTTGTGGCTGACTGAACAGCAGTGTTAATGACTCATTGGTGGCAGTTTCATTTACATTTCAAGTCATTTTGAAATGTAAACCGCCAGTATTTTGGAGCTTTTTTTAAATAATTTTTTTATTTTAGTACTTATTATTTGAGGGAATGAAAACATTTGAAGTCAATTCATTGCCATCTTGTGGTAGAAGAAAATAAGCAAATGCCTCAACAAAGTTAGATTTTTTTTATGCATTATGTATAATTCCTAAATATTTAATAAATTACTTTTATTTTAAGAAGCCAAACAACTATTCATATTAATGCATATGTTTTTGACTGATGCA
Source organism: Enteromius anoplus (assembly GCA_032359395.1). NCBI lineage: Eukaryota > Metazoa > Chordata > Actinopteri > Cypriniformes > Cyprinidae > Enteromius > Enteromius anoplus. Next base: position 11,300 of record JAUMHG010034525.1, read on the forward strand.
TGTGACTAACCCTCATTTCTAATATTTATTTTACTTTAGTGGCCAAACCATTAGCTCACTGACTGCAGATCAAGAAAGAATAGAAAATATGTCTCCTGTAGATTCATAATGATATGATGTGATGATGATGTTGATGAGGTGAAATGTGGAGCTGTATTAGTAAATTATTAAACAATATATATTATTTGTCATGATTTAACTGAAATATTTTATAGTCGATTTGAGCTACTTATTTTCTCCGTTTTATGATTTGCCTTTCATGTACTGTAACAATATGGTGTGAATAATATGGAGCTTGAAAGCCCTTGAAAAGCCACTGCCCCAATGTACATACTTGTTTTGTATTTATTTTCTGTTCATGAACATGGGAATGAATCCCTTGCTTTTAATAAAATGTGGATGAAATTGATATTAACCACTCAGCAGATAATTATCAGCAGGTGTGAGGCACTTTTGGCTGTGTCGGCTGAGACGCTCTTAAAACACATTAAAGCACACATCACTAAGTGAAGTTGACAACAAGTTTCTGGAGAAGCGCGAACGCATGATTAGCCATGGCTGGCTCTGCATTTTCCTAATCAATCTAAATAAATTAAACTGAAATATCCAATAAACATTAATTTAACAACATTACATGTAACAGAAACTGATAAGAAAACAAAAACTAAGAAGAAACATAGTTATTTCAAAGAACAATTCAAAATAAAATTTGAAATGCAATGGAGGGGATGTCAGTTTAAGATTTTTCCATGTACATTTTACAGGAAATTTCTATTGACTATTTAGGGGGACAATTCAGTGACAATTAGAGAAATTTACTAACCATCTATCAAGTACTGCAGCGCTTTGAGTAAAATAAAGCGGGACCAGTTATTCTTTTTAATCCTGGCTTCAATAGAGTCGGAATGAACCCTGAACATCTTAAGCTTAAACCTTTTATATGGTTACAGTTGCTACTGTTATTACAGCTGCAGCATGTGTGTTACTGTAATTAAGTTCTGACACCCCTTTGTCTGAGGTAGTTCTCAGTGTCCCACAGCTGCTCCCATTCTACAATTGGTGAGCATTTGCTTAGTATGGGATCACCCTAAATGGTCTTCAAAGAACATAACAATAGGCTATAGTTTCTTACATTTCTTAAGCATCAGCAGGAACATTTATAAAACTTTCTTACGCACTGATTTGATCTTAGAGTGTTCGTACGATCAAATCCACGTCAAAGTACAGATTT
>JAUMHG010034526.1:0-12530 GCA_032359395.1 Enteromius anoplus
ATATATAAATATAAGCACATGCATGTGTATATTTAAGAACATGTTTTATTTAAAAATTATTTGTATATAATATTAAATGTAAATATTCACAATACATAATTAACATATATAATTTTCAAAATACATAGTGCATGTATTTTGTAAACAAAAACTTTTATTTTGGATGCTATTAATCGTGATGAATACTTTGATGTAATTAATAGTGTAATTAAACAAAATTAAAAGTATTAAAAAAATGAATTTAAATCTACAAAATGTAAAGCGAACCCTGCCATTTTTCCTCTTGTCATGTATAGCGATTTCGTACAAGAAATGCCAGACGTGTAAACAGTTGCTGTTACACTAAGCAACAGTTGCTTGAAATATGTTGACTTGTTACTCACAACAGTATCACATGTTTATTTTTACAATTTAGATTTCATTGGAATCAGTTGTGAGTTGAGTTGAGTCTTTGTGTTTCTCCATGTTTCATGTGTGTGTACAGCACATTGTTCAGTAATTTTAGAGTTTATAAATGCATGTGTTTGTGAAGTTTAGTGGTAAATTACTGGTATAGTGTGTTTGTGTGGACAAACTGATGATTTAGCACCACATAAAAACTGTATAGCTTGTATAGTGTAGTGTGTGTGTGAGAGACAGAGAGATGGAGCAGCTCTATGGGGGGGTAAGGTATAGCCTCAGGTGGAGGATGGGACCCATTAGGATGTTTTACATCTTGCAGACAGATGGAGGCCCGTGTGGACTGCCAAATGCCCCTCATTCTGCTGCTGTGATGCATGCAAACACACACTTAACAACAGATATTACACTGGCTTACACACACAGTCCTGTGAAACCTACAGCTGCAAATTTAAACGCACACAATTATAAGCCACAAGGCTGTGGATTACAGTGATTTTACTCATAGTAACAAGCATTTTAGTGTCTCTTTTTTTTTTCAAAATGTGGAGTTAAAGGGTTAGATTAGTTCACCCCGAAATGAAAAATATGTCATTAATTACTCACTTCCATGTCTTTACAAACCCGTAAGACCTTCGTTCATCTTCAGAACACAAATTAAGATATTTTTAAAGAAATCTGAGAGATATCTGACCCTACATAGACAGCATCACAACTGAAATGGTCCCAGATCCAGAAACGTAGTAAAAACACCGGTAAAAAAGTGTGATATCAGTAGCCCAACTTCAGTTTTGCCATGCTACGAGAATGCTTTTTGTGCAAAGAAAACAAAAATAACATAATTTATTTGAACATTTTATTTTTATTTTAAGTAATTTTGCAAGTTTTAACGTATTTGACTTTTTTTTTTACATCTGAGGGAAAGCATGTGCACGCCTAGAGGAAAAGCGTACAACATGAGGGTGAGCAATCAATGATGCAACTTTCCGTTTGGGGTGAACTAACCCTTAAAAAATGTCTATTTTATTTTATTTTATTTTTACTCATAAATGCAGTATCCATCTGTTCTAAAGTTAGATCTGAGACATTTCTTCTCAGACACTTTAAACGTCCCTCAGTGAAACTACACAGTGTTAAACACTTCCAGACTTCACCTTTATCTCATCAGCCTTGCTACTTTTTATCAGAAATGAAATATTACATAATTAACCTTAATGTGGAGCAATTCAGCAAAATTGCAGTTCCTTAAAGCCTCTTGGCTTGCATGTAAAACTATGACCGAGCATATGACTCTCTCCCATTAGAGGCGAGGAAGGAATGCAGCTTGCAGCTTTACCTTGTAAGGCAAGCGATTATTAGATCTTTTAGGTCAGCCATGTTTGATAAACAGTTTTACAGGCAACACTGTACCATGTTGAAGAAATACAAACAACAACAGCAGTTTAAAACAAACTGAAATGGTCGGCTGGTCTCCCAGCCTGGCTAGACCAGCTAAAACCACCTTTAAGATGTTTTTCAGCAAGATACTTGATGATGGATTCGTGAAGGACTGGTGAAAAAAAAAAAAAGAAAGAAAGAAAGGAAAAGTGTGTGTGTAATGATAGCATTGCTCTCTCTGTGTATGTTTGTGTAGTGCAGAGAGAATGAGAACAAATGTTCACTTCTCCTGATACTACCGTTAACACAGACTGCAGCAGACCCACTTCCTCCATTCTGTCACCAGCTGTCCTCTTCTCTCCTCTCATTTATCCTCACATCTCTTGGACATTTTGCCTTCCAGCAAATTCCACCACAGCTGCCACGATAATGGACCTTTTCTTTCTGAAAAATGTTTGGTAACACTAAAAACAAGAAAGCATAGTAATAGTATTAAAGCAATTTGTGAATCTGTTCAATTGATTCATTTAAACTTGCTCGTTCAGAGTAGTTGTTTATTTGAACTTTAAGGGCTGATTTGTGAATCTGTTCAGCTGACCCATAAAAGTTAGTCATCTGTGAAAAGAACTTATATTACTAAAGAAATATAAGTAAACAAAGACTTGTTACATTAACAAAACCATTATTAAGGTTGCTGCTTTTATTACGCTCAGAAGACTGCTTCACAAAGCGGGGTGCAGTGTTGCCATGTCCACTTATTATAAACCTATTTGGGCTTGTTGTCTGAGCCTGGCTCATAAAGTGAGTCACTTTATATAGTTAATAAAGTGTACCTCTGTGGGTATTTTTATATATTTATATATATATAAAGCATTTGGAATTTTTTTTGCTTTATTTTGGACTTATTTGGGATGCGGGTGTGCTGCAAGATCTGGCAAATACATCCCAGATGGATGTTTAAGTACGTGATAAACTAGTTGTTCAGTTTGGTTTCGTACACACTAACTTGTAGTTAGTTGTAGAATGTGTTTCCCACTTCTCTAAAACACTGCATATGTACAAAACAAGACTGATCACTAAATAATGAAGTGACAGCAGTGTTTTGCTGTACATGTTAAAAATAGAGCAGGAAAATTATTGTGTGAATGTCCCATTTTTATTTATTTATTGACACGTTTTTGAGCATTTTCGTCACAGCCTGCAATATTGTTGAGTCATATTCATGTTTTACTGTTGTATAGGCACTGTTACACCAGGATGATGCTGAGTGAGGTTGACAGGTACATGCTGGCAGCATCCTTAACTCTTCTTTTGTCATATTCATATTTAGCCCGATTGAGGTTGATTTATTGTGTATATGAGTCTGTTTGTAACTCAGTGTTTATTTACATGTCGAAATGTTTGCATGCTTGGGTTCAATCGTGTGTGTGTGTGTGTGTGTGCGTGTGAGCATGGGTGTGTGACCTTTAGTATGTGTGCTAATGGCCTCTAAAAGCTTCTGAAACAAGTGTCAGAGTCACAGATGGTGCGACTTACCTCATCCCTCCCTCACAGACCTGCTGACGGAGCGACAGCCCCCCTTGTTCCTCATCTCTCTCTCTCAATTAACACATTTCCTAATGTCTTTCCTGCTGTGTGTTTGTATGTTTGATCGAGTCAACAACAAAGTCTGAGGCTCATCAGCAAAAACTGGACAGAATTTGTGTAGGAAGTGACATCACTGCACAAAAACAATTGGTGGCACTTCAATTTAGTCGCACTTAAAAATGTATGAATGTCAGTTAATTCTAAAAGAAATTTTTTTAGGCATTTTTAAGGCATTTATTAAAAAAATAATTTAAGCATAACATGTAAAAAAAAGAAAAAAAGGTATTTATTAGATTTTAAAAGACGATGAAAAGTAGTGTGACATTTTATGTGTCAAACATAGGTAGATGTTACATAATGTGATTAAACTACACCTGTGATGTTTTTAAATCAATGAAATGACATTTTAAGTGTTGCTTAAGTGTCCAAAAACCTTTAAATGTGAGAAACAATGCCACTTGTTCTTTATCAGATGCAGGGCGTCTAAAATTTAGATCGAGGACTGGCCTCCCTCTCCTAAACCCCAATTTGAATCCCTTCTAGGGGTATAAAATGGCTCATGTCAGCCATCAATGGCGACAGCTGCCCACTTCGGCGCCCGGCTCACCTTTACGAGCGCTGTGATCTGGAGATAGGTTTATTTCTGTGAAAGGGTACGGTCGTCTCAGTCTTCGGTTCACCATGGTAACGGTATCACGGGGAGGTTCATGTGTGCGGTTCGAGTGGAGGTATACAGTAGCTAACTGGCCGCCGCTGTTCTTTCCTCCATCTACATATGAATCACTAAAAGGCCTCTTTAATGGAAGTTCAATCATCTCCCCTTTGATTCCCAAGATGCAATGTTCTGATTAAGATGATTGGATGAATGGAAAATGGCATGAATATGTGATTGGGTCTGTGTGTCCCGCCGCTGAATGGGTCTTTTCTTTTTCATTGTCTTTTTTTTTTTTTTTTTTTTTTCTTGTCTGTAGCACCTCTGCGCTAAGGCTCTTGTTCCGACTTATCCTCTTTTTTTCAGTACAGGCCTGTTCCTGCCTTTGATTACATGAAAGACTGAAGATGTGACAGGCTTGCTTGGACCAGGCTCTGAAGGGTAAAAATCAACACGAGAATGTGGTAGATGTGTGCGGAAATGAATGGAAACAGCTAAATCCGAACAGTTCTTTTCTTTCTGGAAGTCGTTAAAGAATCGTATGCAGAGGTTGTATAGTTGTATAGAATAAGCTTTTTATTTAATGTTTACTGACCGGTGATGAGTGATTCTCCTTCTGACCCAATTTGTCTGTTTTCAAGATGCAGACTGTTCTGATTTTGCGTGTGAGTAGGGGACATGTCATGAGCCAACTTCCACACAGCACTAGGCTACTGTTGCAGCTGTTGGTATAGCAACAAAAGACGCCTTCGGATGCAATTTGTAACCAAAACCAAAAACTTATGTGACACTTAAGACTGTAATTGTTCTGAAAATGTATCTTTGCCGTCACATAAATAAACTGCTTTTTATTTAAATAGAAAAAAGCTACTTAAAATGTAACTAATAATTCATAATATTTCTATTGTACTGTATTTTAGAATTAATGCCACTTTAAATGGCACTAAAAATTCATACTGACTCCAAACGTTTGAATGGTACTGTAAATACGTGTTAAAGCATCTGAATTGTACACCTTATGTTATTATTATGCACACGTACATTAACATTCTCACACATCAGTCAAACCTGAATGTCTCAGTTTGGTCTGAGAGAGGAAAGCCGGGCATTATTTGATTGATTATTAGATCTTACTGTAGCCTACTATTTTACAAACCTTTCCTCTAATGATACAAACTGTTGCAGAGTTCAGTTTTTCAGTAAATGTCAAGTCTATTTTGACACAAAGGTGCTTCTTTTTTGTTTTATACAGGATCAATATTAACTCCAGGGACATCATGAGTAGAAAATTTGAAAATATCTCTGCAAGTTTTTTTTTTTTTTCTCTCTGTCTAACTGTAGTCACAGGCTAATTTTCACTTTTCCATGTGAGAAATTCTCTGAAGTCCATCCTCTCAACAACTCATTTTCAACAGGAGGTTGAAAGCTCTTTGAAGTTGAATATTCCCATATTGCTCCTCAAGTAATCAAGTAACATGCAAGCACCTGTCATTTCTTGTTATGTTATGTGTATATTAGGTCAGTTGTACATGATAGCTCAGAGAATTTGTACTTGCAGCCTAGATGGTGCTGGTCAAACCTTTAGTCGACTAAATGAGAGAGTGGACTAAGTGACCACAGGCACTGATTCTTCTGTATGAACAAAGAGATACTGTACTGAGTGCATGGCCTCACATTGTCCTAATGGTCAATATATTTGAACAAGAGTCTTTTTTTTGGTTATTGAACTGGTTTATCACTGAAACCGATCTGTGTTTTAATTCAGGATAATCATTAATCTGTTTTCTATTAAACAAACCCATTTTTTCATGTTTAAAGGACAGGCAGGCAGAATTTATGTCCTCAGATGGTTTTGCATATGTAGAGCTCAATAGACTCATATGGGCCAATGATTAGTTAGTCTGTAAATTTGTTGGGTTTAGCTGCAAACTATTAGATCTATGGAGGTCAGGTACCTCATGTGGTTCTGACTAATAAGAGTTCTTAAAATCAAAACGTTTGAGAGCAGTGAGGTCTTGCGAAATGATCAGAATTGTTTAATAGCGCTATATAAATAAAAGTGACTTGACTATTATCCTAATTTAATTTCATCCAGTTGTTGTGCTTCATTTCTGTTTTCCATTTTTGGTGATTTATGAAGCAGATCGCCATTAAGACAATATAGAGAAGGTTGTAAATATTTCACAAATCCCAAATGTAGCGAACCCACTTTTAGCATGTGTTGTTGCCTTTTTTGGGTTATTTCCAGTCTCTGTGGACTCGCAGGCTTTCTTTGCTCAGTTTAATGGCTGTGGAAAGTGGGGTGATTATAGTTGAGGATGACGGTGTAATTTGAGCCATTATGGTGCTCTGTGGATACTACTAACGATGTACACGATGAGTGCTAATGAACATGACAGATTACTGTTGCGCCATGTGTATGATTAGACCTCACAGGTTTTACCTCCACCTACGGTCTGGATTCAGGCTGTAGCATTTGCCATATGGAACATTTATAAAGCTTTAATATTTAAAGCTTTTTTCACCTTTGCTGAATTGTTGTTGATTTACATACTGCGTGGTAGCTTTTTTTTTTTTTTTGGTCTCAGCCATAGTGTGATAAATTGAAGATGCCAACCACAATATGGACAGTGAAATGATTACTTATTACGCTTGATTTGGTATGTCAATCAAATGTTGGAGGTGAAATACCATTGACAGGAAATGGAAGTTCTCATATGAATATTTAGAGATAAAGAAAGACTTATATTAAAATTCTGGCCAGTACTGATAAGCCAATAATTTATTTCATGTTATGTCTGATAAATAGCTGATGTTAAAATTCTAGTTTTGTGTAAATACAGTACATTTGGAATCATTTTACTTTAACAATCATCATGGCATCATGGCATTTAATATACAGTATCAAAAGTGGATGTGCTAAAGATTGTATTCGATAGTTATTTAATTATTATTGTTTTAAAGATTAACTTTAATTGAGCATTAGATGATAATCTAGCAGAGGCAATCTAAATGAAAGATATGGGGAAACATGCATTTCCAATTCAATATCAAGTATAGATGATCCTGTTATATGCTTTAAAATCAACCATAATATGCATCTCTGTTTATAGACTACCAAAAATCCAAGTATCTTTCTTCAGAACATTTTTCTTTTGTGTTGATCATTGCTTTTTTTGTAAGGACCCCTGAAGCTCTACATAACAGCCCCTGCTCAATATTTTGAGAGATGTGATGGAGCTCAGAATTCCTAGATTGATGATCTGTGGAAAATGTCTCCAGGTGGAGCCAAACTTCTTGTCTGTATGATGGAATACATAGATGTGACTGATGCTAGTCACTGGAGAAAGTATCCTACAGTAAGTCACAAATGAAGCACATTGGGAGAAGTTCTTCTGAAGTTCTGAAGACTTGTGGTGACCAAGAGCAGAAGCCAGAGATCTGAGCAGGGGGGAGACGTTCTGCTCAGCAGTCTGTTCTATTGTTCATCCAGCCTTGCTTCCTTCTGCTTCCTGCCACCCCCTGTACGGATCCAGGCAAGTGTTTCCATCACCTCCCTTCTGTCCTCCCTCTGTCTCTCTTCCACACCGTGAGCAGATTGTCTCCCATCAACTCTACGGTTCAAGTCGGATGGCCAGAGTCGAACAGCAGTGCCTTTTTAATGTGCGCTAACACTGCCAGCCTCTGACATCCATTTTAATGTGCAGTTGTCCTCCATGACGTTCAGGAGAGACACCATAGAGTCTCTGTACATAATTAGCAGGATTCTTGGTTGACGAGGTGCGATGAAGCATCGTTGACGTGATGAAAGCCGATAATGTATTCTGCATGGATGGTGCTATTGCGGTGGGAGGTTTGGCGTCAAAAGGACAGGCAGTCGTGCCGAAGACAGCTGGTGCAGATGTATCTGGGATGTCACCACATGGCCACGTTCACGCCTCCAGAAAACAAAACCGGCCTTTGGGGTTTCGGCCAACGATCCTCGACTTCTGTAATTCAACCCGTCAGCAGCCTCAGACCGTAAGGTGCTCTTGTTGGAGCTAGAAGGTCATAAATGCATGTCCTTGGTTTAATACATCCTTCGGTTACAGCGCTCAAGCGCCTGTCAGAAGACAAAACGGGTCTGAGAGCCATTAGAGGTTAGACAAAGCCAAAATTGGTGGAGTCTGCTAAAAGGTGAATAGATGAAAGGGGCAGTTATGTTCCATTGCAGGAAAAGGCACCCCGACGCAATTACACCCTGAATGGCCATCATCAGGCAAAGAGGTATTGATTGGCTTCCTCCACCATTACTCACCCCAGATGCTCAAAGCAAATCTCACCCTAGATCTCTTTTGCAAAAAAGGTTAAGCAGTTTTGTTTTGTTTTTTTTGAAAGAACGACTGGGAGGAAAGAAAGGGAAGGAGAAAGGTGGTAAGAATGTAGGCCTTCAACGTCCATGTGTTTCCAATCACGTCCAGAGCTGTGTTCCCTGCGATCAATCTTTGGGATGAGTGATCTTTCTCACTTCCTCTTGTTGTAGTGGAGAGTTTAGAAAGCCATGGATCAGATCTGGCTTTGAGGGTTCTCTGCGCCATGTCTGTGTGGTTTAAGAGTGACTGGCCCTGCCTTTGATCTGTCCAGATGAGGGTGCACTTACTTGTCCCGCCTCAGATCAACACAGGAAATTAACATCAATAATTCTGTTTCATCCCCTGGAAGGATATAGGACAATAAAGCAGCCCATACCTTTGTGCCAGACAAACGGAAAGAACGCTGAGCAGAAGAATGCTCTTAAAAATAGATGTTATAGTCATGACTTTGAGGGACCTTGTTTATGATGTTTTTTATTTAAAATGACTGTAAAGCAGGTCTTATTTAAAGTGTTAGATAAACCGTACATGTAAATTCAATCCAAGAATTGTTCACGAATAAATTCAGTATACTTTAGGCCTATTGAGCTGTGGTGCTAAAACTGGAAATTGAGGTTCGAATCTGGTTCGACTTGCTTCCTGTCATCTGCAATTAAACTGCAAAAATCCTATGAATTATAGTCACTACAAAACATGCTGTGAAGTAGAAAAATTCGTAACTTTGGACCTTGCTTCTATCTGTCATTAGTTGATTAAACTGAAGCAGATTTCAGCACAAACTTGATTTTTATTGAGCGAAACGTTTCATTGACGTTTTCATTAAAAATAACATCAGTAACATGCGTTTAGAAAATAGATTCATTTTCAGGCCTACGTTAAATTAAAACACATTACAAAGCAAACAAGTGCTGTTTCATGGACGTGCATGAGAGATACAAACTTTGAATGAGCGGTATGTGGTTTGTGTATTGTTGCTGCCAAAAAGCCCTTTGGTCTGATTGGCGTGTTAATATTCAGATGACTGGAATGGTGACTGATTAAGACACCATGCTGTACTAACAATCAAAAAACTACAGGAATTAATGAATGGTGGCACGCTGTGTGTGAGTGTGTGTAATCCAGGTCAAGTCCCAGACTCTCCAGTCTCTTTGTTGTTGTTGTTTTTTTTTTCCCCCTCTACTCAGTGCCCTGGGGGTCTTTCTGGCTGTGTGAACACAAGTGGCCCACATTATTGTGTTCGTTGTCAAAAAACAGGCATGGGATCTACTATTGAAATGTAAAATTACTGGAAATTACAGAATCCGCCATACTGCCTTTGCTGTGGATATTTCAAAAGCATAATAAAAACCTTAACAGATATCATAATTAATTATTTTTTTCTTTAGTGTTGCATTGATTGTTGCAGCTCTGTCCGAGCAATGGCTTTAATGAAGGCTTCTCATATAGAGTAACTGATTGTGATTTAATTGTAGAGCCATTGATGGAAATGATCGGAGGAGCATGAAGAGAGCAGAATGAGGCCTTTTGTGGTCTGGCCATCAGTCAAAAGTGGCCCCTGGTATCTGTAACATCCCCTCTGGTGCCCCAGTACCACTCAAATACACAGATACTCCATGGCTATGTTTGTGAGGAATATTTTTTTTCCCTTTTTTGTTTTTACTCTTTTCTATTGACGAGCACATGTGTGGAACTGTATATAGTTTGCGTGGTGTCCACCTGTCCCTCATCTAATCCCTGTCCCATCTTTCTCTTTCATACACTCACTATCTGATCTCTTTCATTTTACTCTTTCATTCTTTGTTCTTTTCCTTCTCTTTTTTATCATTTTGGTCCTTTTTTTTCTGGACTTTCTGGAAATTATTTTTTGGGGGGAAAGGGCACAATTTAGTGCAGATTTGAATCTGTATTACTGTACCCAAATGTAAACCAGGCAAGTTTTGGGTTTGGAAAACCGACTCATATTTAAATGCAGTAGTAATTCTTAAAACTGTAAATCCTCCTAGCTATAAACAAGACACAGAAAGTGTTTTCAGTTTTGACTGAAGTCATTTTGAAACATTAAGACATATTAAAGGGTTACTGTACTCAAAACTTACCGTTGACTGAAATGACTGCATTTCTTCTGCTGAACTCAAAAGCAGATCATTTAAAGAAAGTTGATAGCCAAACAGTTCTCATTATGACTGACTCTTACTGTCATTTTTGTCCATATAACGGAAGACAGTGTGAACTACTGTAATATTTTGTTGTTGTTTTTTTAAAGAAAGTCATTCCAGTTTGGAACATCATTGAAATTGACACAGTTTTTTATTTAATGCCCAGGATTGAACTCAAAAAAAGAGTAGCATCCATATTTGGTTTCAATATGTGACCATATGTAACCAGTGCATCACAGCTCCAACTTTTTCATCCTCTACTTACTTCCCATTCTCTATTCATCCACTTCCTTCACTCTTTCATGCTGCATTTGTTTTTCCATCTCTCCATGTCGTCTCATGTCTCACAGTGTCTCTGCTCTTTGATGAAGATCCTGGCATGGTGGCAGTAGTGATAGCAGAAATTTCACGCTGTTTTCCTTGCTTCTCCGCCTGTGTGTTGACTGAACAGATGGGCTGTCATTCTTGGATCCCACCTCTCCTCCCTCTGCCCTTTCAACACCCCGCCGTCCGCGCACTGGTACCCTGTACCAGGGGTGCCATTAACCCAGAACCTGCCCTGCTCCCCTTACTCTTAAACACTGTTATCCTGCTGGCCTGGAGAGCATGGAAACCAGGAGACTTTCTCTTGGCCTTTTTTATGTTGGGTACTGAAAGAGAGAAGTTACTTAGATCTATATATATTCTTTCCTACACTGACTGTCAGATGTGCTTCTTCTAAAATCTAGCTCTAGGGCTCAACAGACTGTTGAGATTTTTATTAAACATTATGTTCTTCACCATCACCAGCCACCTCCGGCTGTCATATTGGACCTGTAAAAAATATGCCATTAAAATGTTTTTATAACCTAGTTTCCCCAAATTTTCCTTAAAATTTTTCCCATCACGGTGTCATTAGCATCATATCTTGTGTATTGTCTTTATCAGGGGTGGGGAACCTTGGCCGTCATCCTGCAAGGTTTCCATGTTTCTCTGCGCAAACACACCTGATTCAAATTAACTAGTGATTGTGCAGAACGTCATTAGCTGTTGGATCCATTTGATTTGAGTCAGCTGTTGGGAAGCAGGGTTGGATGAAAAACTTAGAGGACTACGGCCCTCGAGGACCAGGGTTCCCCACCCCTGGTCTATACAGTATGTACTGTATTTCATTGCAAAAATTAAGGAATAAGTTGACCTATTGCTTTGTTTGCTTAGGCTGATTTTACAGCACTGCGTAAATGGAGCTTTGTATTCCGATTGCAGTTGGTTTAAGAGTCAAATCTGAAAAAAGTGTCGCCACATCAATTGAAATAAAATTGGCAAAAACCTTAGAGTTGAAATGGGTGGGATTAACATTTCTAACCTGTTCTATAGTAGATGTAGCACATTTTCGCAAATGTGCTATGGCGTAGAAATGGCATAATGATGACACAGAACGTTGTTGTTGTTTTTGAATATAATAAATGATTGTCTTGTTAATCTAAAATTCTCTTTCCACTCATCGTCTGTAAAGTGGTGCACCACAAGTGTTTGCTTCGCATGCAGACATCTAATTTTGAACACACGAATGGGACTTGCTGCTAGAATAATATAAGCATCGTTGCACAAAGCTTCATATGCTTGTCATCTCCTAATTAAGTCCTGAGATAGACAAATATTAAGTTTCATTGGATGAAGCTGTAATAAAGCATTTTTCAAGACAGTTTAATGTGACCTTCATATAACAAAAAGAAAAATACATTTTTAAACATTTGGTTTCTGTGAAATTCTCTACTAAATTATAAATACCATGACTCTGACTAGCGATGACTGTTTCTTTTCAGTTTTCCAAAAAATGTCCCAACAATCCACTGCTTGCGTATGAAGTAGTCGGAAATTATTCTGTTTTTTTATGCGGTTAAATGAGATTTTACCATCTTAGTTATATAATATATATATATATATATATTGTGACGGGCGTCCCGAGGATTCATCAGCGCCGCCCTGGAAACTGACGCAAAACACCTGTCACCCCACATCAAAGAT
>JAUMHG010034527.1:0-12515 GCA_032359395.1 Enteromius anoplus
AAATAAAACAAATACCCATTTTTATATTTGTACATGTTGTCCCAAAACATTTTAGCAGGATGTAACATATACTTGATTTATCTCTTTTGGTCTTGTCCAATGTGCCAATCATTTTCTCAAATCCCTCTTTGCTAAAAATAAAATGCTCAAAAACACATAATAAGTTTTTGACAAAACCTCAAATTTCTATTAAATGAATAAAACTAGAAGCATTTTATTAGCTTTAAGGTAACTTTTTTTAAATTCAATTATTTAATCCAAATACACTCTTTATTGTTGAAATTCTTTCCAAAATTTGTCTTGGATCTCAAAGCGCAACCTATTCAATCTAGCATCAGCACGCAAGCCTTCTGTTGCAAGGCCAAATATTTCTTATACAAAGTGTGAGAAGGATCAGACATCGATATTTCTGACAGCTCTGCTCTTTTAAACACATATAGAAAACTGTGCTCAAGTGTCTTGTGTAAAATATAATATAGACCGACTCATAACAAAGTATGCTGGCAATAACATAAATTAAAGCACACAGTGTTCGGAGACGAACGCTGGAAAATACAAAAGAGAGATGCTTGTCTATAGCCTGCTGCAGTGCAAGCCGTGCGCGGCAAGCGCTGCCAGTATGAAAGTACAATCGTCACACGCTGTTTATGCGTTTTCCAACCGCGTGCTTTAAGTGCGCTCACCTGAAGCGCGCGCGCGTGTGCACAAAAAGCCTGTCAAATAGCACCTAATTACTGAACTAAGATATCACGTGTGATTGTGGTAATACGGTCAAAATTCATTCAAATAAAAATGACCTGAGAGAGAGAGAGTAAATGACGTACAGTATATAGGGGTCTTAAAAACCAATACTAAAAAAAAAAGAATCGGGATTAAAAGAGTATATTTTCCTGCCCTTTTTTTTTAGTTTTTTTTTTTTAGCCAATCACATGCCTATATATCGGGCGTGCAGCATCAGTGGTGCGCTCACCTATTATTGCCATAGATTTGCCGCCATACGAGTCTCACTGACTGCGGATCACGTGCACAATCACATACACGCGCCTGCCAGCAGTAACCAGTGGGGGCGGGGCTGCATTGTTTTCGCTGCAGGTACGCACGCACACACACAACCTAGTTGGGTGTCCTGCGCATTCACTTTAATGACACAAAAAATGCATATATCGTAGGAACGGTATAACTTTCTGTGTTTGTGGTTTTGAAACCGTGACTTTTTCCAACCGCGGTAAACCTTGAAACCTGTTATCACCTCAAGCCTAGACGTCAGAGACTGAGACTAACGGATTTATCATGATTTATCAGAGAAACGTGTAAATATAAAGATACTCTCCACTATTGACGACATACTGCTACTGTTTGCCAAGTAGAAAGATAAAATTATGACAAACCCTTTACTTGCGCTTATCTGTGTCTATCGTACATTTTCCTTGAAAAAAAAAATAAAAACGTAACGTCATGAAATTACCACATATGCCATCAATCCGTCTTCTACCGCTTATCTGGGACCGGGTCGCGGGGGCAGCAGTCTAAGCAGGTACACCCAGACTTCCCTCTCCCCAGACACTTCCTCCAGCTCTTCCGGGGGAACACCGAGGCGTTCCCAGGCCAGCTGAGAGACATAGTCCCTCCAGCATGTCCTAGGTCGTCCCCGGGGCCTCCTCCCGGTGGGACATGCCCGGAACACCTCCCCGATGTGGAGGAGGAGCGGATCTACTCCGAGCTCCTCCCGAGTGACAGAACTCCTCACCCTATCTCTAAGGGAGCGCCCAGCCACCCTGCGAAGGAAACTCATTTCGGCCGCCTGTATCCCTCTCCTTGGATTGCCACCTTACCGTGGTGGAGGGGTTTGAGAGCCTGAATGATCCTAGAAGCTGTGTTGGCGGGGCTATATGCCCCTGGTAGGGTCTCCCAAGGCAAAAAGGTCCTAGGTGACAGGCCAGACAAAGAGCGGTCCAAAACCCCATATGGCAAGCAACACAATTAAACCTGTGACGTCGCCGGGTACGGCGCAGCTGGGGCCCCACCCTGGAGCCTTGCCTGGGGTTGGGGCTCGTATGCGAGCGCCTGGTGGCCGGGTCTTACCCCACGGGGCCCACCACCTGCAGGAGGGACCATAAGGGGCCGGTGCCTTGTGGATTAGGTGGTGGTCGAAGGCGGGGACTTCGACAACCCAATCCTCGGACACAGAATCTGACTCTTGGGATTACCACATATGATGTTTAGTAAAAGCAGACACAGTCATATTTTTATTTACAATGTTTTAATTTGTAAAAAATTAAATAAAAAATTACATTCCAATAAAATGGGGCACATTCATATATAAATATATATTTAAAAATACCTGTAATTTCTATGCACACGTTTAACTGAAAGTAGTATATAGATCAAAATCAAATAAGAGATTAAAAGCATCAGCAGCAGTTGTGTAATAACAGATAGTCTACTATTTTTGTCAAGTGTGCACATTTAACAAAAACGTTAAGCCGTAATAGAGAATAAAGTGGAAGTGGTAGTGAAAGATCGTGAGAAAGAAAGAAAATCTAAAAGAGATTGTAAGGCATAAGACAGGAGTTGAATGGAAGTGTCAAGTATTTAGTGACAAGTTCTTTTTTGTTGATGAGGCTGAGAGATACGTGGGTTTTGGGTGCGCAATATACGATTAATTCTTATCCTGTTCAGTAAGTACTCAAGTGATCTCTTGCACTCCTCCTTCCATTTTATGGTAGTACAGTTGCTTGTGCTCTCGCTTCTTAAAGCGACTCTCAGCAGGTGTCAGTCCTGACTGAGAGTTTCACCTCTTGGTCTTCTATACTCTTTGCTGTAACTTGCTAACTAGCACATTATTAAAGATTCATAAACTCACTTTCTCTGTAGATGAAGCTGGATCATGAATGATTGCATGAACATATACGTGTTTATGTAGATCAGGGATCAGCAGGGTCCCCTCAAAGCAGAAGTACTGTTAATGCTTCCCCTTCACTGGAGTCGTCACAATTACAGATTGATGATGCCTCATTTAGGGTAAGGGACTTGTCACAACCTCATCCTGCCAGGAATCTCAGTCTGGTTTGGGAGAGGGCATTTTAAATGACGGATTTATTTATGTTCACACAACTTGGAAGGTGAGTCCTCTGTGAAAGGATACTTAATGATGTAGGATAAACATTAAAATGCTAAGGGCACTGTTTAAAATTAAGTTATTTCTGATGATATCAGAGAGAGCAATCTTTCCCTCCATAGACAGAAACATGATCCCAGATCCAGAAACATAGTAAACGCATCAGTAAAACAGTCCATGTGACATCACTCGATCAATCTCTGTTTTAGGATGCTAGGAGAATGTCAATAATGCTTACATTTGTATTTTTGTTCGGTCTGAAACTGCTTTCTGTATTTTTTTGTTTAGACCTGATTGAGAAGAGTCAAGAGCTGAAGGAAGAGAAAGAGCAGAGTAAGAAAGATCATGATTTAAAAATGGAGAAGAAGAAGAGAAATTCTAACACTTTTACCTGCCAACAGTGTGGAAAGAGTTTAAATGGAAAACGAAACATTAAAGCGCACATGAGAGTTCACAATGGAGGAAAGCCTTATACTTGCTCTCACTGTGGAAAGAGCTTCACAAAAAAACAAAACCATAGACGACACATAAGGATTCACACCGGAGAGAAACCTTTTACCTGCCAACAGTGTGGAAAGAGTTTTGCAGAAAAAGGAAGCCT
The DNA here is from genome assembly GCA_032359395.1 of Enteromius anoplus. Taxonomy (NCBI): domain Eukaryota; kingdom Metazoa; phylum Chordata; class Actinopteri; order Cypriniformes; family Cyprinidae; genus Enteromius; species Enteromius anoplus. The sequence goes on from JAUMHG010034527.1 coordinate 3,720, forward strand.
TAATATTCACATGATGATTCACACCGGAGAGAAACCTTATATTTGCTCTCAGTGCGGACAGAGTTTTACACATAAAAGCCATTTTAACTCCCACATGAGAACTCACAGTGGAGAGAGGTCTTTTATCTGCCAGCATTGTGGAAAGAGTTTCCCTAGAAAACAAAACCTGAAGGTCCACATGAGGATTCACACCGGAGAGAAACCTTATACCTGCCAACAGTGTGGAAAGAGTTTCCATCAGAAACAAAACTTGGAGGCCCACATGAGGAGTCACATGGGAGAGAAGCAGTTCACATGTGATCAGCGTGGAAAGAGCTTCTCAATGGAACAAACCCGTAGATCCCACATGATGATTCACACCGAAGAGAAGCCTTACACATGTCAACAGTGTGGAAAGAGTTTCCCTAGAAAACAAAACCTGCAGGTCCACATGAGAACTCACACAGGGGAGAAGCCTTATACATGCTCTCAGTGTGGGAAGAGCTTCTCTCAAAATATAAGCCTTAATAAACACATGAGAAGTCACACGGGAGAGAAGCCGTATACATGCTCTCAGTGTGGAAAGAGCTTCACATCGGAGCAAAACTGTAGATATCACATGAGGATTCACACCGGAGAGAAAAAAGTGATTAATGTTGAAGAAGTTTCTCACACAAAGTTAGCCTTAAATACCACATAACCACTCACTCAGGATGTATAAAATATATATAGTACATTAGTGGTGGGCTGTTATTGGTGTTAACGCGAGACTCTTATCGCGCGATAATAATAAAAATAAAAAAAAGCCGTTAATCTATTAACAAAGTTTTGCACTACACAAGCTATGATGACCAGTGTTGCCAACTAGTGATTTTACCTAATAATGGGGTGCATTTCAGTCACTATGTCATGTTCATTCAGTTTTTCTGACAACAGAAACCATTAAACTCATCAGTGAAAACAGTTGTATTGAGAATTTGGTGCATTAAATTACATTATGTGACCACAGAGACGCAAGATTATGTGATGCACTGACGTAATGAATATGCAAATGAACATATTTATGTCATCTAGCGATTTTTATTTATTTATTTATTTATTCAACATTGCTTCAGCTGCTTTCGATTGGAAAACACTTGGCAACGCTGATGATGACTTTCACCTTGATATTTTAGCGAAGATGTATACCTAGCCGAATTACACTGTAGCCCTCTTCGGACGGGACTAGTTTTCTAAACTACTGTACGTGTGAGCTTCGATCCTTATCACCTGCTGTCAGTGATTTTCATTTACCATTTCAGACGGGACTAACACCTCCGTGTTTATGAAAGAGGTGAGAGGGTGAAAATTAAGACATATGTTACAGAGTGCAGAAATGAACGTGATCGTAATCTTACCTGATACTGATATTACGATAGCCAGTCTTAACAGTTTACGTGATCTGGTTCTTTATTTGTATTTATTTAGTTCTTTTATGTATCAAAATATATTAAACGTGCGTGTGGTAAGAGCATCTACGACATGTAGCGTTGCCCGAAACACACAAGGAAACACGTTGTGAAAAGGAGTATCACAGACATCACATTCAGACTGTATTCTCACAGAGGTTGTGAGAGATTCAAACGGGGTTAAAATCACCAAGTACGCCTGTGAAACAAAACATTCTCTAACGACCCCCTGTAAAACTAGTCCCGTCCGAATAGGGCTTTATTTCAGTCATTATTTAGGTAGCACACAGATTCTGAATGCCTTTGGCAGAATTCGAATGAGCCATTTTAATCTAGATTAAAAAAATTAATCTTTGCCCATCCCTAGTACATATACAGTAGTTTAGGTGTCCTTAAATCAAAAACAATACCTATTCTTGTCTAAGGACAAGTTGGATGAACTTTTATGATCCAAAAATGTTGACCACTGTAGTTCACACCTGTATTAAGGTTAATTTTTGGATTTTTACATTGTAGCTTTTTCAGCTGTTTTGATTTCTTTTCACACCACACTGTTTGCTCTGATCCAAATGCAGTCACGTCTCAATATCGGCTTCACTTATTGGCCAGATGTCATATTTTTATGTTTGTGTCATTAAAGACTATTTTGAGAATTGTTTGTAAACCCATGTTTAATGTTAGAAATGCATTCCTGAAACATGTTATTATGCTTTGATGTCAAACACTGATGGTTCTGGGCAGTGATTGGTGGATCCTGAAGCGGGTGGGCGAGCTCACTTTAGCGTTTGTGATTAATTCTGTTTATCCTAAGAAAACTATTGAGCATCTGATGATCATTTATACATTAGTATTAAGTTCTTTTGTTATTTTGGGCGTACACTTGTCTTTAATAAATCCTTTAAACTTATGTGTGGTTTTGGTGATCTGTTGGCTGTGCCCAGAATCCCTGTATCATCAATCATTCGCGTCTCACTCACTTCACGTTCTCTATACATGCTCTGTTTTAAATATATTTTGGATATTCAGCTGCCTATAAATCATAGGCCCGGTTTCACAAACGGTGCTTAGCTTAAGCGCGGGACTATGCATTAGTTAAATGAAGATAATTAAGCAACTTCTACAAAAATGCCTTATAAGAAAAGATTACAGGTGTGTATCTCAACACAGAACAATGACACTGACACGATTTAAGATATGTCAGAGCAAGATATTTTCATCTGAGACAGCTCAAACAAGCAATTTAGTCTGGGACCAGCTTAAGCCTTTTCTGTGAAACTGGGGGATAAGTTATTTGTGAAATAATTTAATTGTGCATTTTAAAAAGTGACAAAATGTAATAACATGCAACAATATTTTAGTCTTCTAACACCATACTGCATACTAACTTTTGTTATATACTGCTTTAATAACATCTGAATTTATAAGTGTGGGCGTCTGAGTCAAATAATTAATTTGGTACAACTTATGATATTTATTGTCACATTTGTTTTTTTTTTAATAATGTGTGACCCTACAAAGATTTATCTGTATAAATGCATTTCAGCCAGTTCACACGCTCTCACGCCACACCATGTATTTCTAACGCTGAAAAGTAAGAGATAAGGATAACTTGCATGTACAATTATTAGACGAGGCGCAAGAATACGATGTTAAGTTCTCTGCCGAGTACCAGCCAATCAGAAATGAGAATTTGTGGTTTCTGGGTCACGTGATCCCGCCAAGTGCCAGCTTGCCAGTACGTTTGATACTAGGCAACATGGGTGCGCGCACACACTCAAAGTGGAATTTGAAAGAGCAATAACGACGAATGCGGTAGGTAATCCCTTGTAGGCCGTAAGGTGAGGCAGCTTTTCGTTTCATTCCATTCCCATATACACTGCATTCTTTTTATTTCAATAAAAGGATCAATGGGTATAGAATGAAAAAATAAAAGTTCTCCATTTATAATCCAGCAGTTATTTCTTTTACAAGTGTATAAGGTTGGCAATAGTCCCATCCTCGCGTAATCATTGTTAAAAGGTGAGAGATGCGTCACGTGCTTGCTGCTAGACCAATGAGATGGCATAACGTCGAAACGACATGTAAACATGGTCCAAGATGGCAGCGCCCTTGTCGTCACTGTCGAGTTGCAAAGAGGATGAAATTATTGTCAGACCTCCATCAAAAGTCAGTAAAAGGGTTTATAAACAATGCTATATGCATCTCACTTCCCTAAAAAAAGAAGAAACGAAGGATTTTACACGCACACACACGGTGGGATACATTTAGAAACTGCATCAAACGTGGGCTTGACTTGCAGGGTGAGAGTCAGAAAATAGCAGAAACATACAGGGTTTCACTCCACTTGCTACCGGCGTTTTATAGACAAAAAGAAACGAGTTTCACGGCGCCCTGAAGCTGGTGATGATCATAACACAGACCAGTCTGTGTCATCGGGAAATAGTATTTCGTCAACGTATTGCCCAACAAAAAAACTTCGGTCCAGTACCGGAGTGCCGATAGCTTGTTCGGGTCCTGTACTTCCTGCTTTGTGCAGAATTTGCAAGAAAACGGACAAGTACATCACTGTGGCAGGCAAACGCCAGAAGGACAATCTTTTACAAGGCGAGACGCTGTTGGCAGGTATAAAGCACCAGTTTGAACTTAAAGTTATATGCCATATGCTGATAACCATAACTAACTTTCAAACACATCAATATTTACATTACATGTACATTATAATGTTTATAGTGCAGGCAGTTTTTGCATTCACGTATGCATGAACAGTCAGAACTGTAATGTTTTTAAAAATACATATTTATTACAGGCCACTTGCTCAAAGCAGCTGAGATGAAGGAAGACACTAGCGTTCATATTGTGCATATTAAAGACTGTGTGTCCCTGGAAGTACGATATCACAAGTCCTGTTACAGACAGTACACCAGGTTCTTGACAAAGTCTACTGGAACAAATACACAGACCTCAGAAGATCAGTAAGTTGTTTTATTGCATTTTTAAATAATTCATAATTCATTTGAATTATTGCTAATTTGAAAGGAAATTAATCATTATTCAACATGGACCGCTTGTTAGAGTAATTCAGCTTAATAAAATGTCTAGTCATTTGTGAGGGTGCATCGCTGGATATTGTCTCAACATGAAAGGGCCGCCATAGCAAGACAGTGTGAGGCAATGGCTGGTAAATCTCCTGACATAAGGAAACGAAAAGACCTTGACAGCACACGCATTCATGGTGATTAAAAAGCTGTGACCAGAATAAATTCTACCAACGATTCCACGCTGAATCCTTTGACTCACACCAAGATAGCATTGTGTGTCTTAGCTCTGGAATAGTTGCGGCTGAAGAAATTATGACGGATTTGCTCACAGCTTCAGAAAAGGGGGAAAGTGCTGTTCAGGAATTTACCGACCAAAGACTGCTATCACCATCAGTTGACGTATTTGCCCCCATCAAAAAACTAAAACTAAAGACATTCAGTGATCAATCCAAGACAAAGAAAAAATCTGCAGCAGGCAAGGAAGTAATTCTATGTGTAGACAAGAAGCTTTTCTCCAGACTGCTCGTCATAGGTCAAAGAAGAAAGATAGACTTGAGGGAAATTCTCTCCTACTCCTTGGGAACTGTGTCATATCCTTTATCCAGTGCTGATGGTTCAAATCGGCTCTCATGGATGTTCTGGAAACCAAAGGTGGAGACTGTTTAGTTGACAGAGTACCAGTAAATGGAGCTATACTTTTTGATGGCATGGCAGTCATTCAAGCCATTCAGTCCATACCAAGTACCTTCGGGAAGCTGACACTATACTACAGTACTTAGTCAAGCTTGCTCTCAAGCACAACTGACACGGATAGATTTTGTGATAGACAAGTATCTAGAAATTAGTATTAAAAATGTAGAACGATCACGCAGAGCTGTTGGTGGCACACAACAGGTAAAAATTTATGGACGGGATCAAAAGACACCAACACAATGGAAGAAGTTTCATTGAAGATTTACCATGCAGATAGTATTTTTTCACTGGGGTTGGCAACAAAACGAGGATAATTGACTTATATAAGGTGTCATCGGCTCTCGGCAACTGTGTATGTTTGGCACTTATTTGGATCCATACCTTCTCAGGCTGTGACTCTACAAGTGCCTTTTATGGCAAGGGGGAAAAAAGTCATACCATACCTGACTGCGTTTAGAAATCTGGGTAGCAGTTTTAATTTGGACCAGTCTACCTTTGAAGTGCTTTGCAAATATGTCTGCCACCTATATGGTCAACCATGTGCTAAAAGTCTGAAGGATGCAAGAGACAAAGCATTCTGCATGGCATCATCAGCTTTGCCAGAACGATCCATGCCTCCGACAAGTGATGCTTCGTACCAACACTGCAAAAGGGCAGCCATGATGAGACATTCTCTGAAAGGTAAAATGTGTCAATTTTACGATTCCTGGATGAAATCTACCTGTGATTGAAGATAGTGTGAGCTGCTGCGGGGAAATATTGCCAAATTCGTACTAAAGTAGGTAAAAACCTTTGAAAAATGTTGTGGCTCCTCCCCCATAGCAGATAACATCTCACTCCAAACTTTTGCTAAAACTTGAGAGCCCTGGTTTTTTATATGGTTTCTGCACTTAGCAGAAAGTATTTAGCCTATATTTGCTACACAGCAGTTATTTTCAGAGCACAACTAGACAGCGTGTCTTTAAATATTCAAAAACATTCTTAAGTTTTATTGTTTGAATGCTTTACTTCTGTTATCTGTAAATATTCCATGCGACAGGAGAGACTGTTTGAACAATCTTATGGTACGTTCACACCAGACGCGACTTGTGCGAATAAATTGTGCTATTCAAGCGTAGTTAGAAGAGAGCCGTGAGCCGTTTTCAGAGCCGTGAACATTTTGAGTTTACTCGCTTCATTCACGAGTACAACAGATGCATATTCACGTCATGAGAGGGGCTTCTGCCAGGCGGCTCCAGTCTCTGCATTGTTGGAGGGGAAAACAGCAAACATTTCTAAATATTACTGTTATTGTGTCATGAAATGTTTTAAGAGTATTTCAGGCGAGAATGTAGTCGTTTAAAACACAAATCTGCGGTTTATAAAAAAAAAGAGCGCCTATTTAAAAGTTTGCTTCGCCGATTTCGGAGCCGTGAGCGCCACGTGAACACCGGGTGCTCAGTGCTCATGTATCGTTTAATTCGTAAAATTCGTTTTGGGTACATCTCATAGGCAAACTTTGGTAAAATGAATCTATTATGTATTTCCTTTTTATTCCTGTTTTTATGAAAGTACAAAGATGTATCATACAAAGATGATGATTTTGTCTTCTATAGTTTCTGAAATCTGCCTGTGCTTGCTAGTAATCACGTCACTACTAGAGCAAGTTTCTGATTGGTTAACGTGGTGCGAATTTTCGCCAAAGTTCAGATTTTTTTTCAGAACTTGATTGTTTCGCGTGAATCAAACGCACGAATCGCGCCTTTCGCGACATTTAATTCGCCACTTTCCTATATGATTTCTGCAAAAGCCTATTCCGTTTTATTTAGGATCCTCATGACCCCTTAGGTCAAGTACAGAGACCTCTTGGACCCCCCAGCTGTCCCTCTCTCATCAGTATAAATGAATTTTCCTCCACACCTACCAAAGGCAAAATTCTAATTAATGTGACTTAATAAATATTCATACAACTAAAATTTCTGCCTAGATATGCATTGTTATAAACAATACAAAATTCATTGAACAATGTCATATTTTATTAGCACACTAATTAGCTACTGACATATTAGCGTAACAAGTCATAGATCACACAATAAACATTTGTGTTCATGGTCCCCTTCAACAGAAATTCCTCTGACAAAGCCGGACGAAGCATGTCCACTGGTAAGAAATGACTAAAGGAAAATCTACACTAGCAGGAAGATAAATGACACGGTAATTGCAATTATTAATATAGTTGCAAGCAGCAATTACCGGGGTTTGAGGAATTTAAGGGCTGACATTGTGTGATTTCATAATAATTAACAATGTTGCAACAGAGTGTCAAATGGAAGGGTTTTAATAAACTTATTTAATGTAAACCATGGTTGACAAAATGCCTACTGCAAGTTTTCTTTTATAAAACAATTTTCAGGTGTTTGTGTTATCATAATGTGGCATAATTGCAAAATATAGTGAAGTGGTTAACTTCAAATGAGAAAATGTGATTTTAAAAGTTATAATCATTATTTTGTATTGTGTACATATGAATGTGTTACGTTGAGAGCAAGATAGAGAGAGAGCGAGAGAGGGACAGAATACATGCACGAGCATAGAGCAAATACGTCTCAACGTAACACCCCCACCCATAGAAGTCAAAATCCCTATTTTGACAACAACAAACACACACAAATTTTTTATGACCTAAAGAGAGCGTCAACTAAGATCTTTTTAGTACCCTTTTTTGTGTCGAATCTCAATGTTAAAACCCTGGTCCACTAAAGACCAACGCATTAGCCTTTGATTTGTGTTGGCCATGCGTAGGAGGAATACTAAAGGGTTGTGGTCTGTATAAACTATTAATGGTAACGAACTACCACCAACGTAGACCTCAAATTGCTGAAGTGCAAGGAGTAATGCTAAGGCCTCTTTCTCGATGGTACTGTAACGCTGCTGTGTCTTAGAAAACTTTTTTTAAAAGTAAAACACAGGGTGATCAATTCCTGCTTCAGCCTTTTGTAACAAGACTGCACCGTGATCTCGCTGAAAGCGTTCTCTCTCCTATTCAAGCTCTAGCTCCCTCAAATGAAGCCTTTTGGTCTCGGATTCCTCCCGTTTAATCTCCAACTCTATTTCTTTTGTTCTTAAAAACAGCAACACCATCAACAGCCCACACCCAGCTCTTGCGATGCCTCATTTTTAAAAGACGTGTGGATCCACCTTCAGCCAAGAGCCCAGGTTTCAGCCAAGGTTTTATTTAACCTTTAAAATAAATCAGTGGAGAACAAGTTCTCATTTACAATTGCGACCTGGCCAAGACAAAGCTAAACAGTACCACGAAAAACAACAACATAGAGTTACACATATAAATAAATAAACATACAATCTATAAACCAATCCATATTCAAAAGCAAAATATAATACAAATACAATATAATTTAAAAAGTCAGAAAATAAATTCTCCATAATAACAAAATAACATAAAATTACAAATTTACACTAAATTAACATTGAAAATATAAAAAAAAAAATACAAATCAATGAGATGCATATAAAAATACTAGCTAGTGTAATGTCTAGGGTCGGGCTGCCACGAAAGCCGTTGCGATCCCGCTTCTTCAGCGAACAGACTCCAAACAGGCAGGAATAAATGCAAAAACATTTAATGAAATAAGAACAAA
>JAUMHG010034528.1:0-12512 GCA_032359395.1 Enteromius anoplus
AATGGTACCATTAAAGGAAATTATTTAAATGTATTATCAATACTGTAAATATACATTAAATTAATGCACTTTATCAGTTTTGTTATAGAAATGTCACATTCTTTTAAACATTCTGTTCACTAAAGGACCCTGAAAACAGTACATAATTGTTTCCATAAAAATTGATAATAATAGAAAATGCTTCCTGGGCACCAAATCAGCATATTAGAATGATTTCTGAAGGAAATCACGTGACACTGAAGACTGGAGAAATTCAGCTTTGTAATTAATGTAAATAATATAAAACAATATTCAATTTGAAACTGAAATAATATCACAATATTACTGTTTTCACTACATTTTTTATTCAAGAAATGCAGCACTGGTGAGCATATTCAAAAGCAAACCTACTGACCTCAAAGTAATGTGAATGTATCCCTCCATACAGTGTAGCTTCATTTAGGTGTTCTGAGAGTGTGTGTGTGATCATAGTGAGGTAGAGGTGGCAGTTGTAATGTCAGTGGGACGACGGTTTGGCCTGAAGGCATTAATGAACTGAAAGTGAGCACTGAAGGGTTAATATTAGAGAGGATGGGGTCTGATAAGGGTTAATGCAATATGGCTCTGGCGTGTGTGTCTATGTGTCCTTGTGTCCGGAGGCTGTACTGGTATAATTGAGTAGGGATTTCATTGCTCGTGTCCAACAGCAGGACAATCCCAGAGGCCCTGCACGAACACACACACACGTACGCACACACAATGTACCTTAAAAGCACACCAAGCATACCCTCTCAATGTCAGGCTTTTAGCCAGAAGCATTAAGCTTGAAAGAATTCATATCAGATTTGGGAATAGACCCACCTAGAATGCAGAAGGGAATGTAGGAAGTTCACAAAACCATTTGAAAGCCTTTATATGCGATATGTCGCTGGTGAACAATAGATTTGTGTGTTTAGTGGCACTGGAACAAAACATAAGTTCATCACCAAGTATTAAGGTGACAGGCTCCTGTGAAAATCAATAGGAGCCACTTGTGCTTCGAGACAAGTGAAGAAAGGGAATGTAATGACCGTGATTAGCATTGACTATAGATTATGTAGTGATGCTGCATTTACTAGCCAATGAAATACATCTTCCAGAGACTCAAACAGAGCTGGGAGAGGAACATAGAAGATCAGTACAGATGTCTTTCTTCTTTATTTCTGCCACTCTCTGTTCTCCCACCCTCTCTTGAGGTTAATTATGGTAATTACACTGCCATTAGTTCTTAAAATAGATTAATTGATTGACAGGCGAAGTGTTTAAATGCTGGCAGGAAGTGAGGGGTTAGGGGGCCAATCAGCACCGAGATTAAACACGCATAATTACCCTACTAATGAGCAACTACATTAAACAAATTCCATCCTGATGGCTTAAAATAACAATAATGAAAATAGACAAAGAAATTAGCCTATACAACACAGAGCTAATCAAAAACATTCAAAAGTCTAGCCATGCCAGCGAGAACGAGGACGATCTGGCTTTTGAATTTAATCTGACAGATTTGGTTTATCGTAGATGGGAATTCTCTCAAAGATTTTATCCTGTCAAGTTTTAGCGATTCATCTGATGAAAAAGGGATGAAGGAAAAAGCATGTAATGTAATGCTAAAACAAAACAAGAATGAATGAGAAAGGTCAGTTTTCCCTGGGCAGAGAGAGATCACAACATATTAGAGACTGGATCTTCTCTGCCCAACCGATTCTTTAAGAAGGCTTGCGAGACTAAAGAGGTGTGTGTGTGTGAGAAGTGCTAGGGTGTCGCTGAGTTGGTGTCAAAAGACATTTCCAAAGCTTTCAAACTAAACTTAAATTTGTGACTTGTTTTTGTACACATTTTTAAAGTGTTTGTTGAGATATGATTTGATATTTGATTGTTAATATATATATATATATAATTATATACTGTATATATGAGAGTTTTTTGGAATAAACAAACTGGATTCAAAGCATTGTACTGTATTTACACAGAATTCTGGACTTCACTGACATTCATTGTAACGGCAGCTGAAACATATTCTTTTGTGTTATGCTTTTAAGGATGAAAATGAAGAGTTTGCTATGACGTGAAGATGAGTAAATGATGAAGGTGAAAAATGAACTTTGAGATCAAAGGAATAACAAGCTTAAAAAGTGTACTTCTGTTTTCATTATTTTTTTCGCCCTCATGTTGTTCTGAATTTAGGAGAATCTAGGCCAGACGGCTTGCAATAATCCAAGTCTTCTAAAGCCATGCAAAGCGTAATGTGACAAACAGACCAAAGTTGTAGCTTTCAGCATGTGCATCAAGCAGCGAGTTGCCTGTCCTAATTTTATGGTGTACTGCACTTTTTTGGAGATTACCTGATTTGACCTGATCACTATGAACTTTTTATGGAAATAAGCTGCATGAAGCTTTCTTTTTATTATCAAATGAGAAAAATAACACCATTATGTTGCTAAAACAGACTTTTTAAGTGTGCAGAATATCTGCTGACACTGCAATAGTGGTAATATGACATCTCAGCATATATTACATCCAAAATGTTAAATCTAATCCATTTTACTGCAACATTTGTGAAGATTTAAAGTCCCCAATTTTAAAATCAGGTAAGCTGTCTTCACTTGATACAAATTCCCAGAGCAGAGTTCACCACACTTTAACTTTGGAAAGAATTTGCATGCATGAAAAGCATTGAAAGTAGAATGAAAAGCAGTGCAACCCTGCCTTTAAAGTTTGGAACAAAATAAGGGTGAGAAAATAATAACAGAACGTTCATTTTTGGCTGAATTATCATTTTACATCTGCATCAAACTTCTGCAACCAGACAATGCAATAGTAGTTTAAGCCAAAATCCCTTGGAAATATAGAAAATAGTGTGACAACTGGCATCAGCGTGCCTGACAATCCAACATCCTTCATGTAATAAATGCCAGTCATAAAGTTTCCACAGTGCAAAAGCACATGTAAGTCTAGTTTGATGGCCGGAGTCTGGGGACTTAATCAAGACTGAGCGGTCGTAGATGTAGTTATGGTAGCGCAATGTTCTTTATAGAATCCAACGTTCTTTCCTCCGGGGGGACGAGGATGTAATCATTGAATCTAATTGGGGTTCAGGGAGTGCATAACATACCTTAAAAAGGCTTATTGAATAAGACTGCACATGTGCTATAACACGGAAAGCATTCCTGGACAACAGGTAATAAATGATTTAGAAACTTGAGAGGGAGCAAGAAAACGAAGTAGCGTTGCCTCCATAGCACACCTCTGAAGCAATTGAACATCCCAGTTATTTTCACACCAATACTGCTGCAATCAGTAAGGAACAAAGACGATAAAATCTCACAAGCCTTCGCTCACACTCAAGGTTGTTACTTGGCCAGTTAATCAGCATTCTCACACACCCTGGTATTAAAGCCCATGGGGGGAGTAATTATCTGCTGCTTTGTTTTAATTGGCTTGAGAGAACGAAGCAGCAGCAGAAGCAGCGCAGGCCTAAGTGTTAAAACTCTCCGATCATCATTTAATCAGCCCAAACACAGAGCCAAGAGCCCACGGCATGACTCTTGGAAGAGTTACACACACATTCTCTCGGCATATGCAAGTTTTGGGGATCACATCAAAGTAAGCGAACACAGTCTGGACTACCCCGTCCCGACAGACCGCTCCATTTTTTTTGTCTGTTTGCCAGAATTCCGACTGGGATGTTTGAAGTTTGGGAATCGGTCCAGGATCAACGAATCAAACAGCGTGTGCCGTGCCACAGATTTTTTGTCCCCCCTTGTTCGTGTCACCTCCGTGACTCAAATGCGCTGGCGAGGCTCTTAAATGAGTCACATCCCTCTTTTAATATTTCTGTCACTTTAATTAAACACCCTCTTGAGTGATTACTCAAAAGAATCTGTCTCTGTCTTGTTCTCTGTCACCATGGCAACTCCAGTATGTCAAACTGTCAGTCACTTTTCAATCTGTCATTTCAAGCTCTGATAAGAGTTTGATGTTACAAAGACTCACACGGTCCTCTCTCTCTCTCTTGTCTCACCTTTTAGGTTTCTAGCATTCAGGCAGATCAACTCATTGACTGAAATAGGAGAATTTATCTCAGTGGCCTGAATTAAGAGGTAAACAAGCTCAAAGTAGCATCTGTTGGCTTCCAAAACGTTGTGCTTTGGAATGACATACTCATGAATATGCAAAAGCTGCAATTAATTATTAAATGAGCGATGCCATATTGGGTCCCACTCAGGCACTGAGTGGATGGAATACGCATTCACCTAGAACAGAGTGAGCAAAAACACTCCTGATGAAAGCGAGTTAGCGTTTACACACGCACCTGTATACACTGTGTGCCAGAATGCCCAGTTATCAAGGTCTAATGAGATCTTCCCTACTCACACAGGCAAACAGACCGGGGGAAAAGAGGTCTCTGTGTGTGCGTGTGCGTGTGTGTGTGCGAGATGTCCCAGTGTCCCTCTAGAGAAAACGATCAGACTTTTGCAAAAGTGTGTCAACTATTCTTACCTCCTCATCATTGCTGCAGGCACAGTATAACATTCCTGCAACACTTTCTTAATAATGGAGGAGAAGAGTTTCGGCGCTGTCAGATATTTCTGTTTCCAGAGTTTAAAAAAAGGAAGTTCAGATTTTCCATTTAATGGGCATTACATTTTGATTTTCTCTTTTTTTTGTGTGGCAAGCACATGTGCCAATAATTTAATTATATTGCAGCTTTCGTAGATCAAAGGTATTGACAGACTTGGCACAGTATTGTACAGGTTAGACAGCTTTTTACAGACCAGCATGGGGAATCGCATGGCAGCGGGTCTTTTGTAAACAGTCTCCTTGTCCTTCTGTCCTTTTCTTGGCTTGTTTGTCTTGTGTGTATTTTGTATTTTTGGGCTCGTTCGTTTGAAGTCAAGTGAAGCAAACAGTGGCTCTGAGGGAGCAGAGACATACTCTGCTGACAACTCAGTGATGAATATCAAAGCAAACTGCTCCCAGATTAGTAAGAGCAGCTCTTCTGAGTTCAGTTCAGCCCGGACAGGTTCAGATAAAACAGAACAAGGTTTAAATGTTCTGATGATTTCACTGGGTGGCAGCACAGTCAATTAAGAAAGTAAATCGTAAATAAAAATATTCACATCACCTGGGTCGCACCTATATGCAGTATAAGGGGTAATATACAGTAATGTCTGCTTCATGCATATTACAGTATAATGCTTGCATGGCTACTCAACAGGTCGATAAATATACATGTACATTCAATTTGTGAGTTGAATCATTTTATATGCTTGCATAATAAATAAAAGATTCTGCTAAAAATATATATATATATCAATCTATTACATTATACTAGGGCTATCAGACTATCAGATTTACACTAGAAGATTACTGTGACTTCACATTGATTAAGTTGTTTAAAAAATCAATAAAACAGTGCTATCAGTCAAATATATCTTTAACTTTATTTGAATCACACTCAAAATAAGAGCGTATGGAAGTGGAGAGAGCGTACAAAAAGATTGATTGTACAAAAACCTACTGTTCATACCACCATTTCCTGCAGACTGGAGTGTTTAACACCCCTTCTTTTTTACACAATCCAAAACCTCCCACACTTTGAGTTGACTTTTTTTTTTTTGGGTGCGGGTAGAGTGTCTCACTTTCGTCTGTCATCTCATTCAACATGATTATTGGCAGCAGTATTAGCACTTGCTTTTTTCTATTTTATGATGGGTTGCAACCAGCGCTAAGGTGCAATATCGCCTCCTACAATGCTGGAGTGCCAACCAGAGGATTACCGGTGCTGGATTGATGATGATGACATTGCATCCAAAGTCTTAACAATAATAATATTTCATTTTTTTTGTAAGGTTGCGCCATTTGCTCAGCAACTAAAATCACTAACAGTACAGTCCAGGTTCATATTTGTGTTTATTTCAGTTCCTCACTAAAGTTTGCTTGCAGATATTGTTGCAGTAAACAGCTCAAACAAAAACATGAACGAAAACATGTGTTACACTTTAATTAGGTTGAGCAAAATATCTCCAGACTTACTGTACATGTTTCCTGTGGTTTTCAAATCATCAGACTTTTGATATCTGGCAACCGTGATAATGAAAGCTGCTTTTTTTTTTTTTAACAGCGCAAGATGAAGGAAATTTCAAATGAAGCCACGATTAACCAATCGGAATCAAGTATTCCAGAGAGTTGTTTAATAACATGAAGCTCCCGTTCTGTTTCACAGAATGAGCATGTTTAGGAATGTCCGTACATGTGTTTGTCCTTTCCGCTTCTGATTAGTAGATGATTTTGGGAAGTGCTGTGTTCGTAAACACCTCTCTGGGCACAGACTCTGATTAGCTCAGTTGGTGACGTGCTAAAACTGAGCAATTGCGGGCTGAACTGAAGCAGGTGTTTCAAAAGGCTTTGAATTCTTTATCTCTCTCTGTGGGATATGATGTTTTTGAGCCCATCTGCTTGCAGGGTACTGTGGTTCTCATTACCTACCGTGGCCTTTCATGTGAATTTATTACTGTAATGGCTGTCTGTGTAAAGTCTCTGTGTCACACAGAATCTATTTTTTATTTTAACTTATTTTAAGAGAATAGGAGGAGAAAATGATGGCTACATGTTGGAAGCCAGATTCGAGACAATGCTGCTTGAATGCTCAGCTCAGATTAATAACGAGGATGATATCTTTTAGGCTTTTACAGTTTTGAATTCTGGCACGAGTTATATCGGTACACTAAAACGCTGCTCTCGAATGACAAACTTCTTCTCAGTTAAGCAGGAACATATTCAATTCATCACACCACACATCAAAACACATTTCTGCAGTGATGTAAACAAAGTGAAATTTGCAGCAGGCTGAAGCGATGTAAACCAAGTTTTGATGAAATCCGTTGCAGGATGTGCTATAAACAAAGTTTATATCACTTCAGCCTGCTGCATATTTCATCAAGAGATCATCAGAAAGTTGTTATTGGTATTCGCCGTGAGTGTGCGAATGCCACTGTTTCATTGACAGTAAGGAAGCTGTGCTGGTTAGATCTTCATGCCACAGATGTTTCTAACTTATGCCGCTCTGATTTACACAGACAATTCATCAAGACAGACTCCTGAGTGTGCCGTAAAGTGAGAAGTCTCCCGTGCAATGGGCATATCACATACAGACGCACCACAGGTGTTCCACAGCCATCACTGCAGTTCTTTTATTTGGCTCACAACTGTAACTAAAAGGAAACAGACAAAGCTGAATGTGGATTCAAATGTCACTTCCTCAGAACTTAAATGTGCATGAACCTAATGGAAACTTTTTAGTCTGACTATTACGACCCACTGTATTTTATTCAGTTATTTTTTATTCTTAAAATCGATTGGTTTAAAGGGTTTTGTTCATCCAAAAATAAAATAAGCACATGTATTATTCACCCTCAAGGCATCCTAGGTGTATATGACTTTCTTCTTTCAGACGAATCCAATGGGAAAAATTATCCTTGCTCTTTCAAGCTTCCAAGCCATTTTTCAACAGTCCAAAAGACATCATCAAATAAAGCATATTTAAAGCTACAGTCTGTAACTTTTAGTGCTATAGTGGTTAATAGATAGGACTGTGTGTGTTGTGGAGAAGAACATTGTAGCCAGAGCATGGTGTACTCGCTTATTATGTACATTTTGAACACAAAGTTACGGGCCACAGCTTTAAATATTATTAAAAATATCCATATTTAAAATGTACACTGTTCTCTCACTTCCGGCTGACTGTCACGTGTGCTAGTCGTTCCAGGCGAATGACGCAGGATGTGTGAGATATGCTATTCTCACGAGTTTGTTAATAGGAGCAAAGGAAGCCATGTTTACCTACTTTACCAAAGGGAAACCTCTTGACTTATGAAATCCTCCAACATTTTTCTTTACAAATCTTCCATGTTTGTCGTTTGGCATACAGTATGTCTTACATCATCCGCGCGGAATGGTTTCCTCATACAGTCAGCAGAAGTGAGAAAAAAGTATTTATAACATTATATTATATTAATTTTATGTTACATTATAAAGTATATTCATATAATTAATAATATTATACATTTTGTGCCAATGATGACAGAATTTAAATATTAAAGCAAATCATCTGTTGACGACGCAACTCTCTGGCCAAGCTAATTTTGACATGTAATTGGTGATTTTCACCATTTTTTTTTACCTTTCAAGGGCTGTAAAATACAATCAAAATATGTTTCATATTTACTCATAAAAGAGGTTACTCTACACCTCTACTTGACTTAATGCTAACTTCCCAGTTTAAAATATGAATTATTTCTACCCTTCTAAAACGTTATTTTTTGACACCACAGTTCTCCTCAAAACACCTCTTAAAGTGCAGATTTTTTATTTCAAACTTTTTAAACATACCTACAGTATAGAGAAATATCATGTATATCATATTTATACATCATATAAAATCTGAAACTGCATTTCATGACCCCTATGACATCTGACTAGTAATATATATTGCTAGTGGTTTATTGCTGCTTATTCATTAGTGAATTAAGCCAATAACTGAACTTCACACTTTTGCTAAATTATTTTCTATTCAGAAAGGGATCAAAGTCATTTTTTACTGAAACAAACAATTCATTGTCAGGATGAGTCTATCAGTGATTTTTCATTTTTGACAAAATTTCAATTATATTCAATGAACGTTTACACTGCTCAAATTGTGTTTTGACCATGTATGTTATGATGACAGCATTTGTGAGATTAAATATATCTTGCAATAAGGAGATCCTTGCATTGTGTGCTCAGTAGCAATAGTTATTCAGCAGTTGTTCTAAATATACTACATTTGCATGTTATAAATATCACCTCTCTATACTAAATTTGCATGTTATAGTAAAATTACAGTAAAGCACAGCATTCAAAGCAGAGTGCTAAATTCAGGGTAGAAAATGACTTTATATCAGAATTATGACTGCTGATGGAAGAAAATATATTAAGATTATAAGCTAACCTTAGGAAGCATCATACAATAATTGTTTTACAAATGTATTTTGTGACCCCTTTAAATTAGTTTTCTGTATGTGTTGTTTAGTTTCAAATTCAGGGGAAATCCATCTGGCTGAAAAATCATAGGAGGCATGTGAAAAGGTACAGTATGGCACATGTGATTGTTGTTGACAGGTGTTTAGTCCTTGGCAGTTTATGATAATTCTGTTTCTCTATAGACACCATTTACTAAAACAACAAAGTAAATGTTCAGTGCAAGTTCTGGATTTCAGACAAGTTATTACAAAGCGGAGTGTGAACTTTTCCTTTCTAGTTCTCTATTGCAAACTAATTGCAAAATTGCGGGTTTGGTTAAGACGTGTCTGATTAACAATGACAAACAGCAGAGGAATGAACAGATCATGAGTAATGCATTCGTGTTCACACACACACACACACACACACACACACACCACGCACACGTTCAGTCATTTCACAGGAAAAAAATGCACAAGTGCTGACTCAACCTGCATATACATACTGTAGTCTCTCTCTGTCGCTTTGTTTAAATAACCTCTCCCACTCTCCCTCCTCTTTGTGATATCTCAGAAGATGCAAACCGTTGAAGATAAAGCACAAGCACACACTCTGAGCCCACCAGGCGGGTCAGGGCTGATTGATGTAGTCCTAAGAGAGCATAACATCTATGAACTCCCATCACACTCAGAGGAAGAGAGAGAGAGAGGTGATATATTTGATGATTGAGAATGATGAGGGGCATTTATTTTCATTTAGTCTTAAGTTATTTCTGCAGAGGGTTCTGTGTAGTGTCTGGCAAGCAGATGGGTTACGGTGTGTGTATCATGCGCACACACACACACACACCTATGTGACAGTGAAAAGAGCTTCCAGATCTTTTTATATGCGTTTAGGAGCTAAGACTGATATTTCTCACTGCTGCTGAAGTCTCTGCCAAGGCCGAGGCAGGGACTGTGTGTATCTGTGTGTGTATGTGTATATGTGTATGTGTGTGAAAAGGACTTTCAAACTAGGTAAGAGCTCATTATTCTGCCACCTCTGCTGCTTTCTACTTGGAAGAGATTAAGATCGAAAGGGAAGGAGAGAGAGAGAGAGGGAACCGTGATGATTTTGTGCAATGGAACTCATTTTCCCTTTTATTGCCTCTGAGAGTTTCCTCAAATATCATCACTCTGTCATACTTGTCGCTTTGTGTGTGTGTGTGTGTGTGTGTGTGTATGTGTGTGTTTCAGACTTTGGCTATATTGTGGGGGGCCAAATGTCTCTACAAGCATATTCAAATCTGAAATTGCATTTATTGCGAGGCCCAAAGAGGAACAACTTAATAAACACAATAAATTATATTTTAAGTAACATGTAAAATGCAAGATAGTGCATAGCTTTGTATTGTTATATAAGAATGTGTATTTTTTTTTTTACTTTATAATAAGTTTCATTAAGTCCGATTTTATGTAATGCAAACATTATATAATAATGGTAATTATATAACTTTTTAGCTAATGAGCTGTTAAGCATTACATAATGTAAAACTGTTTAACGTTATTAACGTTTTTTTGTCATAATTTACAAATTAAAATGATAAACGTGTGTAGATAGAACATTTGACATTGTAACTGTAAGCTTTCATTACCACCAGATGATAAGCTTGTGAGAAATGCAGTTTATGAAGTTAAAGCTCCTGTAATCCGAGCAGCACAGTCATGCACTCATTTGTGGTGATCGGGGTGTTTCAGGGCAAATCATAAACTACTCTCTAGCTGTTTTCCCATAGCAGCTCAGTTAGCAGTTTACGGTGGCTGATATAATTGGCCCGTAATGCCAGGATTTCTGCTTGTTGATGGCTTGCCTCAGTATATAATTAAAGAGTTTTGAATTAACCATCCTTAAAACTTGAATGCATTGTCTTGCACGGCAATGGGATTGCAGTTTAAATGCATATTGTGTCGTGAACTAATTTTTCATCCTCTCCCCATTTCTCCAAAATGAACAATGACTCACTTGAGAGATAAATGATGAGTCACAGAAGACATCTTTGTCTTTTTTTCACTTAGCGCAGGTTTGTAGAAGTGTTTTATTCTCGTTTTTGGACACACACACACATCACAGCCAGATCAGAGATATTTAGCTATGCTTGCCACGACTCTTTGCCATTGTGGGTGGAGGCCACTGAAGAGCTCTGGTGCGGCTGATGGATGGCGCTCAGCGTGGGGTAAACACAACATTTGGCATCTGTGTCAGACACACAATCATTGGGTGCAACCCAGAGTTCTGCCAATCCTCTGTTGGCTCGCCGCTCCTTTGATATCAGCCGAGGGCGTCTTTCCCACGTGGGTGTAGCCTCATCATGTCGGCCTTTTGTTTTCCCAATGAATCTATTAAACAAACCAATCAAGAGCTGTTGTATTTTTACACTGCCGGTTGCGTCACGCTAGAGACTCAGATCAGCCTCTTCGTTCTTCATACAGTATAATCCCCCACAGCTGCATATTTTGAAGGGAGGGTGTGAAATCTGTGGAAGATTTAACGGCAGAGGTCTTGTGATATCGAGGCTCTGAATCACTGACCCATCTGGAGAAGTCGTTCAACATAAATAAGCAGTATGCCCGTTGCAACACCAAATCAACTGGTGACTGTAAAGCAACTTAAAGACGCCACATGAAAGTCTTTGTTAGTGCTGGACAGAGTAGATCATAAGACTTTAACCACGGTGGAATAAGAGCTAATAATTCCCCAGACTGTAAGTTGTGATTCATGGGCTGTGGGATTACATTCATTGTCTGTTGCTTTAAGGTGTTACGACACCTAAGGGCTGGATCACATGATTGAGCATGTTTTATGAGCATCTTATTTTACATTAAAATTATTAAGCCTGAACTCGCAGGGAGAGTTTTGTCTTGCCAGACTAGTTGAAGTAACAGATGTCTACCTGAATCTTCTGTATCATATTAAATATTCCTATAATTAGATTTTGTTGGTGTAACCTAATGTATTTAAATTAGTGTTTATGAATAGCTTTTTTTTTTTTTAAATGATGAAATGTTACTATATATATATATATGAACACTTCAGATGCAAAAGTCCATCTGAGATTTTTCGTTTAAATTAGCATTTTTATCACGCTACAATAAAAATAATATTTTTGACAATAAGGCATTCAGTAATTTGGATCAGAATTTTTCAAATTGAGATAAACATACATACATGCACACACACTTATATATATAAATACACACACACAAACACAGATATATATATATATATATATATATATATATATATATATATACATACACATATATATATATATATATACATATATATACATACACACATATATACATATATATATATATATACATATATATACATACACACATATATATATATATATATATATATATATATATATATATAAAACTAAAACAAAAAGTTATATGTTCTTTATAGTTTTTACAACTATGAGCGTTGATAAATTAACAGTTATTTTGAAA
>JAUMHG010034529.1:0-12511 GCA_032359395.1 Enteromius anoplus
ATATACATATGTGTGTGTGTGCGTGTATTAGTACTGTTCACAATCAATTAATTTAAATTAAATTAAATACTAATAAAAAATAATACTAATTTTTAATGCAATTGAATTGTTTGATAAGGTTTGACCCCAACTTGTTGAGCATGGAAGGTTATCAGTTTAATAAGGGTACAATGGACCAGTGTTGCCAGAGCTACAGTTTCCACAGTTTGGCTATTTTGAAAATGCTGTCACAGGAAAAATTACAGAGTTGTGCATGGGTTTGTCATGCATTTCTTTATTTCACCACATTTTACAAGTAAATACTAGTATTTAAAATGATATTTTATGCATACATTTTACAATACATACTGTAATACACATTTTGTGCATTCTTAAATTGCTTAAATTGAATTAGATATCTACTTTTTCAAATAGGATTTACAAATTTCAATTAGTTCAAAATAATCAACAAAAATGTAAAGATTTTCTGTATTAGACGCATACATACAATCTGCCTTTTTCAGAGTATAAATATTACTTAAAATTTAAATAAAAAGTTAAAAAGCTAACATCCATAGCATTCTGTCAACTAATCAAAAAGCCCTTGAAAGATTCAAGGTGATTATTATTTGCCTGTCATGTTATTGACCTTTTATGGCTTGCAATATTTTTTATGATTTTTATTCAAATAAAACTGAGGTAACTTGATCATGAAAATATACTATGCCAGAAAATCCATAATGTTTTACACCTTTATTGTTCCCTTTTTTGATGTGAACTGTACCCATAATTACAGAACGACCAGATGAAACTAAATGATCAAGCAGCAGGAAAGAAACGGATCCAGACATTTCCTCACCTTCATAACACATAAAAGAACCTTTGACTTTCCTTTTTGTTCTGCAAAAAAAATGCATTCAGATCTCAAAAAAAACTAAAAATACTCAGAGCTAAAAAAAAGCCAATGGCTAGTTTACATAGCTCGTTAATATTGTTAACGAAACATCAGAAAGAATCTGTAATTTGGAATACAAAAAGAATGGGTAATTGAGAATGCACATACCCAAGCGGCCAAATTATTTATGTCTAATGAAACGGGCTGCGCGTTCGTCGCACACCACTGTTAAAAGCCTGTTTATTACCTGTCCCAGGATCTGTTTATCTGCTGCTAACGCACAAGAACCCCAGAAAAACCAGTCCTAACAATCACACAGCCAGGCCTCGGCTTTCCTTGATGAATATTAAAAAAAGCATGATATCGTGGGAAAACATGATCCTCTCGTAATTAACGCGAATGGCGACTCAGCTAACAAACCTCTGCTGCTTCACAACAGAAACCCCTTTGGCATCCCCAAATGATTCAGAGTACACAAGTAAAAATGCCCTTAAACTCAAGATATACAAGCATCTGTGATACTTTACAGAATAAAATGTACTTACTGTGTAACTAAGGTATGGAGCAGTTTGTACTTACAGTTTTTAATGATGTAGATGTAACAGACAGCTACTGTTACACATACGTTACAAACTACTTATGTAACCAAACGATTGTCACATATGTGTTGCAGCCTTTATGCAACATAATTATAAATTCACAAAGTGCACAGACATCAACCTCGGTGTGTAACATATGTGTAACAGTAGCTGGCTGTTA
This sequence comes from Enteromius anoplus, assembly GCA_032359395.1. NCBI lineage: Eukaryota > Metazoa > Chordata > Actinopteri > Cypriniformes > Cyprinidae > Enteromius > Enteromius anoplus. The sequence continues at coordinate 1,634 of JAUMHG010034529.1, forward strand.
CATCTACATCATTACAACAGGGTACTCCAGAACTTAGTTACATGATATGTACCTGTTATTTCATGGAAGTACAACAGCCACTACTTAATACCTGATTAGGTAATTACTCTGTATTATGACACCTTCAAATAATATATTCTCAAGAATGTATTTTATTTATTTATGTCTAACTGTCTGTTTGTCAGATACTAAAGAACTAAAGAAATTAAAATACTATCTTTGTTGTATAATATTCCTTACTAAAATAAATAAATACTTTGAGAAGTACATTTAAGTATATAATAGCGATACTTTCTGGCATAATTTATTTTTTATTATATTGTACAAAAATATTTCTGTAGTTTATAGAACTTTTATTTTGACAGGTTGTCGGGAAGATCTTTAAGTTCGGCGTGAAATGTGACCCAGTTTTACCAAGTAACAGATGAATTTGTCCTGAAATACCGTATTTGAAGGACATTATTATTTCTGAGGTTTATTAGTCTCTGATTTTTTTTGGTCAGATGCATATTGTTCTTTGCCTAAATTGCATTGTTGAGTCATTTCTGAGCACAGCAGCCGGCCGAACCCTGACTGACAGGAAGCACACGGTAATTGCGTAAACGATCCTGTTTGTACGATGTTTATCTCTCTTTGCGTCGCTCCTCCTGGGGCTAAAGCGAGAGGAAACTGGATTCTCCGGTGCGTCCGTATCTGAGGCCTGCGCTCGTTCATCATGCCGTGATTTAGGGCCCAGATTTGGTGTTGGTTTGACGAAGGAAAGAGATTACGGTCATTAGGAGCAGAATCTTTGTTTTGATGGGGCTCTTAATGGAGTTGCATTAGGCGAGTCCTGAGGGCCAGTTTTGGAGTGATTAAGCAAACAACACATTTACACGTCTCTAATTGAGGCCGCCATCGCCCAAACTACACGGTAATGAACTACGGAGGGCCGGAGATTACGACGGAAACGTGACCTTGAGGCCGTCGCCGTGGCCGGACGCACGTGAAGAAACAAGCGTGTTTTTTCAAGAGAAATAAACTGGCGTGTCACTCACTTGACTTTAATTATAGAGGATAGATAGCATCCCAATTACCAGCTCCCTTTTTTCTCCTCGTCCTTAGCAACAGATTATTTTGCTACACTATTAATTAAATCTGTTACATTGGGAATAGGTTGATTTTCAGGGGTGCAGACAGCGATGTTTGGAGAGTAACGCTGGCCTAATTTGCCTTCTGATGATAAAAGCCACAGAAAAATGAAAGCGTAATCACCTGATATAAAGGACGCTTCCTTTGAGCCCTTTTTCTTTCCTATGTTTCTTTTCTCTCTGGCTGTTGTTTGGGTAAAGTGGGTCACGGAGCACATTTCGCAGAAACTAACTTCCAAACGGCCGTGTTTTCTTTCCCCGCTTAAACATACTTCCACGTCTCTCTCCCACGTGTCTCCTGCTCATTAAAAATGTTTAACAACATTTTAATTGAAGAATTAATTACCTTCTGCTAGGCAAAGTCTTGCTAAACTACAACAGGGGAGTCATCAGCGCGAGCGGGAGAGAATGTAAACACATCATCTACCTTTAGTGACATCACCGTGCCGCTAGCCAACCACAGGCCAGGGATCCGTTTATCAGGAGCACAAAACATCGAAATTGTGCTTAAAAGAAGGAGGTTGACTTATATTTGTATTTACTAATAAATGTAATGTTACTTTTTTATTTATTTATTTTAGTTTGATCCTCTTGCAGGTGCTGCTACTTCTAAAAACAGTAAGGCACATGATTACCGTGATTTTACCACAGTTAAGAGGATTTCAGTCTGATTCAGGAGCTTCTCCTGTAACAAACAACTACACTTTATTTTAAGGTGTCCTTGTTACTCTGAAATGAGCACTGAGTAATATTAATTTAGTACATGTACTGTAACTATATGTTCAGGACATGATTGGGTTTATTTGCATGCAATTATGTTTAATCTATTGTTATTATAACAGTGTAACAAGGACACCTTAAAATAAAGTGTTACCTTTTTTTATTATTATATGCAGTTTAGCATCATTTAATTTAATTTACACATATAAAAACAATTACATCATTTTGTAGCAATAAACATAACATATTTTTTAGTAATGTCAAACAAATTATAATTAAATAAATGAAATTAATTCATACAATTAAATAAAATATTAATTTAATATCTGTAAAAGTTGTTAAATAATATAATATGCATGATGTAATAATAATAATAATAAAAATAAACATGATATGCATTTTTTTATATAAAATTAACTACTGATTAAATAATATGAGAAAAAATAAATAAGTAAATAAACAATATTAATATAATAAAATAAATGTAATTATGCTGCTAATCGCTGTAAATGACGGCACATCTTAAATGGAATATTTATTCTAATATTGTGTTTATGTAAGTGTGCTGTGCGCTAGTGTTTTTTTTTTTCATATTAAGACAATTATTTGTTTAAGGAGTCGCTTAACTGTTGTTTGTGTGTGTGTGTGTGTGGTTTGGTTTATACATCCTTGCGGGGACTTAAACCTGAATACACACAAACTCCTGGGGACGGTGGGGATCTAAATTGATGTCTTATGGGTACAAAAGCTTATAAATCATACAGAACCAGTTTCTTTGAGAAAGTAAACATGGAGACAGTCTCCTATTATGTGTAGGTTTAGGTGTAGGGTAGTTGTAAGGCAGTAGAATACACAGTTTGTTCAGGATAAAAACCATTACACCTATGGAGAGTCCCCATAAAGTACAAAAACCAATACGAGTGTGTGTGTGTGTGTGTACCTGGTATTTATCACATTATGGGGACAATTGTCCCCACAAAGATAGGAGTACCAGTAAATTTTGTGTGAGTGTGTGTGTGTGTGTGTAAGCCCCGATGAGTTCATCTTGTTATAACCTCAGCGGATCATCATTAGACCTTCATTCTTCGCTCAGGCTCCGCTAACAGCCTGCCATCAGACGGAGAGCAGCTAAACGGCCTTCTCTCTCGTCTTTGTCTGCTTCGGTTTCCTCTTCCTCTTTAGCTGGCACGTGTGATTAGTTAATCGGCCTCTGTCCTCAGGTGGGGTGCGTGAGGAGACGAGCGGATCGGAGCGGAGCGGCCCGGCATCTCTCCTGCCAAGCTGTTCTTTTGGACGCGAGCGGAGGCAGCTGTGTTTACTGGCATACATTTAGCAGAATCTATTATTCATATTGCTCACTATTAGAGCCAGATCTCTTGCCACCTGTCTCTCTGACAAGCTTCACCCTTTTGTGTGCTTTCTGCCCGCACCAAACGATCCTCTTCCTGATGAATTGAGTTTTTATGAGTATTGCTAACTAACAGTCTCGCTGCGAGCCATGGCCAGCGGCCCGCGAGAGAGAGAGAGAAAGAGAGAGACGTCTGTGGAGGAAATAGTTTGGAGAACGTGAATCTGTGCCATGAGAGACGGTCCCCGACACGCTTCCTGTCAGGTGGGCTTTTAAGGGGTTAATCAGACAAGACAGAACAACAGACGTGTATTGATCTGTTGTCGTATCGGTATTTGATTTGAAAGAGAATGTGTTTGGGAACGAGGACGTCTTTGGCAGAACGGAAACGTAGACTGATTAGCCCGTGAATCCTCAAGTGAGAAGTTTGTACAAAAAAATAAATAAATAAAAAAAATCACAAAGGAACGGCAAGTAACACATTAAATTAAACAACAGTTTGAGCACTGGAATTGTATTTTTTTTTTTTTTTTTTTATGAATTACAGTGCTGTCAAATGATTAATCATGATTAATTGCAAAGAAAACAAAGGTTTTAGTTTATATACTCTGTATATTTACTATAAACACACACATTCATGCACATATTTCAGAAAAAAATATATATAAATATATATATATATATATTTATATAAATTGTATGAATATAAATATAGACATGTAAATACATGTAAATATAAAAAAACAAACACATACTGAATGTGTGTGTATTCATATATACATAATAAATATGCACAGTACACACATATATAACGCAAACTAATTTTTTTTTACTAGTTTTATTAGCTTAACATTTCAGAAAACTTGTTTTACACTGCTTAATATTATTGCTTTTTTTCCCCTTTATTGCTTGAAATAAATTAAATATTAAATTCAGTATGAAATAAAATTTTAAAGGGGTCATTTGACAATGCTAAAAATAGCATCTGGTGTAATGCAGTGGGTTTAATATATATTCATACTGTACATTACCGTTCCCCAATTTTTCTGAAATTCCTTGATTTTTGCAAAACTCATTGTTCTGAAAAGCACAGTGTGCTCTGATTGGCCAGCTACCTACCAATGCGCTGTGATTGGCCAAATAACTCAAGCATGTGATGGAAATGTTATGCTTCATACCATATTTGGAAACACCGTCTCAATAATGACAATAATTCTTCAGGGAGAATAAAAGTTAAACCTTCTTTGCGTAAACGTTCGGGCGGTGTCATGCAAATCCTCCACACAGTGACGTAGAGAAACAAGGCGTGTCTTAACCTTTAGAAAAAATATATTTTTGGGTCTGAGACTTTAGTTTTTGCAACGTTACAGATCTTATATGTGCACAAAATGTTTTCAACACCCAAAAAGACAACGTAAAACTGGAAATCACATCATTTAATTAAATATCAAACATTTATTTCAGATAGGTGCCTAGACAACAGTTATGTTCATTTAATTTAAGTGCACTTAATAACTATAATAGCAAAATTCAGCAAATCTGAACACGATGTTTAGCAATTTTGTTTGAATCAATATTTTTATAAAGATAGACATTTTTGTCACACGGGCCAGCAAAAAATCCCGTGTCTGTCCAATGTCAGAAGCCCCTCCCCCTCTTCCTCCTCCTGCTACCTGTCTTATACTGTATATTTTACAGGCATGTGCATATTTAATCATGGAAGGTGCATTAACTCAACACAAAGCGCAGTAAGCAGAGAGAACGTATTAGGTAATTCATAATTGATCAAGCTTTGACTTTCATCTTCAACTCTCGTTTGCATAAAACTAATTACTCTGTAAATGGTATTCAGGGGATGACGTGGTGCTGTCAGGAAACTCCTCACACGGAAAGATTTACACGATAGTCCCGAATATAGAGATCACGCAGCATTAAACGATCCGCCGAAGCGAACAGACGCAAAATAATAATAACTCTGGTTTACACAAACATAATCCACCTGCTTTCATGTTAATTCGACGCGTTCGGTGAATAAGGTAGACCGTCGGAGGCCGAACTTCAAAGGCAGATTTTGAAGGAAAATGTTCGTTTTGGCAAAGACAAACCCAAGGACTGACATTAAGCAAATATCTGTTATCATCAGAGAGGCCACAGCATTGTAATCTGCACATTCAAACATGGAAACTCTTGGAAAATATTGTCTACAAATCTTGACCTAATTTACATGCGAGTAAGTTGTACGCTGGATTCTTTGAAATGCAAAACATATCTCACTTCTATATTTCATCAAGGCCCTTTTCATGTTTAATAAATTAACACTAAGATCCTCCAAGACTTTGTTTTTCATTAGCTAAAAGCCGAAAAAAGACACATTTAAAATCTTAATCACAACCTGCGCAGTTATTTTTGCATATTTGTTCAGATTGGGCTCAACAGGAGAGCGAAGCCATGAGAGAATATCCCTGGATCTGATTCATTTCAGCGGATCATATTTTCTGACAAACTTAAGTATTACGAAGGCAAATTATTCATCTTGGTTTGTGTCTTGTTCTGAAGAGAGAAGCTTTGATATGTGAAAGAACCAGCAATAACTTTAATATCCATTTAATGCAGAAAATCCTTCGCTCCAGTCTTCCGGAAACATCTGGATTAGGCTTCTAATGTAACAGTGTGTTCGGTATTGTTTTCGTTTGCTCCGCTGAAAGTGATGGTGTATGTTTTCTTTCATGTCATTGCTAAAAATCACTGTGTCTGTCTACTTAATCTACTCTATACAGTTTATTTATGTATCACTACGAAACTGGGATTTGATTTATGAATATTAATCATATGTTTCTTTAGTTTTAATCGTAGGTAAAAGCCTTACAATACTCTCACAATATTACCGTACGGTAGTGGTACAGTATAATACTTTGGTACCATTAAGTGTTTTCCAGCAGCACCGGATCACTTCCGGTTGGTGTCTGAGGAAGTAAATCTTTCGGACCCTCCTAAACACACACGTGGTGTAAATTAACATGCTGGGACACACCGCGATCCACCTCCAATCGTCTTTCCATTAAAGCGGACAAGCGGCAGCCTACGGCAAAGAGAGGGAGAGAAATAAATCAGGATAGTCTAAGGAATAGTAATCCTGCCTGAACATTTTGAGCTGATTGATATAAATAACAGTGTCCTCACCATCTGTCCGGAGAGAGACCTTCTCCGCTCGCTGCTGAGCTTCTACGCCGGAATAATTAATGAACGTTGTCCTTTGTGCTGGTAATAAAGACAAGACAAATTATGTTATAATCCAACTGGTGCTCGTTTGTCTCCGCCAAATAAAATGTCACATAAAAGAGAGGCCACAGTGTGTCTTTAATGGAGTAGAGCGTACCTGCTCCTGAAAACCAGAGCTTGACACGCTTCTCTCTGCTTCTTTATGAAGACGCTGCTCGTAGTAAAAGTCAGAATCAAATCAGCATTGACTCCGACTTATACTTCACATTCCTGCTCGGATTCTGAATCATTCCTCAGCGATCAAACACACCTCACTTCACGTCCGAAACATCTTCCCTTCTTCAGCCGAAGTGATCAATTATCAGTTGTTTTTGAACCTCGCTGCTCTCCAATTACCTCCCAGGTGAAATATTTAGGTTATAAAAATGTTGTGGGAACGTTTTATTTTTTTTTTTTTCAAATGTTTTTAAAATGTTGAAATATCCACTGATTAGAACATTATTTAAAGGCTAAAAAACAACCTTTCTACCATTTCTAGCTTTTCACCCACACTATAATGTTATATAAAATGTCTTCTTTTTCTTTATTATTTAAAATAAATAAATAAATGAAGGTTACAGAAACATTTCATAAGAGGTTTAACTATAGCGCTCAGTGTAATGTTATTTGAATGCTTGTTTTAATTTGTCAGGATGTCTTATTTTATTGACCTGAGGTTAACGTGATTTAAAGGTTATGTAAACATTTCTTACAACATTCTATTATCATTTTACCCAAAATATAGCATTATTTGAAATGTTTTCTAAAGGTTGCACAAACATTTCTTATTATTTATTTTACATTTTCTAAAAATGATACATTTTAAATACATTTATATATTTTTTTTTATATTCTAAAATTATAGTGTTATATAAAGTTTTCACACACTTTTTTTTTACTATATTATATTATCTTTTGTTTATTTATTTTATTTTATTTTTTGGACCCAAAATGTAATGTTATTTGAATTTATTTATTTGTCAATTTCTAAAAGTGATAAATGGTTGTTTGCTTGTTGTGATGATAATTTTATTTAAAGGTTACACAAATGTTGTTTTTTTTTTTTTTTTTTTTTTTTTTTACATTCTACTCACGTTTTCATCCAAAATAAATGGTTATTTGATCGTTTAATCTTAATAGTATGAGAAGATTGAAATGTTCAGTTAGTGTCGTGATTGGAAAGCGTGTGTACAAATTACATCATGGAGTTGTTGTTTCATTAAAGTTTGCTCTCAACATGAGAATAATAAAATATTAATAAGGCTGTAAGAGCGACCCATAAACACATCTCTGGAATTGTTTTGCCTGAACATTTATATAAATGAAAAAAAAAAGCATTAGTGAGCTTTAGCTTTCTGATATAGAACATCTCTTTTAGAAATGCATTACAATACGTGGGTTGAGCGTAATTTCATTTGGACTTGAAACAAATAACTTCTGTCCTAAAGTAGCAGAATGAAGTTTGAGTTAAAGGGTTGAAGATATTCATGATCCGTCATCCAGGCTTGATTTGATGTATTTAAGCAAATTCTGTGTTTGAGCACCTGTTGAAGATCCTAACACATCATCAGTGTGTGTTTTTATCAGATCTACATGAAAAAGAGGCTTTGGGCTTTTGTTACACATAGATGTCCCGATAGTAGACAAAAGATGCAAGCGAGTGTGTGTGTGTGTGTGACAATTAGATGAGGGCTCATTCTGTGTGTTTGCTGATGTTCTGGTAACAGGACAAATAAAGGCCTGTCAGAAGCAGGACGGGTGGCTCGAGCGCTGCCCGAGAGAAAAGCAGCAGGTGTGGATGCTTTCCTCTAACCGTTCATGATCTGTCTAAAGGAACATTCGTTCACTCTCGTGATATTCCAGACATGAACTTAGAATACTTAGAATGTCTGTAGCTTGTGTTCATGAACTGTGAAACGTTCTATGGATGTTAAAGGTTCATTCATTGAACCATCCATACCATTACAGAAGAGTTTTTAAGAGTGCAGCATGGGATGATATCACCTCAGTGCATTCAGTACGGTGCAGTTTATACGATATGGCATGTATTGTTTAATAAAAAAAAATTGTAAGGGAAATATGAAATAAAATGATAAAGGTTTCAAACAGCAGTACTATAGCAGGACTTTTTCTGCTCCAGTGTAAAAACAAACAAACAAATAAATATATAAGAATATTATAATACATATTAAATTAATCTAAATATTGAAAAAGTCCCCCAAAAATAATAATTTAATAAAAATTAAAAATTTTAAATAAATAAAACATAACTGGAAAATTTCTAACTATATAAAATAATACTAATAATACTAATAGTAATAATAAAAATAATAATATGAAGAAATCGTCAAGGAAAATAACAACAACAACATTTCATTATTTATTTTTTGTTTTGTTTGTTTTTGTTTTAATGATAATAAATAGCTGTCTTTTAAATTTTAGGATTTGGGTCCCTCACTTAAAGATGATCATATTTCGGGGTCTGTAGCATCTAAAAGACCTCATTATGTTGCATGTGCTTTGCAAAATTAATCTCCATATTTGGTTAATTTTCTTATCATTAAATAATGCAAACATATATTTTAAAATTCATTACACTGGGGAAAAAGGTTCAGTTGGGTGCATTGCATTGTGGGTACAGCGTCTTATACAGTGTGTTCTAGTTCTATAACACTCAGCTTGGTAATATAATTGGTCTAAATCTTTATGAATACTACAGATGTCATATAATAGTGTGTAACTCTGAGGGATTTTGATCAGTGTGTCTGTCTCTGCTGGGGTCCGAACAAACTCAGCCGTGTTGCTCTTTGTGTCTCTCGTGTCGTTGTGCACATATTAAACAAAGCCGGTGTTTCTGATGCGCTCCGTTTTAATTAGTGACAAGTTTGATCTTCCCAGAGGCCCAGCTACCGTTAATAAAAAAACGCGTAGCTTTCTGCCTCTGCGTCCTGGCCTCAGCCGCTTTATCATATGAGTTGTGTTCGACACGGCACGCTAATCTCAGGTCGAGCGCATCGTGTTTTTAAGCGCACTCACTCGCCCTAATTAATCGTCTGCAGGGTTCCGCCCCTTTAATGTGCTCGCGATGAGACAGATTGTAAAAGCGGGCTGATTAATGAATGAGGGGATATTCGGCTGGAGGAATAGATACATACGTAAATAAGAGCAATAAGCCTTGGCACACACCTATCGCCCGCTGATGATGCCCAACATGCGCCGTCTGTGCCCTCGCCCGGCTTGGCACGCAGACAGGCATCTGCCGAGGCACTCCTGCCAACTCACCGTATACATGCAAACATCTGCCTCCGCACAAAGCCGCTCGGAGGACAGGTCCGAGAGAGACGGAGCCCGACTCACGAAAGCCCTAATGTTTCCTGTTCAGCCATTAGCCCTGATAGGATCTGTTCGGGCCCCATTAAGTCATCAGTGTCCACCTGTGATAAAGGGACTCATTTGTTTTCTTAAAACTCCACTTAACGTCTATTTAACTCAATTTGTCAGGAAATGTCCTGCAATTTCCTCCAGGCCAGAAATCTGGCAGGGGATGTGTATTCAAATTCAAGGGGGGCCGTGGCAGGATCGGGTTAGCTCTGTGTGTGTGTGTGTGAAGACGGTTAGGTTAGTTAACCAGCTCAAGCGACTCGGCTGCAAATCATCTCTACTGAGAACAGGAATCTGAAAATCTCTCCCTCTGTTGTTTCTCAGAAGTGAGAATTAAAGGGATATTCCTATTCTCGTTTTTAAAACCTTGGTTGACGGCACCCATTGACTACCATATAATTATTTCCAGTGGCTACCGTCAATTGTTTGGTTGCCAGCATTCTATCTTGTAAGAAACTCATACACATTTGGAACAAGTTATGAGTAAATGATAGAGAAAATTTAATTTCTTATGTTTAAACAAAATTATTAATTCATTAACTTGTGTTCTAACAATGTAGGTTGACGGCACCCATTGACTAACATAGAGTTTTTTAACATTGTTCTGTCTTCTGATTGCTGTTATCAGTCTTGAATGCTTTTCCAACACAAATCACGTCTTACAAAAGACAAATCAGCATATTGCTTTCTGTGAACGAGTAAAAATAATAATTTGTCCATCATTTTGTAGCAAAGACTCTACCACATCCAGACTTGTTTTGTACGGGTCTCATTGGAAGTTTTTCCACTAACCACGCATAAACACTGTTTTTATCAAAGACAAATATGAACATTGCATTCAACACAAACTGGGCTACAATCACATGTGAGCAGCAGTGTTAACAGACTTAAGATAACACACACACTTACACATGCATACAAATGTCAGGACACGGGCCCCAAAACACCCTCAGACCCCATAGGGTTAATCTAGATTTAAACTGACAGAGTGTGCCCGCCTCCCGAACAGTATTTGGTAAATTGTTCCAGAGTTTGGGTGCT
>JAUMHG010034530.1:0-12502 GCA_032359395.1 Enteromius anoplus
GCTCCAAAGTAATAACGCATAGCTGGTACTACTTATGTTTAAAATCCCTCCGCGCCAACAAAGATTACCGTTTGGCGGGAAAATGGCGGGAGGTTGTTGGAGTTAGACGTGTGTGTGTCGTGCTCCCGCTCTTACGTAATATCTACACTCTTTTCATAATTTCCACCTTTGTTTTCCTACTCTGAACTGTTAAAAGAAATATACTACTGGGTTCTCACTTAACCTTTGGAATGGCTTCTTAGCAGTCGAAACAACATAAAAAGGATCCGAAACCTCAAGACGACGTCGCAGAACTAAGCATGGCGTCAATCGCTAAATTACTTGAACAGAACAGACAAGCTCTCTCATCTGACTTTAAAGCTGTTACTTTGTCACTGGAGGCTAAGATTGACTTGATTCAGTCTACTATCTCCGACCACAATCACAAGAGTACCACGCTTGAAACAAATGCCAATGTGACAGAGGTGCGTCTGCTTGCTTTGGAAAAGCAAGCAGATGCGTTGTGTTCCGCGCTGTCGGAAAACAACGCAAAACTTCAATCCAAAGTCACTGATCTGGAATCGCGCAGCCGCCGAAATAATATCAGGATAGTCGGCTTACCAGAGTCGATGGAGGGCCCTCGTCCGTCTTCCTTCTTTTCTCAGCTGCTGTCAGACGTATTTGGTTTTTCCTCCAGAAATCGACAGAGCCCACAGAACTTTCACAGCTAAGCTGGCGACGGGAGAGAGACCGAGAGCAGTCATCATTCGTCTTCACCGATACCAACAGAGGGAGATGATAATTCCTTCGCAACTCTTTCCAGCAAGACTTTTCGTCAGAACGCAGGATGGTAATCGATCATCTTTTTCCTCGCTGTCAGAAGCAGAGAATTTTGTTTCGTCCATCCGTGTGGTTCCCCCGTCGTAATGTTAGAAGATCGCAACCGTTCTGACTGAATGGTTTTGGGGTATGAAGACAGCTGGTTCGAATTGTAACAATGCTCAGTGTAAGTTTATTGAATATCGAAGGGACTCGGTTTACCAGGATGTCAACAGGAAGGACGGCATTTATTATTATTATTATTATTATTATTTTATTATAATAAGTTATATCTCTTAGTCGGCGTTTCCAAACAAACGTAAGACGGTTCCTTGGACTGAAAGAGACATGTTCTTGCCCCTGAAAAATGTTGGTATCCAAAGGTAAACAGCTGTTGTTGTTTTTTCTTTTCTAGTTACGAGTAATCTGGGGAGTTCGAATATATTGTTTTGGGAGTTAAGATGCATAGGTAACGTTATGCCATTTTCCATAGAGCGTGTATCGCTGGCATGTAATATTCTTGTGTTGCGGGTCTTTTCATATGTTTATTTTTATTATTATTAATATTATGTATTTTTTATTTTTTTTTATTATTTATTGTTTTGTTCACGGGTCATGGTTTCAACATTTTTCATTTCAGTGAATGAATAATAACATGTTAAAAAACAAAGGGCTAAGATTTATATCATGGAATACAAAGGGGATGAATTCCAATGTCAAAGCTGGGAAAATACTATCACATTTACAGTCCCTTAAAGGTGAGATCATATTCTTACAAGAAACACATTTATGCTCCCAAGATACTGTTCGAATTAAAAGGGCATGGATGGGCCATTTATTTCATTCCAAGTTTTCTCAAAAGGCCCGTGGGGCAGTCATCATTATCCGTAAATCTGTTCAGTTTGATCCCATTACCACTTTATCTGACCCGAATGGCCGTTTTGTGATACTTACCTCATACTTGCCTCGGTGTATGGCCCTAACTGGGACAATGATGATTTTTTTAATAAGTTTTTTACCAATTTACCTAATGTTAGTGATCAATACATTATTATAGGTGGAGATTTTAATCTTGTGCAGGATGTCTGCCTAAATAGATCCTCTACAAAGAAAACTACTTTATCAAAATCGGCAAAGATAGTCCTTGACTGTTCATCTCGACTGGGTCTCTCAGATCCCTGGAGATTTAAGAATCATCAAGTTTTTTCCTACTTTTCCCATGTTCATCATATGTTTTCGAGAATTGACTTTTTCTCGCTGGATAACAAATTATTACAGGACGTTATATCCTGCACCTATCATCCTCTGGTTATTTCTGATCATGCCCCTGTGTCCTTTGATATAAATCTTTCTTTAGGAATTTATATGTTTAGACCTTGGAGATGTGCTCCCTTTTAGTTGGCAAATGACTCACTTACTGATTTGTTAAAGTCTCAAATAGATTTGTTCTTTGAACTTAATCAAACTCCCAACATAAGTTTGAGTATATTGTGGGAGGCCTTTAATGCCTACATACGGGCCCAAATAATATCTCACATCTCATACTTAAGAAAGCTGAATGCCTCTAAATTAGTTAGTCTAGCTGATGAGATACAGAAATTAGATGTGATCTATGCTGCATCCCGCTCTTCCTCATTATACACAAAACGTGTACAGTTACTTTCAGAACATGATTCACTAATGACAGCGGTGATTGCTAAGCAGCAACTAAAGAGTAGACAGCACTTCTTATTGGCTAACAAAGCTGGGAAGCTCCTAGCACAACAAGTGCGTGTTTCCAGTGCGTCTAGATGGATCCCATCTATTAAAACTCCTTCAGGGGACCTGGTATCTGATCTGCCAAGTATCAATACTACCTTTGCTGATTTTTATGCTGACTTATATTCTTCTAGAAATTCCTCTAATTCTGAGATAAATTTTAATACCTTCAACTCATTGGATTTTCTCACTCTTAAGGCAAGTCTAGCTGAAAATTTGGGTTCCCCCATTACAGATTTAGAAATACTGGAAGCAATTGGGCTCATGCAAACATACAAATCTCTGGGCCCGGATGGCTTTACGCCAGAATTTTATAAAACATTTAGAACATCTTTAAGCCCTGGGTTAGCAGCATTGTATAATGTCTCCTTTAAATAAGGACGTCTACCCTCTACTCTTAATGTAGCTTCTATTTCACTTATCCCTAAAAAAGATAAAGATCCCGCGTTGTGTGGAAGTTACCGCCCTATTTCCCTGTTAAATGTTGACTTTAAAATATTATCAAAAATTCTAAGCCTTCGTCTCCAAATTTCACTCTCTAATTTCACAAGATCAAACAGGTTTTTGTCCAGGGAGATATTCTTTTTTTAACACAAGAAGACTTTTTAATATAATGTACTCCCCTCCCTCAACATCTCCAGAAGTCATTATTACCTTAGATGCTGAGAAAGCTTTTGATAGAGTTGAGTGGGGTTATTTGTTTTATGTTTTAAAAAAATTCGGCTTGGGGTCTAATTATCTCTCATGGATACGGCTTCTCTACTCCACACCTGTCGCCTCTGTTCAGACAAATGGTATGAGGTCTGAGTTTTTTCCTTTACACAGAGGGACACGAAAAGGCTGCCCGTTGTTGCCTCTTCTCTTTAACTTAGCCATAGAGCCTCTGGCAATATGGGTTCGCGATTTGAAGTCTTTTGAAGGTATTCCCCGCTTTGGGTTAACCCATAAACTCTGTCTTTATGCTGACGATTTAATACTCTTCGTCTTTAATACTCTATTCTTGGTGTTCTGGAAAAGTTTGACCACCTGTCAGGTTATAAAATTAATTTGCTAAAAAGTGAACTATACCCAATAAACCCTGCTGCTAGAGATCTTTCACTCTCCCAATTTCCCTTTAAATTTTCACTAGAGGGTTTCAAATACTTGGGTATATTCTATTCTAAGCTCTATGGCCAATTATTTAGTCATAATTTTGTACCTCTCGTTAATCGAATTAAGGAGGACATGACTAGATGGTCCACACTCCCTCTGTCTCTAGCTGGACGTGTTAACCTGATTAAAATGGTCACTCTGCCTAAATTACTTTACCTTTTTCAGCACATTCCAATTTTCATCACCAGATCTTTCTTTAAAAATTTAGATAGCACAGTACGGCCATTAATTTGGGGAAATAAGCCTCCTCGACCTAAGAGATCTATTCTTCAACTTCCTAAATCAAAAGGTGGCCTGTCCCTTCCAAATTTCCAGCACTTTTTGTGGGCATATAATATTAGCAAGATGTTATACTGGAGTAACCCTCACTTACCCAAACCTTACCCACCCTGGGCTCATACTGAAATTTCATCAACTAAATATGATTTACGTTCTGTCACTACTAGTCAGCTTCCGTTGGTAATTAGCAAAATTACTTCTAATTCAGTAGTTTCAAATTCTCTTAGAATATGGTCTCAATTTAGGAAATGTTTTGAACTACATAGAACGTCTATACATATGCCTATTCTGAGAAATCATGCTTTCCCACCATCTTGTTTAGACTCTGCATTTCGAATATGGGCCCGTAATGGTATACATTCAGTCAAGGAATTGTATGAAGAGAACATATTCACTTCCTTTTCCTTTCTATCAGCCAAGTTTAATCTACCCCATAGCCACTTATTTCGGTTTTTTTTTAGATGAGACATTTCGTGCAGAAACTGTTCCCTCACTTCCCAAATCGTCCCCCAGAATATCTATTAGACAGTTTTTTTTAATCTAAAACCAAATGATAAGCACCTTATTTCAGTCATTTATAATATAATTAATAGTTTGACACCGGATCTGTCAAAGTGTTTCAAAGAGATTTGGGGAAAAGACCTTTCCATCCCTATTTCAGATGAACAGTGGTCTTGTGCCTTAGCTCGAGTACACTCGTCATCAATCTGTGCTAGGCATGTTCTGATACAATGTAAAGTACTTTACAGAGCCCACCTGACAAATGCACAGTTATCAAATTTTTTTCCTGACAAGAACAACACTTGTAACCGCTGTAAACAAGCCCCAGCAGATCATGTGCACATGTTCTGGTCTTGCCCTAAATTAGTAACCTTTTGATCCAATGTGTTTGACACACTGGGAAAAGCACTTAATGTTGATCTATGTCCCAATCCTTTGTCAGCCGTTTTGGTGTTTTACCACATAATACCTACTCTAGTTCCATTGCTCAAGTGGTTGCTTTCACTACTCTGCTAGCTAGAAGGAATATTCTACTTAAATGGAGATGCGCAACTTCCCCTACTCATAATAGATGGTTACAAGACATATTTTTTTTTACATCAAACTGGAGGAATTAAGGTTTATGCTTCAAGGTCCCCCTAAAACATTCAGTAGCACCTGGGATCCCTTTTTGAATTTTATTAATGGCTTGTTGTGTACCTCTGAAACAGAATCTGACAATACTTAAGAAATGTCTTCCTTTTTTTAGAACTAGGTGATAAATTTGTTGACCCGCGTTTATCTGAATTATTAGTATTATTCAGGGTTTTTTTTTTCTTCCCCTTTTATTATTATTATTATTATTTATTTTTTTTTACTACTATTATTATTATTCATTTTTATTTTATTTTATTTATTTGTTTGTTTATTTATTTATTTTTTTCCCTGTTCTGTTCAGGTAACAACTCTCTCGCATACATTGTTTGGATAACGTGAAGTAAGAGAGACAGATAAAAATGTAGGATATAGGGAATTTCATGTATTCCAGCTACTAAAAAAATTTGTGAGGGAGAGAGTTAGTGAGAGTGAGATAGAAAGGGAGATGAGTTTTTTTTGTTTTTCAGCCCTCATGCAAAATTACCTAAGATTTCGAGCTAGCGTTACTAATTCAGACGCAGACCCCGATTTTACCGTTCAAACAGAAGGTTTCTGAACAGAACTTGTCCATATGTAGTTATCAATGTGTTTTTTTCTGTGCTAGGTAGCATCTATCGCACGTGTGTTTGGATAACGTGCAGCATGATAGGAAATGACTGAGAAAACTTAGGTCCATTATTTCATTTATCCAAAGCATTTACGATACGTATTGGCTTTAGCTACCTTAAAAAGTAGTATAATTCAGTGTTTGCGTGGTAACTGTGGGATTATATTTTTATATGGGTTTAATTCTTGCGTTAAAAAAAAGGTTTAGCAATAAATTAGTTTAGTAACTGAATCAGGTGTTTTTTTTACATCTATATCAAGAAAGTGTTGTCTTGCTGGAAAATATATTTTGCTGACTCTATGTACTTCCTGTCACTGCCATTTCCACTTAACAGCATAATTTTAGCAACAGAGCGGGGGCATCCAAAGGTCAGCCATCAACTGACTGCACGTACACCTGAAGCAGGGGAAAGTACCAAAAGGCATTCTGGACCGCCCAGATGTCATGTTTGTAGTGGTCCTGTAATCCTGAGATCAGACTCAATCATTCGGATTTCATTTATTTTATTAAAGATAACTTAGAGTAGTTTTGTTGTAAGTCTCTTCATTGGCGGATCAAGACTGGGGGGGATTAAATTCTAGTAAAGGGAATTTTTCCCAACATGACACAGTGTGTGTAGATGCCTTTAACGCACACACATAGAGGCGGACAATAGCACAGAGCACGATCGGATGTTTCATTAAACAGAGACAGACACGTGTCTAACTTACTCTATTTTATTCGTTATTTTTTCTCTCTGAAAGGGAATACAGAAAAAAGATTTATTTCATTTAATCCTCACAGTTACATGACATATTAGCTAAATACGTAAAATCCACTGTTTTAACATCCAGGTAACAATGTGTACATTATGTGCGCTACAGCGCTAACATTAGTGTTTGCCTATCTTTTGTTTTCGTAGCATGCTGCTAAAAAACGGACATGAGCCGTCTCTATGGTTAAACTCTGTTTAACGGAGGGTTTCTGTTATATGTAAAATCTGTTTATACGCGTTTGAAATCATCATTTGTAGAGTTTAGGACAAGTATGGTATTTAGCCACTGAGATTCATTCTGACGACTGACCGCGTTAAATATCAGAAAAAGTTAACCACGCTTCATAAAGTTGTTTAGATGAGTAGAAGTATTATATTTCAAGTAATGGAATTTAAACACTGTGGGTACGAGAGAACTGTTGTATTTTAAATCTTATGAAAAGTGGTAATTTCAGATATGTTGTGTCACTGATTAAAGCTTTTATAAGTATCTATTCATCTAAAAACCTTTATTCACTAATGTTCATTCTGTTTTCTCTCTTTCATTACAGATAAGAGCAAGCTCTGGCACTCAGAGAGTTGGAGCTCATGCTGACGGGGGCTGGAAGAAAGGCATCTTCTCAGCCAAAGCACTCATCACAGACAGCACCAGTCACAGTTCACAAGCAGTCACAGAGTTCACAAGCATAATATCAATAATAATAAAAACATAAATAACGTTCTTCTTCAACTCCCTGGTGGGCAGTCCCTCCGGCTCTCCAGTCTGTGCGTCTGGAAGCCGGCCCTTTGGGAGGGGGGCTATGTTATGATCAGCTGGAGTTGCCAGCGCAGGCCACTGGATGGAGAGTTTCCTGCAAACTCTCTGTGTTTTATGTCTGTTTTCATTCAGGGACTCTTATCAATGAACTCATGTATTCGCCCACTCGTTTGTTGTCTAGGCACTCCATTGTTTGCTCCAACCTATGACCTAGATTTGTTTATATAAATCCCAGAAGTGTCTGCTTGTTACTACGGTTCGTTGTTTAATTGTTACATTAATTCGTGTTCCTGTTTCTCGTGATTCTGTTGGATATTCTGTTTACGACTCTGCCTGCATCTTGACTACCCCTCTGCCTCTCCCCAAGGACTCTGTTTGCCATTGTTACCCTTTGCTTTGTTTCTCGACTCAGTCTCTGTCACGTCTCCTATACCCCTCTCTGCCAGCGATTGACCATTATTGTTCTGACCTCGATCCTTTTAAATAAAACACTCTGTAACACTTGAACTCGCACGCCTCGCAGTCTCCTTGTAACAGCAACACATTGCATTCAGATTTTTATGTTTTCCTAACGATTATACAGCAAAATCCCTGGTGTTAAATGAACGGTCCCCAAGTGTCCACACTATAGAGTGAAGCAGTGTTAAAATTAATGAGATGATGATGAGGTGATTAATTAAGTGATGATTGATCATTATTGAAGACACATCAGACACAGAATCATCAAAGAAAATCACTATTTCTGTTTCACCATTTTAGTGTTCAATTTTTATTTTAGTTGGGATCTTGACCCTTGACATTATTACTTGACTGTTTGATTGTTTGTTGTAGCAGTTATAACAGACAAACATTTGCAAATAGCAAAAGTCTCTAAGTGCTGATGGTTGTGTTCAGATATAACCATTTTTTAAGCTGAATCACAGAAGAGTGTAAACGTCCTTTATTGATTGTAACAGCTTGTGATTCTACGTTGAATCTTTGTTTCATATTAATTCTGGAAGGTTTTCTTATACAATGCTATTATTGAAGAAAAAATATTCGTCTTAAGCGGGCTCAGACATCAAGAATCAGCGTATGAATCTTAACAATGGTGATAAACAGTATATTCAAATAAAATAAGCAGAAATGACTTTATGCAATATTTTACTTCCAAGATTAATATTATTCGATATAAAATAGAAACTGTACAGCTGTCAGCATCAGCATCCAGTCAGGTGCAATGTAGATCCCCTGAGGATAAATTCCACTCATTCTCTACTATAGGTGAGGAAGAATTGTATAAACTTGTTAAGTCGTCTAAGCCAACAACATGTATGGTAGACCCTATTCAATCTAAAATATTAAAAGAGCTGCTTCCAGAAGTCATAGATCCTCATCTGTCTATTATTAACTCCTCATTGTCATAAGAATATGTCCCCAAAGCCTTTAAACTGGCTGCTATTAAGCCTCTCGTTAAAAAAACGCAACTTGACCCCAAAGATTTAGCTAGTTATCGACCTTTCTCAAATCTCCCTTTTCTGTCAAAGATACTAGAAAAGGTAGTATCTTCACAATTATATTCCTTCTAAGAGAAAAATGGTATCTGTGAGGATTTCCAGTCAGGATTTAGACCATATCATAGTACTGAGACTGGCAGCTCCCTCTGCTTCTTCTATGGTGACTTCCTGTTTGGCGGCCATTTAAGCAGAAGCCGGCCAAACAGAAAGATGCAAAGTATTGTTTTGCTGTTGCGGACTCTACCAAGCATTTCCTCTTGTTAATGTTCATAGTCTTGCCTTGATTGCATTGTCTTGTTTTATTTTGCTACTTTGCATTGCCCTCTTGGATTTTGACCTTGGACCGTTTTCTGTTTTGTGAACGTTTTGCTGCCTGCCCTGACCATTGCTTGGATACTGTTTACAAATCTGTTTTGCCCTTGGATATACCTGGTTGCCGATGTTTGAACCCTGCTTGTTTGACCACGTTATGTATTATTAAAGCTTGCATTTGGATCTTACGCTTGTCTAGGCTATGAAGTGGTCTGTGTTTTCTAGATGGTGCGCAGAGCGCCATGAAAACCCCCCTAAGTGTGACGTATCGCTGATATTGTCATTCTTACAGCACCTGCTGGATACGGGCCGGGCCCTTTCCACCCTCCGGGCTTACGTGGTGGCTATATCTGCCCACCACGGCCTGATAGCAGGACAAACCGTGGCTAAAGATGTTTTACTCATCCAATTCTTAAGAGGCGCGAGGCGGCTGAAGCCCCCCCGTCCTCACACCGTCCCGGCTTGGGACCTGCCCACGGTGCTGAATGCCCTCAAAATCCCACCTTTTGAGCCCCTTCAAACGGCAACTGTCAAAGCACTGACGCTTAACACTGCCCTGCTCTTAGCACTGGCGTCTGTTTAGCGTGTAGGTGCACGACTATGTACCTAAAGTATTCTCTACGCCGTTCAAAGGTCAGGTGGTTTCTCTGGCGGCCTTACCGCCCTCAGAGGGCCAAGACTGTGTAGCAGGTCTTCCAATACAAGACATCTGCAACGTCGCGGACTGGTCTGTCCCCTCCACGTTTGTTCGGTACTAAGGTCTGGACATGCGGCTGACCCCTGGATCATCGGCCCTTTCGTCCTAGTGGCGTACGTTCAGACGTAGGCACAGGGCAGGGCCTTGGAGTCATGGAGACGTTGGGAATGCGTTCCCCTAGCGTCTTCGGATGCAGTGGGAGTTCCTGGAAAAGAACGAAGAGGTTATGAATATAACCAAGGTTTTTTGAGGGAACGAACACTGCGTCCCGAGCCATACCTCTTGCGTCCCCTGCCTCTCACACAGTTGAGAGCTAGCGCATGCATGAAAGCTGTTCCCTTTCGACATTTCACTCGTACTGCGTCTGCTAAGACGCTATGGGGAATACTCCTTCTTACCCCTAACTGAAACCTATTTTAAAACAGTTTTATTATTTACTAAAACTGCACGGTCATTGGCCGCTGTGGGGGAACTTATTTTAACCAATCGGGAAAGGCCCCGCGAACAGCGAGCCAATGCCATCGATCACACCCCATGGCGTGATACAGCTGAGCCAATGGCGCCATGGTGGTTTGATGGGGCGTGTCCTGCATCTATTTAAGTTGCTGAGTATCGCCACTCTTCGCAACAGGCTTGCGTCCTTTTCGGGACCTGAGCCCAGCCCTCACCCGAGTTGGGTGAAATCACGTCAGCTCAACCCCTGCTTGATTCACCGCCTCGTGAAGAAGAGTCCCCCGTCTGCTACATCTCCGAAGAGGCGCGTCCCTCCGCTTCCGCGAGTGTTACATATTCGTGTTGTGTTGTATATGTTTTTTTGTTGTTGTTCCCTTTGCTTACTTTCACTTTCTTTGTTACCGGTCATTGGTTCCTGTCCTGTCAATCTTCATCAGCGCCGACGTCACTCCTTTTGCTGCCGCCAATCCGGCGAAACCACCTTAGATAAAAGAGGACGCCACACCACCCACGAGCAGACAAGCTCTCCGCTGTTGTTGTGTTTTATTTGTTGTAATTCTGTCTATACACTGTATTCCCCTTTGTTGTGTTATCTGCCCTAAAGTGTACATTGCATTTTCGTTCCCTTTTCATTCCCTCTATACATTTGGGAACGCGTTATGCGTTAAGGGGGCCAGGGAGAAGCGGACAGGTAAGAACGTCACATGACATACACTGCACCATGTAGGACCTGCCTTTGTATAGTACATTAGGTTAGGGGCGAGTGCCACCCCTTGTACTTTTGGAATAGTCACTTTTATTTATATAGCGCTTTTAACAATACAGATTGTAGCAAAGCACTGAACATTATCAAATAGAAGAACAGAGTGATGGTAATGTATAATGACGAGAATTAAACTGAATAGTAAGTGCAGTTTTGATTAGGGCGTTTCAAACGCTGACTTTGTGTTCTTTTCTATTTGGTTTAATTCTTTGGCTAGTTAAGTTTAGTTGGGAATACGGGTTAGCTGGAGATTGTTGGGTTTTGTTATTTTCTTTGATTTAGCACCGCCCATGTCCCTTCTTCCTGCTTCCTTGTGGCTATGTAATTGTTATAGCTCCATGTAAATATTGTAAATACTGTACAGACACCTGTTGGGCAACCTCAATACTTTATTGAAGTGGTGTTCACATTAGAAATAAATAACTCAGTTGCATCGAAACCCTCGAGTTTGTGGTTCTTTGTCCGACGCGCTGTCTTATGCCTGCTCTTCATATGTCTGTTTCTGTTATATGTTTGACCCCTGCATCCCTAGACCTCATGGGGTCGTAACAGCGAGTGACCTCGTCTCCTTCGGGATCTCAGGGAGAGAGCTCCGGAGCACAATCGACCTAGCGCTGAGGGCGACGAAAGTCACGGCGCAAGCCATCGGCCGCGCCATGGCCAGCTTGGTGGTCCTGGAGCGTCATCTGTGGCTGAACCTCACCCAGATCAAGGAAACCGACAAGGTCCCTCTCATTTATGCTCCTCTCTCTCCAACCGGGCTGTTTGGACCCTCCGTTGAGGGCTTCACTGAGCGATACACAGAGGCACAGAAAGCGTCCCAGGCCATGAGACCCTGTATGCCGAAGAGGTCCACTTCATCCTCTGTCAGACGCCCCGAGCCGCCAGTGCAGCAGCCAAAGCAGCAGCCAGCCACCGCTCAGCCCCAGCCGCAGCAGAGATCGGAGCTGCGAAGAGACCGCTCCAGATCGGCTTCACAGCGACATCCTTTTTCTAGGAGGCAAGGTCCCCGGCTCAAGTTGGTGCTGGAGTCCACGGCGAAGAAGTCCTCCTAGCGAAAAGACGGCAAGGCAACGGTCTCGCTGATGCTGGGCCGCCCCAGAAGCTGCTCTTCCTTCAGCATCCTTTACCTTGCAGAGCTCCGGGAGAAGAAACTAAACTAAATGCTGACATTACGGGGTCCGTAAAAGCACCCTCGCAGCACACCTTTTTAAAGGCGACCTCACAAAATCATATAAAGAGCAGTTTCACACAACCACAAAATGGCATAAGTTATCAGTCTCTACACAGCGACATAACTACAGACACAATAAGCCCCCTATCACTCCACCTGGATGCCTGGCGCGCCATTCCGGGATTCAACCGGATTTGCCATTCAACCAGATCCACTACCTCCACCTGGGCTTGGGTCAGTGCTGTTTCTCTGTCAGAGATTTGTGAGGCGGCCAGCTGGACCTCGCCGTCCACTTTTGCCAGGTTTTATAATCTGGACATCCCAGCGCTGCATGCTAGGGTTCTCTCTGCATAGAGTTGATAACT
>JAUMHG010034531.1:0-12500 GCA_032359395.1 Enteromius anoplus
TTTCAAGATCGATGCATATGCATCGGCAGGATTTGTAATCGATGCATCGAGAAAATGAATGAATCGTTACACCCCTAAATTGTTCAGTAGGTTGTTGGATGTCTCCCTTTATGTCTTTTGGATATTATTCTGAGTTTTGTTTTTCCCTTTATTAAAATACTTTGTTCAGTTTTACTCAACGTCTCCTGCTCTACTTTGCTGGTAACCAACGTTACAATATCACTGTGTGTGTGTTTTAATAAGTTGTTAATAATGGATAAAATGTGGTTACTGTACATTCAGTTAATTATTAATTACTAGCTTATTTTTTGTTTAATTATTTTAAATACACACATTTATGCTATAAATAATGGCTAATATGCCCTTACTATATGTTCAGATAATCATTAGTTATATACGTGTTCATGCTTAACTGATGCATAATTGTGAACAAGTTAATAATAAATTACTAATTTATGTATACTTAACTAATGCAGAATTCAGTCCCTTAAAATGTCAACTACTAGTGTGTTTTTGCTCAACTAATGCTTAATTGTGAACAAATTAATTAATGCATTATTCTGGACTCAAAATAATAATAATAATAAAGTGTTACCCAGAGTTTACATAAATGTATGCTTCGTCAAAAATATTTAAAGCAGATTTCTCATAGTTTTTGTCACTGTTATGTAGTTTGTGGATAAATAACAGTTTTAATCGAAATAACAGAGTACTTAGTCTTGGAGGGAGGAAGTCAATGAAGAGCCATAAAATGAGCAGAGTTTATTGAATAATCTTTTTTAATGCTCAGACAAAGTTTATCTGACCAGCACAAACCAATCAGGTGTAATTATACCACAGCCAAAGTAAAGTCACCGATTTACAACATCATCCTGTGATTTTAAAGCTTTAGAATTGAGACATTCTCTAATATGTGAAGAAAAAAACCCACGATGATATGCTTAAACAACAATGGAAAACAAAATGACTAATCAATGAATGAATCAGTAAAATTAGCATATAAGTGGTTTAAATGGTTAGTCTAGTTTAGTAAAGTTAGTCTAATGTATAAAAACAACCCAATGTGTCTAAACAACTAAGAAATTATAGAAACTGAGGAGAAAAAAAGTGTGTTTAAAAGGACGTTCATTCACAGATATGTTAAACATCTTCCTCAACAGCCCTTTGAGTAACAAAAGATGCATTGTACAGCCTTGAACAACTACATATAAAATTAAATGCTGATAGATGCTAAATATCACGATGTTGATTGTAGTCTGCAGTGCTGGCTTTTTATCGGATGGCGTTCTCGTCCTTATGTCTCCATCATCTCCAGAAACCCGTTTCCTTGGGACAAATTAACTACACACAAAATAAACAAAACAATGAATAACGACATTAAAACATTTCATATTAACATTGTTATGCTTCCAAATACAGAAAAGAAGTATTTGTCTCGCTATTACACATTTTCTTTGAAAAAAAAAAATCTAGATTACATTTCTACAAAAAAAAAACCTGAATGCTTATAAAGCTACTGATACTTACCTGCCCAAAATGTCCAGAATACAGCTGCATATGTCGCATAAACAGCCATCATCACCAGTGTCATCACTGGTACTTTGATCAGAGTTCTTGACCCCCGATTTCATTGCCCTTTTGGCCGCACTTGTATGACACTTGCAGTTGCACTTACTATTGCAGGTGCTCTGGCAGTAGCTACATGTTCCTTTGCCAGTCCTTGAGTCCATAGCTTGTCTAGCAGGTTAAAGTCAATCGTTTGAACCAGCGAGATGATCTGTAAACTTTTTTCAAGCCTTATGAAGTATTTATCACTGTACGATTTGCATTTCAATGCACTGAACGTGAGCAGTAGGCGTTTCCAGCCAATAAACTTGTACGTGACTCAAATTTTTTTGAAAAAATCTTTAAATTCTTTCTCGATGCACATTGCCAAAATGGCTTAATAGAGAGCGTTTACCCTTAATGATTGTACATAAATCATTTGACTATACTATTCACTGAAATTGCATTTTTATGTATGTAGATTTCAATCAGTTCTAAAAAAAATAGGGTGGTTTCTAAGAGTTGCCTAAATATATATTGCATTTATGCATTTGACATTTTGTGCTATGACAGACAATTTAGCATAATCATCCAGTTCATGCTAAAAAAATTTGTAACATAACAGTAAATGCACATTTATGGGGCATCTTCCTTCAAAGCTTAATGACAACAATTGATTAAAAAGGGGAGTTAAGATCTAATCTTTAGAGGTTATTTACAGTCTCTGTACAATTTCTGTACAAGTGCCCCTATTATGCTTTTTTTCAAACATGATCATTCATGCAGTGTGTCGTGTAGCTGTATGTGAACATGAACTATCTGCAAAGTTGTGATGCTGACAGTGCACGATTAATAAAGTTATTGTCTATCAAAAAAAAGGGTCGGCTCACATTCGCCTACACGAGTCGTCAGCAATTTTAATCTTTTCTGTGTTACCGAGCCACGTCACGAAGAAACATTTTGCATAATGTCCGCCCACGTTCTATGTCGCGAACAGTTTGCCCCGCCCCCAAACAGTACAATCTCCAAGTGGATTACATCATGTCAAGAAGACAGTGTATCCTGTGAGAGTACATTTGTTTTATATGCCCTTCTGAAAGATGAATCTACAAAGAATGAGTGATTAACATTCATTTTTTTCAACAACACCTCAGCAGTACAGTCTGTTGTTGTGTTTGCGTCATATTACTGATGACTGCTTTTCCATTCTTGGAGTACAATGCGATATTCACCAAACTCTTGCTCTTAAAAGAAAGTCCAGTGCCCAGTTTATTTGGAGCAGCTTGCTCCTCTGAACTTCTACCTGTTAGTTAAGATTGATAATTGATGATTATATTTTCTTGCGATCGTATTTCTGTACGTGATGTTGTGTAACAACCCTGCACATGTCTAGGTGACCGGCTAGTGATTCTGTAGTTGTTCGGCTCTGGGTCTAATGTAGTAAATAATGTAGTAATGTAGTCTAATCTATTTAAAATAAATGTAAAATAAAATCTATTTTTAGAGAAAACTAAAGTGTTTTTTGACCTTGCATACACATAAACCTGTTTTAAGACACGGATAAAACAATATTAGCCACCTTTTTTAAAATGGCATAATAGGGGCACTTTAAGTGTTAGTGTTTTTCTGGAAACTTCTGACTTTAACTACATTTTAAAGACAAACATCGTACTTTTCCCATTTCTATCAAGATCCTTGAAAGCAGAATTCATTTGAATTAGCAAGCTTCATGTTCCTCCTTGTGACAGTATGTTCATTATTCAAGCCATCTCTCTCATTTGTGTATTTTTTTTTTACAGTCCCCCATGGAACATAGTTTCTGCCTCATTCTGTGACAAAAAGCTAACCATCAGATAACAAAAGGAAGCATTTGACTGGTATTGTGGAGTAAAATGGTTATAATCAAGATGTGATTTGTGAAAAAAGCAGAGGAGGGGAATACTTTTGAAAGCTTAGGTTAGCTTAAATCCACATGACGGGACTCTCTGAACTACAGTGCGAACAAACATGGCGGCGCCTATCTCATGTTACAGCTCACAATCATTTATAAAGGCGTTTATTTGACAAAAACACACTAATTTACACATATTAGTGATTCGAAATATCATATCGTTCATTACATGGTAAGCCAGTTTGTGAATATTTTAAATACAAAAGGAAAAACAAAATAAAAGCGATCCACCCATCAGGCAGCATTATTGTGCTCGCATTGTATCAAGTGACAAGGATGACGAGTCACCATGGAAACAGTAAATAAAACTCACTTTTGGGGGACCGCTGGAATATTTAAACTCACCGCTGAAAGTGTTAAAGCAATTTCCCTGTTAACTGGGTTCAAATTTTGATGAATGGATACACATAGATGTATATGTAGCGGTTTTATGGTTACGGTTGTGGATTCGTTTAATGAAGACAACGCTGACGACGGGGCTCACTCAGGCTCTCATTAGCTGAGCGAGAGAGGATATATCTGACCCTATCAGCATTAAAAGTGAAATTAAAATGTGCTCCTCATAACACACAATTCTGCAAATATGGTTCAGCGTAGAATAAATTACTTGTACAGTATACCTTAGAATTCAAGGCATAAATTGAAAACACAAAAATAAGTTTGGATGAAGTTGTGGTTAGCATTTACAATTATAAGCTCAGGGAAATGCACACACTGTATACAGGTGCTGGTCATATAATTAGAATACCTTCAAAAACTTGATTTATTTCATTAATTCCATTATAGACGTTAATCTTGTATAATGTATACATTCATTCCACGATTAATATTTCAAGTGTTTATTTGTTTTAATTTTGATGATTGTAACTAATGAAAACCCCAAATTCAGTATCTCAGAAAATTAGAATATTATGAAAAGGTTCAGTATTGAAGGCACTGGTGATACGAATCAGCTAATTAACTCAAAACACCTGCAAAGGCCTTTAAATGGTCTCTCAGTGTAGTTCTGTAGGTTACACAATCATGGGGAAGACTGCTGATTTGACAGTTGTCCAAAAAAACCATTGTATCCCAGTTCTTCATTGGCCAGCAAACTTACCATAGAATATCCATGGGGTATTAATTAATGTAAACATTATACAAGTTTCACTTCTTGAATAGAATTAGTGCAATAAATCAAGTTTTTGAAGATATTCTAATTATATGACCAGCACCTGTATGTATGGGTAGTGGACATATCAATGTGTACTATGGTGTGACAGAAAAGAAAAAAAACATTGATGATAAACCTCTCTCATGCTATTTCAAGAGTTCACGCTTTCCTCATAATAAATAAGCAAATTTGGCGTGCTGTCTGGGGAGCGAGCCGGGAGAACGGCGAACTCCCAACCCTAGCGTGGGCAAGAGTTCGGCTCGTTCACCGTCTGCTAATAAAACCCCGCCCATACTCAAAGCTGATTGGCTAATTTTGCTTAAGAAACCAATCAGGAAGCTCTGTCTAGCACGCGCTATGAACAGGCACACACTGTTCACATGCACGGCACGCAAGGTCTCTCTCTCTCTCTCTTCTTCACTCCGTCTTATGCGCACATTTTAAAATGCACGATGCGAACATTAATGCCACGCGCTTGCCCGCTTGGTCTAGATTGTGGGATATTTTATACAATTTGCGGGTATCAGAGAGCCACTATCAAAATACTATCCTGGATCTTCCGGGAGACTTGGGATGTCTGCCGTTAATGTTAACATTATGCCAAGTCGCCACAAATATAATAATGCATGGGAAACGGCTTTGGCGTGTCAGTTGCAGTGCACTATGCAACAAGCTATTGCAAAGAAGCTAACGTTAAATAGATAAGGAACGTTTTAATCGCTAACATAGCATAATCAGCATTTTTGCCACAAGTACTTTATTAACGAATCAGCATCAACTACATTAAAGAGAATTGCTTTATCTAAAGTGAATAAAATTCCCTACTTACTGGGGTTCAACAACTACTAATGTACAGAGACGCAGTCACATACCTGACTTGCAGGTGTAGCAAGAAAACATTTTACAGACATGACTTCAAGGAATAGTTCACCTAGAAATGAAGATGTGATGTTCATTTGCTTACCCCAGGGCATCCAAGATGTTAGTGACTTTGTGTCTTCAGTAGAACACAAATGAAGATTTTGAACTCAAACAGTGGCTGTCAATCATATAATGGAAGTCAACAGCAACCAAACATTCCAAAGCTCTGAAAGTAAAAAAAAAACTAAAAACATAAAAAGACGAAATCAAATGAAACTCTGTGGCTTGTGTCGAAACACTGAGGTGTATTGACACGAAACGATCATTTTGTGCAAAAAATCGAAGCGTATATTAATTTATATCAACACAAAATCTGGTGTGTGACGCAGGGCAGTCGTGGCCTAATGGATAAAGATTCTGAAAGATTCTAGACATCTTGGATTCTAAAATCTCTCTCTTAAGATATTTTGACTGAAAACCACAAGATAAAACTAGATGGTAAAGTTTGTAGACAAACTTAAGGTTGGCTTGAAAAAGCCTAGCTAGAAAGTTTGAAGTAGTTTTGAAAGCTTAAAAGTTTTGAAAACAATACCATTTGTCTGAAAAACATATAGATAGTGTGATTTTATGGTGTTGATAGGCGGTTGCTAGGGTAATTGGGGTGGTTGCTAGGGTGTTGCTTGGTTGTTGCTGAAGTATCCAGGGTGGTTGCTGAGGTGTTTGCTAGGCGGTTGAGAAGAAAAAGAAGAAAAGGAAGTTTATTCCTGAATTTATGTCTTAAATTTAGCGCTGGGATATATTTTTCAGTTTTTCTTTTATCTGACTTTTTAAGTTGTATAATCAGGAACAGGTGACTAGTATGTGACTGACATTTCAAACTCCATTATTCCATTATAAACTTTACACTAGAGCTGTCCCCGACTAAGGATTTTCAGTCGAATCTGAATTTTCGAATCTTGCCAATAGTCGACTGATAGTTGAATCTTATGTTTGAGGGCGGGGCAAAATAAGAATCATGACAGTCATTGGTCATAATTATTGATGTTAACACACGGAAAATGTATAACAAATGACTCCCAGATACAAACAGGTAAATAACGTTTTGTGTTTCCATGCAAAACGTCATCGAAACCCTAAGAATTCACAATTGTTTTTATTTACTGTAATAGTTAACAATAAAATAGTTAATAATAAACAATAGTTATTAATTTTTTGCATTTCTGTTTTGAGCTGCGCATGCTGAAGATGATCAGTAGAATGAAGCATGATAGCAGAATTTTAGTGGGATTTAATTTATCTCGTATAGAGTTATTTATATAGTATAATGTTAATATTATGATGTGTAGACTATGGGCACGAATGCCCTGAATCCAGAAGTGAACGTATCTGTGCAGCTCTGAATGAACTCCTTTTGTGGACACAAAACACAACAGCTAAACTCTATAATGAGAACACTATTATAATAGAATGCTGTACATTTTTTATGTTATGTATATGACAGTCTCAGTAAAAGTTAGCTATACACCCCTGCCTGAAGCACTGTGTTCAATGTGCAGTTCAACCTGTTTGGTCTTCTCTAAAAGTTTTGTTTTGCTTTTCTTTGAACAATTACCCAGATAGCTACATAGTGTCGGCCCAGATCCGACCCACATCTGGAACGATGATCTAGCCCACATGTAGCATCGATGGTCGTTTCGACACTATCGAAAATTGTTCCCAGTTTCTGCAGTTCATGAGATGTTATCTAATTTGTCACAAAGAGTGTCTCTAAGTGGATCCCGTTTAATGGAAGCTGAAAACAGGATCTCTAGAATAATTGTATTCTTCAATGAACACTGCAAAGGACTAGGGATCTGTACTGGAGATTTCAATTGTGTGATAGATGAAAGACAAGATAGATCTTCATCAGAAACTATA
Organism: Enteromius anoplus; assembly: GCA_032359395.1. NCBI lineage: Eukaryota > Metazoa > Chordata > Actinopteri > Cypriniformes > Cyprinidae > Enteromius > Enteromius anoplus. The sequence goes on from JAUMHG010034531.1 coordinate 7,428, forward strand.
GTCAATCTTAAATCCTCTTTAGTACTCAAAATTATGTAAAGAAACTGTATTAATCGATAGTTGGAAAGAAATTAATTCTTCCACTAGAGACTTTATATTATACTCCAGTCCCCATGGTCCCCAGTCCTCTCCTTCGCCTGTGAACCCACGTAACAGATTGCCTGTTCCATAATACTGTTCTGGTCTGTCAAAGGATCAACTACTCCAGCTCCAACAAGGTAGGCGGCCATTGAAGCAGTACGTGGAAGATTTTCTGAGCTATTCTTATCTGGTGAGCTGGAGCGATTATTACATCAACCTCTGCTTTTGGACTAAGTGACCAATTATTTGGTTTAGTTCTTCCTAGCAATTCTCACAGACCCATAATCAAATTTCTTTATCTTGTCCTAGAGTTTAATAATTCTGAGTTTTTTGTTGATGTTTTCTCATTCAAGTCCCATCCGGAAGCAGAGTGACACCTCAGCTCACCATGAGCCAGACTCCTCCACATGCTGTTCCAGTGAGCTCGATCTACTTCCTCATCCTTTCTGCTCAAGCCTGTCAACCACCAACATCTACCTCTGTCCGTCCATCTCTGTGCCCGCGCCGCTAGAGGGCTTTGCCGAGCCCACGCCGCAAGAGCACTTCGCCGTGCCCATGCCGCAAGAGCACTTCGCCGTGCCCATGCTTGAGAAGCACATGTCTGTAACCGCACTTGAAGAGCGCATCTCTGCACTGATTGAGTTGATCCTGTTCCCCGTGGATTCCGCTCTGCCATTACGGCGAGGTGAGTCATGTCCAAACCCCACTCTCGGCTTGGGGCCAGATCCCCTGCCGATTTCAGTCTGCCAGTAACACGCCACGTTCTGGAGATGTGGCAGGGAGAACTGATCCTGGATCCAGTTCCTGAATTACAGCCAGGCGAGCCAATCCAGATTCCAGTCCCTGAGTTACGGCCAGGAGAGCCAATCCCGATTCCAGTTCCTGAGTTACGACCAGACGAGCCAATCCCGATTCCAGTCCCCGAGTTACGGCCAGGAGAGCCGATCCTGATTCCAGTTTCTGAGTTACGGCCAGGCAAGCCAATCCCGATTCCAGTCCCTGAGTTACGGCCAGGAGAGTGCCTCCCTGAGACTGTGCTGCAAGAGTGCCCACTTGAACTCTTACTTTCAAAGTGCCCTCCAGAGCCTGCGCTTCTAAAACCAGCCCCTCCTAAATACCCATCGAACTGCCCTTCCCTGGACACCAACACAACCCAGGATCCTCACAGACTGTAAACCTCCTAAAGAAAATTTGGAGAGTATGGTTATGGGTGTGTTGATTTGGCCAGGGCCTCCCAAGGCCTCAGACCCACCATGGCCTCCCGAGTCTCCAGTTCCTCCCTGAAGGCTTCCATGAGGGCGCCCTCCCTCCCTCCTGTTTTCCTGTTTTAGTTCCTGTTTGCCCTTATTTGGATTTCCTGTCGATTATGTGATTATTAGTTAATTCATTACCACCTGTGTTTCCCCAGTTGTCGTTCATTATGTCATTAGTTGATTGTATACTTATACCCTGTCTTTTGAGTTCCTAGTTTGTCTGTCAATTTTCTTTTCAGTGTTATGTGTGGAATGTTAAATGTTTCTCCTTGGGTTTTGATTTATTATTAAAAGATTTTGTTTACTCAACTCCACGATCTCCTGCGCTCTCCTTTGCCTGTGAACCCACGTAAAAGTTTTAGAAACATTTTTAGTATTTTAAAGATTTCTTGTTTTGAGATAATTGTTTATGTAGACAAGATGGATTAATTTGACAAATTATATTTAAAAAAGGTTAAAAAGAAATACTTTTCTTTTCGAACTCTATCTAAAAGAAAAAAAATATTGGGCACAACATTTCTCACATTGATAATAATCAATGTTTCTTAAGCAGTAAATAAGCATATTACAATGATTTCTGAAGGATCCTGTGACACTGAAGACTGGGGTAATGACAATGCTCACAAAAATAAATTACATTTTACAATGAATTCATACAGAAAACAACTATTGTTCTGAAGGATTAGGATTGACTTAATTAGCTGGTAATAGGTTGCATTCACTACAGGACGTCAGTCACGACTCAGGGAGACAGAATCAGGTTGATGTAAATTTACTAGATGATTCGGATTCAGATCCAGCACAGTATGGAATACAGTATTTCTTCCTGTGGTTCCTGTTTACACAATAGGCAGTTAGATATATAGATGTGGTTCTAAAATAAACAAATTAGAAGGAATGATTACTAAATACAATATTATCATGACAAATACTTCAGTATTATGTCCACACATCAAATTATGATAATTGTCTCCGAATGCAATTGCTGCTACAGATGAAGCAACACTTTCAACTAAGTTAAATGAGCATACACTGCCTCCTTGTGGGCAAAGTAGGTAATACCACTACACCAACTATATACATACTAGACCAGGGGTGGCGACCTTCAGTCCTGGAGAGCCGAAGCCCAGCAGAGTTTTGCTTTAACCCTAATCAAACACACCTGAACAAGCTAATCAAGATCTGAACAGTTACTTGGAGGCTACAGACAGGTGAGGTTTAATTAGGGTTGGAGCTGAACTCTGCAGGGCTGCGGCTCTCCAAGACCGGAGTTCGCCACCCCTGTTCTAGACTGATCGAGGGCCCTCCTAACAATTAGTTTTGTAGTTTTATTTCAAAATATTACTGTTTTTATGGTATGATTGACCAAATGTAGGCTTAGGTGATCAGAAAAGATTTGATGTCAATAAATGTCTTGGTATGGCTTTGTGAATGGTCTTATTTTGACAGTAAACCCCATTTAAAGGTTATTTTAATGTCTTTTCACCTTTCATTTTTAAACCAAATGTTAATGTTGTTTAGATGTCTGGCATATATATATCAGTCTGTCTGTCATGGATCATTGTTTCTATGTTTTGCCGTCAACCCTAGCAAGTTCATTCATGTTCCTGTATTCATTGTGTTCTGTCATTTGGATTTACTCGTTGCCGAATTTCTGCCTGTATCTGTATATCCTCTCTGTCTCGCCCCACGGACTGATTGACGGTATTTCAGACTCTTACTTAGTTTATCGTTTACTCTGTTGCCTTTGCCTCCTTTGACTCTGTTCGCTCGATTTCTATAGAATGATTTTAGACTCAAAATGATTAATAGATGCACGCACAATTATCTATGCGCTACATAAATTTAATGCATGCATCTTATTACAAACACACAAATACCTTTCGATTTGAGAATGTGTACATTCAGGATTGAATGCTTGTACAGCGATTTGTACAAATAAAGACATGTTTGCGAATAAAACTGGTCTGTTCTACATTAATATATCATAAATTGCGCATGCAAAAAGGAATCTGTATTTGTGAATTTAGGTGGCAAGCGTTCATTTATTGACGTTTTGTTCGAGTTGATCTTGTTTGGTTCATTTGGATTTTGAGACTACATTTTCGCATTTTTACAGTTTTTTTTACAACACACACACAACGACAGACACACAAGAATCACTGCAATCCATTAACGTCTGGACGATTTGGAAAAATTTGCAAATGTGCGTTTCTACTCCGAAACAAATAGTGTTTAACTGGTGTCTGCAGAATTATGAATTACATTAATGTGCTGGGTTCAAAGTCATTTTGCGAGTATTCATGTTATTTTTTTCTATTAAAATGTCATCATTTGCAGGTGTGAAAGTGAATTCGCACGTGCATTTATTGATTCCTTGCTCAGGTTAATCCTGTTCGGTTCATTTGGATTTTGAGACTCGTTTTCCGCTTTTTTAAGCCTTGACGAAACACACGCATGCGTTCACTGAAAGAGAAGACCGGCAGCTACCACTAGGTGGCAGTCGCTGGCAATTATAAGCTTAATAGTTGAGTTGGAAAACAAAAAATTTACAGTTTTAAGTTAATCAGTTAAGCATCATGCTCCTTTTGTATTATCTGGGTGGAATCTAATTTTGGATTCTTATCACAGTAAGAAATGCAGCCTAATTTAAATTGTTTATACACCAAATTTTCTACATATTCCAAAAATAGGCCTAGTAGGATCAGGAAGAAGACTACAGTGGTGGTGGCCAACATTATTACATAAATACTATTTTCAGCATATAAAAGATGGTTTTAAGTCAGTTATATCTATCTTCTGCTGTAGTGTGGTAGTAGGATATATCAGTTCACCATTCCAAACATTTCATTTAGCCATTAACTGTTATAATCCAGTGATATTTTTGTTTGTTCCACACAGAGATCTGATCATCATCCAGTTTGCCTGGGATAGCATAAAGAAACAGAATAAACTAGGACAGACTAAATTCAGAAGAACTGTGGAGAACAACATCTCCAAGACAATTCAAGAAAGCTCCCTGCAAAGCTACAGGACTGTTTAACGTTTTAGGCAGTCCTAAATAATGTCATAAATGGATATTTTTTTATATCCATGAACTTTAATTAATTAAATTAAATCAATATTTGGTTTGAGCATCCTTTTCGTTTTAAAGCAGCTTTTGCCCTCTGTGAACTTTTTGAGTTTTGCATGTAGCTTTCTTGGAGACGTTGTTGACTGCCACCTAGTGGTAGCTGTCTGTCTTGTCTTTCAGTGAACGCATTCGTCAACGCTAAAAAAAAACGCGGAAAATTAGTCTCAAAATCCAAATGAACCGAACACCATTAACTCGAGCAAGGAATTAATGAATGCACGCGGATTCCCTTTCAAGCGCACACAGATTACATTTTAATAGAAAAAATAGCATGAATATTTGCAAAATGACTTTGAACCCAGCACATTAATGTAATTCATAATTCTGCAGACACCAGTTAAACACTATTTGTTTCAGTGTAGAAACGCACATTTGCAAATCGTCCACACGTTAATGGATTGCAGTGATTCTTGTGTGTAGGTCGTTGTGTGTGTTGTAAAAAACTGTAAAAATGTGAAAATGTAGTCTCAAGATCAAAATGAACTGAACAAGATCGACTCGAACAAAACGTCAATAAATGAACACGTTCCACCTGATTCACAAATGCACAGATTCCTTTTTGCATGCACAATTTATGATATATTAATGTAGAACAGACCAGTTTTA
>JAUMHG010034532.1:0-12495 GCA_032359395.1 Enteromius anoplus
ATCCGCAGATCGAGACTTATACCAATGGACCAGTAGAGTGAGACCAATTCATGGTTCACTTTCTGCGCTGCCCTGGATTGGGCTTTACGAGCGTCGGTCTTGATTTGGTTCAGGACCTGAGTGTATCCGGTCGGTATAGGGGAGTGAGATTTTTTCATGAACCCCATTCTGCAAAGCTCGCACCGAGCCCAAAATGCAGAAGTCACTGAATCCATGATCTCCGCAACGCAAAGCAAAGACATTTTTCCCATCCGCGAGTAAACTAATTCCCAAAAGGACACACATGAAATCTCCCTGGGGCCCTGAAGAGAAAGCAGCTTGGTTTAAAGAGCAAAAAATCCAGCGCTCTTATGCGGATGAGGTGCTGACCAAGATCGAAGTTCTCAAGTCGAGTTTTGAAGTCGTGAACTACGGCGCGCTTTCGATTAATCCGTCTCACTATCCACTTTGCTATATCAAGACACCCAACTTTGATCCGAAGAAGCCAACCATCCTGATTACCGGTGGCGTGCACGGCTACGAAACCAGTGGTGTCCATGGCGCGCTGGCTTTTATGAAAGACGAGGCGAAGAAGTTCCCTCAGTTCAACATCCTGTGCTTTCCGTGCATCAGTCCGTGGGCCTATGAGACCATCAATCGCTGGAATAATTTAGCGATCGATCCGAATCGCTCGTTTCATGCGAATAGTCCGGCGGAGGAGAGTGCGTATTTCTTGCGTGCGCTTGAACCTTACAAGGTGAATATCTTGGCGCACTTTGATCTGCACGAAACCACCGACACCGATAACACGATCTTTCGTCCAGCGAAGGCGAGTCGTGATGGCAAAGAAGATGAGTTCTCAGAGATTCCTGATGGCTTCTATGTTGTGGGAGACACTGCACGTCCTGCGCCGGATTTTCAGAAGGCCATTATTGATGCTGTGAGGAAGGTGACACATATCGCGCCTCCGGATGAGAAGGGCAATATTATCGGAGAGCCTCTACAGCAAGAGGGTGTGATCAACTACGACAAACGCAAATTGCATCTATGTGGCGGTGTCACGGATGCGAAGTATGTGACGACCACAGAGGTCTATCCCGACAGTCCGAAGGCCACGCCGGAGATTTGTATTAAGGCTCAGGTGGCGGCGATTTGTGGTGGGGGTGAATTTAGCCTGAGGCTTATGTAAATTGGCATTAATGGTTTCAATGAATTCATTGAGATTAGTTGCCAGTCACTGTCGGAGATAATTTAGTTTTTGTTAAGCCTTTAGAAGCTACAATTTATAAAGATTATCCTTTAGATAAATTTTAAAATCTAATTATTGTATCGCTCTTTTAGGTGGAAATTAAATTTTCTTATGACAAACAAACCGTGGGACATTGATTTTGAGAAACAAGAAGTTGAGAGAGATAAAATTCGTAGATACCGTCAAAGTTTTTTACTAAATCCCGAATTCTGGAAAATACCGCAAAACAACATCAATCTAAAGTTGGACTGGCAGTTCGTAAAATTTTCCAAAGAGAATGCTGAGGCAGTGCCCAACATTGGGGGCGTTTATATTTTTTCGGTTGTTCCTCCATGTGCCAATCTTTTTATGGCTGATTTTATTTTTTACGTCGGCAGAGCGGAAAAGCTAAAAGAGAGATATCGCCAGTATATCAGTGAAGCTAAGGGCGTTGGAAAGCCGCGCCCGAAAGTTTACGAGATGCTGAATAAGTGGAACGGAAATATATACTTTAATTTCGCAAAAATAAATTCAACCAAAAATATTAGACTAGTAGAGCGTAAGCTTATTCTTAGTTTAATCCCTCCCGTAAATACGACGATCGAAGGATCGATAGTAAATAGCTATAAAGACATATTTAATTTAAACTATTAAAGGTGAGTTTCATGGGGAAACTGATTGTTCCTGCCCTTCGTGGCCGTATTGGTGATTGGATTTATTACGTTGGTCTGATGAAGTTTCAAGAGATTGGAGCAAGGATTAAATTAGCAAAAGAGATTCATCCTAACGAAGAGCTTCATAAGTTAATCCAGAGAGAGATAACAGATAGGTCTTCACAAATCACTGATTACATATTCAACCAAAAGGAAAGATTTTTTAATTCGATTATTGTAGGTCTTTACGATGGGAGTCCAGATTGGAAGCCCCTTCAATTGAATAGCCTCATTGATGATATGAATGAAGCGGATGAAAATGAGATCGGGAAAACCTTAGGTGTTTTAACTCTAGATGGGAATGAAAAGCTTTTTGCAATAGATGGTCAGCATAGAGTCGTTGGAGTTAAGGGGGCATGTGAAGTCGCTAAAGAGAAAAAAAAGCTAGAAGTGCTTGATGATGAGGTTCCGGTAATATTTGTTGCACATAAAACAAATGACATCGGTGTTCAAAGAACAAGGCGGTTATTTACAACTCTCAATAGATATGCAAAGCCAGTTTCAAAGTCTGAAATTATAGCACTTGATGAGGAAGATAATTCTGCCGTAATTACCAGAAATCTTCTTTTTACTAATGACAAGCTTCGTGGTGCAGTCTTGATTAGCAAGTCAAAGTCAATGCCTCCTTCGGATAAGAAGTTGTTTACGAATTTAATTACATTTCATGAAATTGTTGAAGTGTTGTGTACCGACAAGCGATTTATTAAAAGTATTCCAGTAAAAGGAAGAGAGCATAAGTCCTTCTCTAATTTAAGGCTGCCTGACAGCGAGATAAAAAAAGTAGAGAAAGAGCTAGTCTCGAAGATTAACAAAATAATTGAAGAGACATTGATTCTTAAGAAGTACTTTCGAGATGGTATTGCGGATAGATCAAAATTGTCGAGTAGCTTGCTCTTTCGCCCAGTGGGCCAATTAATTTTTTTCAATTTAATAAAAATTTCACTAGATAGTGGGAGTAGGGCGTTTTTTAATGAAGTGATCAATTACTTTAATAGTAATCGATTTGACTTCACGAACCCTGATTGGAAAAAAATCTTATTTGATCAGAATTCAAAGCGAATTAAGCCTCACAGAGAAAACCAAGCGTTGGGCGTCGTATATGTACTTAACAAAATTGGAAAGCATGAACTTAGCGAGAGTGAAAAAAAGAAATTCAAGTCATTGAAGATTTTAACAAAGCAAAAAGTTAAGTAGTTTTGATGTGTCGTATTGAGCTGGGGTTTGTGGGCGCAATTATGGGATTCGTTTGCTTGGCATGTTTGTGACCTAAGCAATTTCACTATAAACGTGGGAACATAGGGGGCAAGGAGTATTAGATCCCTTGGGGCTTGCTGGGTGAACTAGATTTAAAAAACCTTGTTCTTCATATTGGTGAAAGTAGACACACTCAAAGTTGTACGCTTCTTTTGTGCTTGAACAAGTTTTCCAAACGACGTGAGTAGCAGCGTTGCGATGATTGTGAGTAGCTAGCCTTGTTCTTAAGCAAGAGTCAGAACGTCCAACGTATAATGGTTGAAAAGTGTAGTCTAGAATATTCCCCAGAATGTACACTCCGGGGGTATTTGGCTTAATTTTCTCATTCAGAATCTTTAAGTTAAATAGATATGCCTGATTCATCTTGCGTGTTTTTCTAATGTCTTGATGTATTGTTGAAGCTGAGATCCCCAATACGTTCTTAATGTGACTACAACACTTTCGATGTCGGGATTTGTCATGTCGAGCATGCTTTCTGCTCTGCCATAGGCCATTATAAGTAATTCAATTGCTTGGCGAGCATCTCGTGCGATCACTGAAATCTCTGGCGGAGAATTTTTTTCAAGGTTTTTTAGTCGATTGTATATGGCAAAGAACTGATGAGAGTAGTTGAATTCAATGTGAACTTTTCCGTTGCCAATATGCCTTGTTGTAAAAAAGTCTGAGCCTGACATAGCAGTTGTTGAGACAGTAATTGGCAGATTGCTTTCTTCAAGCTTTTTCTTTAGCTGAGGCTTTTCTTTTTCAGGAATTAGTGGAGACTCAAGGATCTCTTTAATCTCTTTTTGTGTTTCAGACGGAGTTGCATTGGGCTTTGTTTCAGCTTTTGGTTTTTGTCTGTTTTCAGTTTCAGCAACAAGCTGCTCCGTAACATGAGTATCACCCTCTTTTTCACTTTTTTCAGCAGTCTTTTTGTCCCAGATACTTGAGATAATTTTCTTTTGTTCCATTATGATGGAAGAAATATCCTTCTTTATAAGGTCTCTGAGGGCAGGTGTCGGTCGAGCCCCTCTTTTTACGTTCTTAACATCCCAGCATTCATCTAACTCTGGATCAAAATGTATTTCCATCCCCCAGTAGCGGTCCTTGGCTTCTTCTCTGGGTGTCATTGGATACATGTTGCCGTAAGCAACTTCACGGTTCTTTCTAAGTATGGAAACACCTTCGTTAGTGTCAATTCTTCTGTCTCTTGCATACTCACTTCCACCGTCCTGTCGTTCCTGTAGCATTTCGTCGTTGAGACGAGTTACTACGATATGTATAGCCGATTTTTTTTCTGGTGAGTTTGGGATAGGCCAGTAAATTGTATGCTCAAACACGACTTTAGCAATGGGGTCTTTTGGGAATCTTGTCAGTTTCGGATTTAGATACAAAGGGTCATATGGGAAAAGTTTATGGCTATCAATAAAGATTGAAACACCTTGATTCATGAATTTTCTATAGGCTCTCTCTATCCAAATTTTAAGATCTTCAAAGTGCTCTTCTGCTTTCACCGTGTTGCCGTTTGCATCCTGATTGAGACGGTCACATTTTGACCATTCTACAATTGTTCCATGCTTAAAGTCGTAGTCCTTAGATGGATTTTCTAGAATTGGTTCAGTAATGAAAACTTCTTCAGAGTTTTCAACGTCATCAAGATCAATTGAGATTGAGTGCCACTTATTTTTCTTAGTTTTTGAGAAGACCTTAATCTTTTTGCATTGAGAAATCGCTGCGAGCGTTGCACCTACGCCGAATCGTCCTATTCCACCTCTATTGTCATATCTTGTAGAGAAGCCGAGCCTCAGGCATGAATGTAAAACCTCTGGCTCCATCCCAACTCCATCGTCGGCTACAACTACGTGATCAATCCGGTGAGATTTTTTCTTATCAGATTTTTCTAAAGGCATTTCTATATATATTGTTTTCGCTTCGGCTTGAATTGAGTTATCAACGATTTCTCCGATCGCAGTCGGAAAATCGAATCCCGAATTGCGTAACGAATTGAAAGCTTTTCCCGCTGAGAATATAGGGACTTTTTTCATTGATATGCCTTTGTGTCAAAATTTTAACGTTGTTCATTAATTCTATTTGATTCCAAATAAAACGATAGACGCGCTGGTGAGTTTTTACCAAAATTTACCCAAGTGGGTAAATTTTGGGGAAACATGCTTCTACCAATCACCGATCGACAAAAATCAGTTCTTGAGTGCGTCTGTCGGTACATCCGAGAGAGCAATTATCCGCCTACAATTCCTGAAATTCAGAATGCACTGCAAATAAACAACCCTGGTGCGATTCACAAAGCCTTCTGTGCTCTTGAGAAGAAAGGCTATTTGATTCGTAAGTCAGGCGTTCATCGTGGCCTAGACCTCACACAAGAAGCTTACAAGGAGTTCCTCCAATGAAATTTGGTGCACACCAGACGTTCCACCTTCGTGAAGGGTGGCTCCTGAAGGGCCTTAATGCTGTAGCGGCTGATCCGGGCGTGTTCTATGCTGACGATGCGGTTGTGACTCTTGGCGTTGGTAAAAACCAAGTCGACTCGATTGAGTATTGGCTGAGCGCGCTCAAGCTTATAAACAAAAAAACAGCGATAGCTGAACTGACTTCTCATGCAAAGCTATTGCGCCAAAATGATGCTTATTTAGAACACGATGGTTCAATCATTTTGAGTCACTACTTATTGGCAACTAACAAAGAAGAAGCCACTGCTTGGTATTGGTTCTTTAATAAATTTGCTGCCACTGAATTCGAAGTCGATTCTCTAAAGGTTTACCTTCATTCATTTATTCAGAGCCAAACGAATAAGAACGTTAAAGAAGAGACGTTGGCCCGAGACATTCAAGTTTTGGTCAGAACTTATCGCGACCCGGATTATGGCGATAAAGAAAATCCAGAGACTGAAAATCCGTCGCCGTTTGCGAAATTCGGTTTCATTTCTGAAGTAGACGGCAAATTTAAGAAAAACAAGATCCGCCTTTCTGATATGCCTTCGCAGGTATTTGTTTATTTGATGTATCTCTTTTGGAAAGACGAGTTGGGGAGCCCGAAGTCGATACAGCTCGAAGAGATGGTGAATAAAGAACTTTCTCCAGGAATGGTCTTGGGTCTTAACCTCGATGACATGTTGTCATTGATTGAGACTGTCGAGCGCGAGTATCCAGGAAAATACATTCAGTTCTCGCGTACAGGTGGTTACATGATCCTGACGCTCGATGAGAAAGAATGCAAAGCGGCCATGAGTCACTACTACAAAGCTATGGGAGCTCACTAATGTCACAACAAGCGTTCTTGGGTGATAACCTCGTTGTTCTCGCCAGTGGTTTCAACCGCTCAACAAATCTTGAGTTAGATTTCGAAGACACCAAACGTCTTTCGGATATCTTTATGACGGATAAGTTTGTCACGGGTATTACTGAAGTCTTGGTCAGTATTAATAATGCTAATTCAAACCAGCGTGTGCGAGTTCTGTCTGGATCGCCTGGCTTGGGTAAGTCGACTTTTGCTCTTATTGCAGCGAACGTTGTTTCAAAGAAGAATCCTCGCGTTCTCAAGACGAAGATTGATGAAGTGGTCGGAGCAGGCGGCAAGACTCTTGCTGCTGAGTTTGAGTCTTTTCAAAAATCTAAAAAGACAAAGCTTCTTCCAGTGTTCCTCAATGGCTACATTGGCGAAATCAATGATGCATTTGTACAAAAACTCGAAGTTGCCTTTGGCACCATCGGCTTAAGCAAAGCGTTTGATAAGCTTGTCGCCAGTGGAGCAGATGCTCACATGTCGACTTTGGTTAAGTGGCAGAAGAATTATCCAGAGATTTATAAGAAGTATCTCAAGCTTCTTAAGGATGAGGGACTTGAAGAAGAGACTTTTGAAAAAGCTCTTAAACGAGGAACTGCCGCGGCTAAAGCTTCATTTGAAGAGATCTATGCCAAGGTCACGGGTGGTGCAGCTCATATCGGTAAAAACTCAGGGGATGTCGTTGAGCTTTATAAGAAGGCGATCAGTGTTCTTCAAGATAACGGCTACCAAGGTATTTTTGTCGTTTATGACGAGTTTGGTAAATACCTCGAGCGTGGCATTCATAATCCGAGTTCACTGAATATCCAATTCCTACAAGACTTCGCCGAATTCTGTGATCGTTCAGGGGAGAATCAATGTCATTTGACTTTGATTACTCACTTGTCCGTTTCTCAATATGCGACTCAGTTGCCTGTTTCTATTCAGAAAGAGTGGGCCAAGATTGAAGGCCGTTTCCATGAGAGCGTATTCTACGACCGTGGTACAGGCCATTATGAGATGATCGCCCATGTATTTGAGAAGCCGATTAAGGTCACTCAGCCAGCACTTTACAAAAAAGTGAAGAAGGCAAACGAGGACTTTTTGGCAGCGGTCAAAGGTAAAGGACTTGCTCCCTTCTTTGAAAAGTCTGGCACAGCAGAAGTCCTCACCAGCTGTTACCCTTTGCACCCGCTTTCACTTTCAATTTTGCCTTTGCTTTCGCAGAAAGTGGCTCAGAACGAACGTACACTTTATACGTTTTTGACTCGTGACGAAGAAAATTCACTTCGCCGCTACCTCAACAAGGAAGTCTCATTTAATGAGAAGACTTACCTTGGAATGTGGGACCTTTACCAATACTTCGCTCCTCTTATCGGCAAAGACATGGGAGTCGGCGGTAGCTACAAGATCGGCTTGATGATGGAAGAGGCCCTCGGCAAAATCGCTGCGGACGATGTCCTGGCGCGCGAGCTTATGGCCATGATCGCCCTATGCTCTATTGTGAAGCAGTTTGTTCTTACACCACTCTCAACTGATTTCATAACTACAGCTTACTCAGGAATCTTCAAATCAACTGAAGTGAGTCAGAAACTCTCAGAACTTGCGAAGATGAAGGTACTCTTCTTCAACAAGGTTCAAAAACAGTACGAGCTCCAGCAGGGTTCATCTGTTGATATTGATGAAGAGATCGAGAAGTACCGTAGCGTGAAACTCACAGGAAAAGATCTTGTTCGGATTGTTAAGAACTACTTCCCACAGGATTTCTTGATTCCGAAACGTTACAACTTCGATAACTCGATCACACGATTTGCTCCGGTTGATTTTATTTCAGTCGAGGAACTCAAAGCGGGTCGTTTTAAGAAAGCACCAGAGTTTGGCCGTGAAGATGCACTCGCGTACTACGTGATTCCTTTCGACCAAGAAGAGCTTGAGATTGCTCGCCGTGTGGTCAGCCAGGCAGAGTTGCCTTTGGTTGTGTTTATGTTGCCAAAGACTTTTGTCGAGTGCCGCAGAGACATCGAAGAACTCAATGCCGTGAACACACTTTATAACGATAAAGAAGTCCTATCCGCAGGACCTCTCGTTCGCAAAGAACTTGATCGTCATAAAATGGTGACTCTCACTGCCATTCGCTCAGTCCTCGAACCTTTGATTGGTAAATTTAAGCTTCACGCTGACTTCATTTATCATCCGCTCAAAATGAAATCGAGCTTGGGTCATTACGCTGAGCTACTTAAGAAATTGGGTGATGTTTTTGAAGGGGAGTATAGCAAAACGGTTGCTCTCAACTCTGAGCACATCAACAAGAACAAAGTGACTGGTAATATCACGCTGGCCCGTAAGCAGCTTGTTGATGCGCTTATCTTTAAGCGTGAGGACAAGACTCTGGGCTTTGAAGGGAATGGTCCTGAAGTCAGCATGTATCGTGCTCTAAAGAACATGGCAGGCATCAAGATCATGTCTGAAGATAATAAAATCCGAATCACGAAAGATACGGCGTTTTACAATCTCTTCCAAGACTACCAGCAGTGGCTTGTTGACGCTGGGCCAAATGGTCTTAATGTCAGCGAACTCTTCCAGAAGTTGATGGCGCAGCCTTATGGCCTTCGCAAAGCTCTTATTCCAATGTACCTCGCTGTATTTGATCAAATGCTTGAGTACCCAGTGAGCCACTACGCTCAAGGGCAGTACTTGCAGAAGGTCGATGGCGAGCATTACGAGATGATGCTGAAGCATCCTAAAGAATGTCTCATCAAGTACACGATCATTTCAGCGACAAGAGCTCGCTACTTGAATTTGATGGGTGAGGCTTTTGGATTGAAACCTCAGGCGCAGACAGTAGGCTCTGTTCTTGAAGCGATCTACAAATGGCGCAAGATGATTCCGGATTACACAAAAGATAATCCTCAAGTGGATGCTCCTTTGCGCAAGTTCATGATCGCCATTGACTCAGCTTCAGAGCCTGAAGCACTTCTCTTCAAATCAGTTCCAGAAGCTTTTGGAATGGATCAGATCGTGGAAGGAGTTGCGAAGAAAGAGGTAGATGGGACAGTGGCCATGGTCGAACAGGCCAAGAAGCGACTTCCTCAGTACTACGTTGAGCTCATCAAGGGCATGAATGCGAGCTTGGTCGATTTCCTACAATTCCTACAAGAGGTTTGCTTAGGAGAGAAGCCTGTTGTCTACGCACAAGGAATGAACCTTGCTGAGATCTATCAGCAAACGCTAAGTCGTTTCCCTGCTGATTTGGCAACGTACCCGTACAACAAGTTAACGAACTCATTCTTGAATCGTATTCGTACTTTTGAAACAGCGAAACACCCTCAATACTTTATTGAAACGATGGGGGATGTGTTGACTCAATCTTCTCCGCGTTCATGGAGTGAAAAAGGCCGCTCTCTCTTTGAGGCGAACTTGCTTAAAGTACGCACAGAGATTGAGATGGTATTTGAGCTTCTTGGTAGTGAATTCAAAGGACAGTCTGTCGTTGCGTTCATTAACCGCCAAACGGGTGAGAAAGAATACATGCGTCTTGGTGTTCTAGGACAAGTTAAAGACACGCACATGACTCTCAAAGATCAGATCGAAACAATGTTGAGTGAAGTAGAGCCTCGTCAAAGAAATGCTCTGCTTATGGACTTGCTGATTAGAGAGACGACTGATGAGGCGCAAGTTAAGATTAAGACTGTAAGTGGTGGTTGGGTTAAATAGGAGCTTCCAATGGAATTGCAGTTCGACCCAAAAAGACGTCAGATCTGCCCTTTGTCGGGTGGAAAAGACTCTACAGCGATGGCGATTTTCCTCAAGGGGAAAGTTCCCAACGTTGAGTATGTCTTTACTGATACTGGCGCCGAACTACCTGAGACCTATGAGTATTTAGATAAGCTTGAAGCTTTCCTAGGCGCAAAAATCATTCGTTTGAATTCTGATAAGAGCTTCGATTATCTTCTCAAGAAGCATGGAAACTATCTTCCATCTCCAAAAGCACGTTGGTGTACAGCTGAGATGAAGATCAAGTCTTTCGAAAATTTCATTGGTAATGACATGGTAGAAAGCTATGTCGGTATTCGTGCAGACGAAAACCGTGAGGGGTACATTTCCTCAAAACCCAACGTTGTACCTCGCTACCCATTTAAAGAATTTGGAATCGATCTTGCTGGAGTAAACCGTATCCTCGAAGACGCTGGCATCGGCCTTCCTGCTTATTACGAGTGGCGTTCACGTTCAGGGTGTTACTTCTGTTTCTTCCAGCGCCAAGTAGAATGGATCGGCCTGAAAGAGCGCCATCCAGATCTTTATGAGAAATCAAAAGAATACGAAAAGCTTGGCTACGCAGGTGAAGGTAAAGCCTTTACTTGGGTCAATGGTATGAGCCTAGATGATATCGAGAAACGTGCTGATGAGATTAAAACTCGTCACAGCGACAAGATGTCAAAAGCCGTTAATAAGGCCAAAGGTAAGCACCTCAGTGATGTATTCACCGATGTTGTGAATGATGACGACAGTGAAGATGCTTGCTTAATTTGTACTCTATAATTTAACGAGCTCGTGACCTTCGATCTTGAAGTTGAGTTCCTTTAAACGACTATTCCAGCCGTCTCGTGTGCCAATAGTTGCTGTTTCATCCAACAGACCTGCGTCTTCTTCATCTTTTGTTAGCTTCACAAATGCTGAGTAGAGAGGGTATTCCTCGCCCACGAAGGTATCTTTGCGGTGAAGGACTGGTGGGTTTTCTCGGTTTTGGAATTCCCAATACTTCACATCATTTTTAGCCAGCTCCATGACCAAAGAATATCTGAGCGCAGGATGTGGCACAGTATCGAAGTCTTCATAGATTAAGAAACTCACCTTAGGCTTGAACTTATTAATCTTAATGAGATTACATTCATCAACGTCGCCCACGAGTTTTTGTGCTATCCCCACTTTTATCTGTACGAGAGGAGGGAGCGAGTTCACGAAGCTAGGGTGGATGTAGATTGCATCTGGAAGAACCTTTCCAGTCTTGCAGAGTTTCATAGCGTCACTCATCGCTTTGTCGTCAGCAATTTTATAGAGCATGCCTTCCGCTTGTTTGCGGCATTCGAGGTAGGAAGAAAAGTGTTCCTTGATGTCTGCCATCATCGTTACAGGGATATCCTGCATTTTTGGAAAGCCAGCTCTGTCAAATCGGCGAAGGGCCATAAATACCAAGAGATGGTCTTTCTTCGTCTGGCGGATCGATTCAAAGACCTCTGGATCGATGGCATCCATGAGAACATTGATAAGTGTTCGTTTGGCTTTGAACTCGGTGAGGAGTTGCTGGAAGGCCACAGACTCTTCCGGTTGAGGAATACGACCGTGGACACTAATGAATTGAAGTACGCTTTCAAATTCAAGGTGCTGAAGAATAAGATCCCGAAGCTTAGGCTTGTACTCACGGACTCGACGACTTTCTCTTGTAAGCGGATCTAGGCGATTAACTTCCAAGTAAAGGCGAGAGCGTTGTTTGGATTGAAGGTAGTCAAGTTTGTGTACTTCTTCTTTGAAAACGTAAAAAATGCCGGGCCCAACCGAAATGGCATCTCGATCTAGAGTGCTTTCGACATAATTTTTGATTTCAGATTGATCAAAATACTTCTGAAATGTTTTCTTTTTTGAAAGAACTCCATCGCTGAATTCTTCGCCCTCGTAACCTTGCTGGAGCGTGGTCATTACTGAGACACATAAAACCTTCGTAGAAAGCTCAAATGCTTTCTTTAAAGTTTCTTGGCGCTCACGAGGATTCTCAATAACGTTTAGAACGAAGCCTAAATTGACGACTTCAGCAGGTTGTTTCTCTGCTTCAGGACGGTAGTAAGGGTCCCAGCCACCTAACGCTTTAAAGTCATTTTTTGAGAGAATTTCAAGGTCCTGACCATGGCCACAGCCATAATCAAAGAATGAGGTCTCAGGATTGATTAGGTTATTCTCTAATAGAGAAGATACAGGGCGAGAAAGTCGATTACGACGAATTGCTGTCTTGTGTCGTTCAATTTGAATATCATCCATAGATGACCAATTTACCTCTTGAGAGGTATGATT
>JAUMHG010034533.1:0-12487 GCA_032359395.1 Enteromius anoplus
AAACAACAACAAAAAGACAAAATTAATAAAAGGCACAGGCTTTCCGATGGCAAGCTAGATTAACTGAACACCCAATCGGTGGATCTGTGTAACTCACACACGCACACACACGTGAATGCACACACCACTGCACTCCACACCATACGATTGCCCCTCCACCAGCACTTCAAGCTAGCTTGTTAGCCTTCCAGCCTCAGGCCAGTGTCTAAGATACACCAAAAACAAACAAAATGAATTAAATCCAATACAATAAGATGTTTCCACCCAATTAATAAACCTCTGTAAAGAAAAAAGAAAAAGGTTACATCAAAACAAAAAAACATATACAAACAAAATACTATAACCAAAGACTATAACTGGAAACCCAGCAGTCCAAAGGCTCACTGAAACAAATCCTGGAACAGAGCCCTCCAACGGCGGCAAAGGGAATACTTATGATTGTACCAGCGATGGTATAAACCAGATCTCCGATGTAACCCAGTCCATCGGAAACAAATAGTAGAGCCACTCAGAGCAGTTAATATAGTCGGTGATCACATAAGCAGCATACACATGCACGGCTGGGATTACGCTGGACAATGATTAATGTTCAAGGATGAAAACAAAAAAAAGAAAAATACACGAAACCATAGGAAAAACAGCAGCGCGTCCTTCTTTGATGACGGGTATAAACACCGCCGCCGTCGGGAAACGCGATGACAACACCCCAACTAAGCGTTCTAAAAAGAGAATTTGGTTAAGTATTAACCAAAAGGCAACAGGTTGATTACACTTACCAATAACAGCTCAGACCACACAAAATGTATAATAGCTCACACCTCACATGCTAACCCGCCAGGAGGCATTCGTGATTCAACAGCTGAGAGTTAAAACAACCGGATTATCACCAAACACCAAAATGACAGCATGTAATAAAACAAAGAAATCGCGCACATACCTTACATGTAGTGGACAGTCCGTGACCAAACCAGGCATCAATAAAACATTCAACGCACTGTGAGAAAAGCACATCTACATTTAAAATCTACATGCTCGCATCTCCATTAAGCAAACTGCCACCAAACATCTGCCACACAACGCTCAGTATTAGTTTAACATTCAAAGTCAAGTCTCACTTGATGACTTTGTCTGAAACTGAAGCTTAGGTTATTTAAGAATAATTTATTCATTGAGCCAGTGAGTTGTGCTATTTAAACCAGGTCTCATTCTGAAAATTAATATCTGTTTATTACTTGATCATCCAATTCATTTAGAAAAAAATGGTGTTGATGAATCAGACATTTACTTTTGCCATATACAGTACAAAATTCACATAAAGACCAAATCCCATTAACACATTATCTTTATTTAAAATTTCACAGAATGAGAGTTTGCAGGAAGAGTAAATAAACTTTTGGACCCAACAAAGCAGGTTTGTATATATATTCTAAAATGTTTGTTTACATAAATTCATAATTTTATACATGTTATACTGTTATACAGTAACACAGTCTTTTTCTGCATGCGCACACACAATTCTATTATTATTATTGTTATTGCTGCTTTTTCTATCCAGAGAAAAACCATACAGAAAAGTAAATTCATTAACGGTAATAAGAACCTACTCCTTGGCAACAGTATCTCACAGGAGACTGATTCCATAAGCTCCAGTGAGTCATTTGCATAAAGTTAAACTTTTCTCAACTTTGTCAAGTCAGTGGACATGCTCACTCATTGAGCTTCACTCATGTGGCCAGATATCACCAGCACTAAAAGAAAAAGAATGACATCCAGTTGCTTTGCTTCAGTAAGCCGCTGTCAGTGTGAATGGAGCATGAGGTGCTCAAACACACTAGGATGACACTAATTACAGCATGAGGAGGAGGTAAACCGTTGCCCCGGCAAGATAAGGGGGAGACGTTTCCACTGGGAGAGAGAATTCCTGGGAAAATACTTGTCCAATCAACTGCTTGATTGTGTGATTATGGTTAAGGAAAAGCTAGGAGCTTTAGACTTCTTTTCTGGAATATAATTTGACCCTAAACCCAAATAGTATTATTATTTTTGTACTGTGCAAGCAGTATTCCCTAAAGAGCTGCACACTGTAACATTATCCAAAAAAATTTACATTTCCATACTGTAAGCCTTCCTTAGTGAAAATATTTCACTAAAAATTCATTTTTTTCCTGATTTGCATCCATTATTTACTGAAGTATGCAGAAGCGTAAAAATTATTTCCTAGTGTGGAAACACTGTACTGTTTTTAAACTTCATACTTGTACACTTACTTGAAAAAATTAAAAAATGCTAACACTCAAAGATGCCCCTTTGTGTGTTTATTTATTTATTTCTTATTAAAGAGGTCCTATTCTGTCTTTTTACAAAGCCGTTTTTGGAGTGTACTTGAACAGATTTTCATGTTTTTGTGTTCCAAATCTGCATTATTTTCCATGTATTTTACTTTAGTGTATCGTGTCTTTTCTCAGTCTGACTCAAACACCCTGTTTAGTTCCTGCCTTCAACACATGAAATGTTCTCAGATTGGTTAGTTGGCCCACCAATAGGTGTATTTTGGGATTTATCCATGATGCAGACAAGGCTAGCTTTGGTCCTTGTTGCTATGGGCAGTTTCAGGTTAGGCCAATATTTCACAATCAAGAGACTATCAGGTCTTATAGCAGCAGGAGCCAAATGTCAATTCCATTGATTCTACTGCACATTTGACCATTTTAGATCTGGCTCAAGAGTAGGGATATTCTCTTTCTGAACAACCTGTCAAAGGTCATAAGGGCCAGGCACTGAGGACATACCTTTCATGTGTGGATAAGACCTTGATTTCTGACCTATGGATGTCTCTCGCTGGGGTGCGGTTCTTGGTGATTGGCCAGCCCACGAAGATTGGGAGGGCCATCATTTCTCATCTCTGGAAATGGGGGCAGTATTTTCTACAGTAGCTCTGAAAAAAACACTTCCACCCACAACCGAGGGTTCTCCCGAGAGTTCTATTGAGGGTTCCACAGGGTAGAGTTCACCTGTTGCCTGAAACTCTGTTCTGTTTAGCCTGAGTCTGGTTCTCAGATCTAGTGTCTCTCCTGGATGATGCTCCTTGAGAAATCCCTGTCCAGAGATCTGAAGATGTTGGGTCTGGACATTCTTATCTCTTAACTGGGGTTGTTGAGATAATTGTGATAACATGCATAATGTATGAGACGTTTTCCATGGTTTTTACTCATATTCCAGAATTAGCTGGGCAGTTTTAAGTTTAGAAATTATAGATTTTTAGCCTTTGTTAATGTTATGGAAGCAGACTCTACACAGGAGGTAAGTAAAAAACAGAGTGTTATTTATTTTGCACAGCATTGAATGAACGGAGAAGAAGGGTCTTGAGAGGTGAGTAACTGGGAGGCGGATAATTTCCTTCATCAGGGCAGAGCAATAGTGACTTCTTTTGTTTTTTCCAGGATCGTCGGAGCATTGGAGACACTGGAGACAAAGGAGACAGGCTGGAGCTGGGAGACAACCACACACTACACAGACAGGAACTTCCTAGGAACGCGGGAGGAAACTGGAATGAAGGAGAACGAAGAGATAAAAACAAGGCAAGTATTTCAGTAGTATCAATACTAGGAGCATAGGTTTGAGTCCACTACGTACAATCGAGCCCGGTCACTGACTGAGAGGTGGTGTGTGGTTTTATGAGGCTGGTGATTGCAGTGATGATGAGGTGCAGGTGATGTTGATTAGAAATACGAGGAGAGTGAATGCTGTGGTTGGCTGGAGGTCGAACCTAGCAAATCCGTAACAGTTAAGGCAGTTTAATCAATGTATTTGAATTAAATTTTATATCAAATATAAAATATAAACTGCTGACACAATTTAATAAATAAATAAATGAAAATGTACAAATGCTTTAAAGTGCAATAAAAGCTCCATGACAAAAATTTTTATTGCTGCCCAACGATTATACATGTATTTAAAATAATTGTGTAATTACGGAGATCAATGCAATTCTAAATAGCCTACATAAATTATGTAAATTATGTGGAAAAACCCTGGGCAGAGCTAGGATATTGTAAAAAAAAATATATTTTCTTTATTTTTCACCTTGTATTCATTATTAATCTTAATAAATATGATATATTTAAAAAAGCTTTTTGTGTTTGAGGAAACAGCATGGTAAGATCTTAACTAGTATTTTCACATTATTATCACAATATACATTAAAACATTATTATTTTGAATAATTTGTGGCTATAACCCCGATCAACTACAAAAACAGGCAGGAATTTATTCATTTAGTAGTTCATTCTTACATAGAGCCTAAATAACAAAATTCACATGCTGCCTCAGAAAGTTCAGCCGAGTTCCAGTACATTCAGTCCTCTAAGGAACAATGTAACATCTATACTCTAATGCAGGCCTGGTAGTGGAGCCAAATGATATCATATGTTCTTAAAATTGACCAAAATCCTATTTAGCCAGTACACATTCCTTTAAGGAAACCCTGAGTCATGTTCCGCCATCTCTTTACTAGCTCAACATGTCAGCTCATTTCCACCCTGAAGCAGTAAATTGAATGTAAACACTTTGCACTGCTTCTGAAATAGCAGATATATGAGCTAGTAACTAAAAAATCTAATTAAGCAACTAAAGTTATCTACTGTTATTGCTTGGCTCCTATTAGCAGGGAAATGCACAACAGAACGTGTATAGCAAAGTTACATCATAACACAGATTTACTTGTTTTATCAAGCCTACATATGTTATTTGTTGGGGGACTGTTAGGGTCTCTGAATGTCTTCCAAACATGTTGGATTGGAATGGTAGAAAATGTATTAACTAACAGGCTAACCAAATGCCAACACTAATGAGGAATATACACCTACAGTACACCATATCTCTGAAATTAGATGTGTCACACATTTTTAACACTTCAAAAATGCTATTTTCTGAATTATTATTAGGAAATATCTAATATTAAGAAATTCGGGAATTTTCGAGTGTGTTGTAAGCATCCAAATATTATTTGGGGAAATGTTTCATTGAATGCCCATACATCTAAAAGTATTTATGTATAACATAAATACCCTGGGTAAAACTTTATAAGAACTACACACTATCAGTCATAAGTTAAACATTAGTAAATAGTTAATTAATCATATAGAAAACATTGTTCCTACATTAAACATTAGTAAGCAGTTTATAAACACAGCTATAAATGCTTTATTTTTGGTTTATAAGCATATATATAAAATACGTAATAGTTCTCTTCATTAAGGATCAGTATATGATTTCTAAATTATGTATTGCATTATTGACAAAGCAGTTAGTTAGTTTCTCAGTGGTTCATGAGATCATTTATGAAGTTTTAGTAAATTATTAATAAAATATTTGAATCTCCACTTTAGATGCGCTCACAAAAATAGTTAATTGCAAGCAAGTAAATGTTTTATAAGCAGTTGACTTAATCATGAGTTACAGTAGAAATATGTGTTAATAAATCGTGTTACTAATTGTCTGAATATAAAGATCTATAAATGTGCATTCAAATAGTTTATTAATCGTTTACTAACACTTTATAATTGCTCGAACCACTGAGAACTACTGCCCTATATACCCACACTTTTTCAGACATACAACCCATAAAACACTTTCTAAATGTTCATTTAAAAAAAAATCAAATATATTGCATGATTTTCTCATTAAATTTCGTCTAAAAATAACATTTATTTAGTGGGACTTACCTGAGGCATGCACTTGACAAGACGGGGGCGCTGTTCACCCTGCGCGCACGTGCAGAATGATCTTACTGTTGGCTGAATTTGATTTTTATTGGTTAGCCAACATTTAGCAGTCTGAATGTTGACTGGATTAGAAGATAACCATTAATTTAATGTTTTTGCCCTTCCAACATTTTGAACATTGGATTTTTTACATTATAGCAAACAATTATAGCGATCCTGCAGTGGTCAGATAGTAAAATAGACTTTCAATGGTTGTTTTTATGATGGTTTATCCTCAAATGTTAATGCTTACCATCTGTGCAAATATCAAAGTTATTCATCTATGAAGTTAAATCTCATATTTAATTATCAAATATGAACTGAATTAGAGGCAATTACAAAATCTTCTTTCTGAGTCATTTCAGTGCCGCTGTAAAATGTGCTTTAATGAGCATCATCTGCATCAAAACTCAGCATACTGTATCCTCAGCAGAGTCTGAAGAGCTTCTTTTATATCAGGCAGTACTGTGTGATCAAAGTGCCTTTATGTTTCATGCTGCTGCAGCCACATTGAGCAGAAGATGAAAAATGTAATCTGAATTAATATTTCTCTTCTACAACCTGTTATCCATGCAACAAAGTAAAACATAATAATAAGTAGTAGTGTGCCATATGGTAAATTACATTTTCGTTTAAATGCCAGTTGTTGTTGTTTTTCATAAAAAAATGGCATCTTTCCCAATGTTTATGTTTTAATGCAGTAATCTCCACAAGTTCAGTAAAGAACCAGCGCGAATCAGATGTGTCCTTGTTTCAACATTTGTTAATTATAGACACTGGTTGAACTTTTTAGAAGCACTAAACAGAATTGTAGTGCCTATCGGTAAAAAAAGAGAACACATTACATACCATTTATATTCTGTATATCACAGTCTACAATCCTAATGTTAATTTTAAAAGTGAATGTAGTAATTGGGTGCGTATAGTTGATCAGTAGTTGAACATTGCAACATGCCCCTGTGGAGTGCTAAAGCCAATGCTATTCTCTATAGAGCTCCTCTGATATGTTTTATTCCACTGGCTGATTGCAAGGCATTCCAGATGTGTCCTTTGCCCTTCTGTGTCACAGTGGAGCTAATTGTTGGTGTTGTCTATTTCTCTTTGAGTTGCAAATTTCCCAGAAGTACTGTTGTCTGTGTGAAACCACTAATTACCTCATGTAATTAGACATAAATTATGGTGCGAAGCAATGTCACATTGTACTTCAATGGAGTGAACCTAGTATGTTTAAGAGGGTGAGAGATGTAGATTTATCAGTGGAAAGGACTGTTTTAATTAAATGGATTAGGCTAATTCAAGACTAATACGAATTATGAATGTGATAATCCCACATTGAAATGCATTCATTTATTCATGATTTTTTTTTTTTTTTACATAATACAGTCTGAAGAAAGTCCTACCTAAAAAGTGATGTTGCAGTAGTTTGTTGTAAACCATGTTATGTCATTTGCATTGGAGGCTAATGAAGCATATTGCTAGTCCAACAGTTTGTGTGCATGTGTACATAAACTTGCTCTGGGACACATTACCATGTTGTGCATCACAGTCGCTCTCCAAAGACAAAGGGGGGGGAATGTGAATGCTGAATCCCTGAATATTCAAGCACTTCAGAAACCTTCAGAAACGTTGTATTACAAGCACTTCACGTGTCTACTCTTTATGTCAAATGCCTGGTTGCATTCATTTTTTGTAAGTCACTTTTAATAAAACTGTGTATGTTAAATCAATAAATGTAAATAATTGTTCCTAAATCATTATTATAATATAACATTCTTTAGGGTTTTTCTTTGGACAATGCACAGTAAATGCAACCAGCATAAGAATGAAGAATGTTCTTTGCTGTTCCTACAGTCCAGGATAAGAGGAATAGGGAAGGAATAAGGGGAATGAAGGGAATAAGACTGGAGAAATATAATAAGTTTATGTATGAACGTGCACCGTAACTCCATGCATCATGCTTTCACCGTTTCTTAAATGTGATTCTTCTTCCTCTGGTTCTTGCAGAACCTGGTCTGTATTGAGTATTTATTTTGTACAATCATACCATTCTCATGGGAAAACACAACTATTTTTTTTTTAAAGTAAGCATTTAACATAACCATCATTAGGCTGTAAGCAGATTGTAACAACACTGTACAAATGCATACGAATTAGCCACCTGAACATGAATTTGCCAGAACATAAATAGATTTGGTTGGTACTGTACATCTACAATAAAAGCATGGAATATTCTAATTGTATTTGTGCTGTTAGCTTAAAGAATTAGCTTTTTGCCAGTGCATCTCAACTCTGGTACTATATTTTTTTTTCAGTAATAAGTGATCAAACTAATGTCACGGTTCCGGTGCAGGAAGGTAGAGCAGGGATTCAGAGTTCTCCAAATAACAGTTCTTTAATACTCACAAAGGTTTACAGACAGGCAGGTAGGCAGATTTGGTAGCACACACAAACGTAGACACATACAATTAACCCACCACAAGAACTAAACTGAACGTAACTTAAATAGGGCAGACAATGATGTTAATTAACAAGACACACCTGAACGGACTCACATGATTAGACAGAGACAGAAACTAGGTCACACACAGAGGCAAAGCACATGGGAAAGTGAAAACATCAACAAACACTGTGCAGGGGCGTTACATATCGCCCCCCTCCTGGAAGCCGCGTCCTTGTGGCGTAAAGAAACATCAGGGCAAAAGAAAAAGTCAGGAGGAGGTTCAGGAGGTGGACGTACAGCCGGGAGGAGGACTACGAACAGGGTCCAGGGCAGTGACGATGGAGGGAGCAGCCAGGGAGGACACAGGAGGGATCCGGAGCAGGGGAAATCCAGCGGGACCCAGAAAACAGCCAAGTCAAGTTACTGATACTTTTGCAGAGGAGGTTGGTTGGTGGGACAGCAGTTGTGAAGAAGTTGGGAATGAAGCGTCGAGACTAGCCCCAAGAAAGGTCTTTCGTTTGTTTAGTTCTCAGTCTTGTACTGCATTGTATGTCTACCTTGTCCACTTGAGGTCTCAGCTCTCCATTTCCTATGTGATATACAAGGTAGTTACTCTCAGTTTTTGTCCATTCACATTAATCCATTTTAAGGCCTCTTGGATCTTGAGTCTTTTCAATGTAAAGAAGAGGATCTTCCCCAGTCATACTGTATACGAAAATGTCATCCAGGTAAGCAGCCATTCTTCACAAGCTTTGAGGACATTGACAGTGTGGGGGCATCATGCAATCCAAACGGTAAAACGGTTAAATTAAATAGCCCCAGTGGGGTCCGGAACATTGTGTAGAGAACTTGCCAATGCTCTTTGCAAAGATCCAAGGTTGTGATGTCATTGACTTACATCCTTAAATCCAATTGACCGATCCTCTCTAGCAGATCATCAATGCTTTGGTATAGGGTAAGCACCAAATCTTGACTGGGAATTTGATTTTCATAAGTTAAAGCAGATGTGCAAGGTGTTGTCTTTATTTCTGGGCTACTCCATGCACTCTTGGAGGGTTAAATGGCTCCCAACTCCAACATCCTCTTGATCTCTGCCTTAAAGGGGTGCCACCAGGCTTTAAGGTACTTGGTATGGCCACTTATGCTTGTGGTACCTACCTGGGAAAATAGCAGGAATGATAGTCACTTGTCCCAGTCCCTTCCAGTACCAGAGCATGTGCTTGAGCATTTTGTTAAAGCACTCCATCAGTCAATTACTCTGCAAGTGGATTCATAAAATACAATGGAGTGAAAGCCGTTACTTTGAGAGTTAAAAAAACAATAGCAGGGAAAACAAAATCAACATCGTTTGTTCCTTGGGATATATATTTAGGTTTTACGAAGTAAAACGATTAGTCTGTGCAGGAAACTGAACATCATTTATACAATTAAGCACACTGAGGACATTGTGACTGCTGACTAGTGATTTTGATATAATGTCATCAAATGTATATATTTATTTAATGACCAATTAATGCAGAAAACCAACCAGTTCAAAAGGGTTCACATTTTTTATTTATTTTACGTTATACTTGTTTGCCATGATTTGTTTTATTGTGCCTGATCCTGTTTTACACAGACTGATTGTGATTTTTCAATCCCAACACATATGCTGAATTACATTATCTTAAACCACAATGTGGGTGTGCTAAGAAAACACATTTAATCCTGTAAAAATATTTTCACCCCACACTCAAAAACCCCAAAGCACTTGATATTCTGCCACTTCATTTATCCAAGGTTAGAAGTATTAAAAACATGTGTAATGTATGCTAATTGTATAGTGATTACTCTTAGATTAAATTTTAAGCTGTGCAGCATTAAAGGGCCTGCGGGGATATCAAATCAGATGATAAATCACATTGTTTGAATTCTAAAATAATTCTATATAAACTAAAAAAAAAAAAAAAAAACTGGTACCACTTTAGAATAGGGGGTGGTTGTAAGTGATTAGTCAATGATGAAATGTTCATCTATAAAACATTCACAAATGATCAATAAGTGATTAATATGTTTAGTTAATTAATTTACAAGTCAATTGAAAGTTGTGATATGTTGAAGAGCACAAAAAAAATCTTTTTTTAATTTAATAAAGTGTGTAAACCCATTGTCTCATTAGGACAGAAGATATGTTGGGAAAAGATGGTAAACAAATGGAATATTTTAGCAATGTGCACTTTATGTGAACTTCAGTTTAGGGTAAAACTAGTTCACATTACCAGTAGATCCCACACACTCCACACAGAACACAATCATCTGTCCTAATGAGACAAAGTGTTTACACTTTGTTAAAACTTTTTTTTTTGTGCTCTTCAACATATCACAACTTGTAAATGACTTGTAAATTAATTAACTAAACATAATAATCTCTTATTAATCATTTGTGAATGTTTTGTAGATGAACATTTCATCATTAACTAATCACTTAAATGACTTTCAACCATCCCCTATTCTTAAGTGTTACCAAAAAACTTTTATGTGTTTAGAAACTTGCAGGGAAATACACATTACTAGGATGATTTAGAAGGTATGTTCTCATTTTAAAGGAGCTTTTTTTGTTGCAACAGAGATTTAGCGTTATTAGATGCTGATTACCATATTTATAGTCTGTCATGTTTCTTTCATGTGCTGTGATTTCAGTGGGAATAGACTTAAAAACCTTTAAAAACAGATTTTTAGAAGAAGAAAAAAGTTCTCAGCTGCTGCTAATTTAGGACTGATCTTGAGAAGTTTCACTTTAAATCAGACACCTACTGGCTCAATATTCAATTACCTGACAGACTGTTTGTGAGTCAAAACCAATAACCTTTGCTAAACTGTGGTGGTGTTTAAATGAAGTCATGGATAATTGGCCCACTGGTGATTAAAGGTGCTCTGTCGGGATGTCACAATATTGTATGTTGATGGTATTGCTAAAAGGATGGTTATTTTCGAGTACAGCACTTCCTAAATTAGACTACCAATGGTTGTGCAGCGGATGTCTGGCCTCAGGGTGCAGTTTATTTCTCTGTCAGTCATCAGATTTAATTAAACCATGTTATCTCCATAAACAGGAGGTTGACAGCAAATCTATCATGAACATCTTGCTGAAGATCATAACTCAACAAAGACACATTTTTCATGTCTTCAAATAAAAAAAATATATATATAACAAAAACTAAATAAAATTAAAACCTTGTACTCAAGTTGATTACATTTATTTAGTTAGTTATTAACTCATTATTATTGGACTTCAAGTATATATTAGGTGAAAGATTCTCAGCTGACAAAAAAAGCTTGGGCTTTTAGACCTTCCTGAAACAAACATCTGAATATGTAATCATCTAACCAATAAAAAAGTAACTATAGTCTGATTCTATGTATTTTATAATGTAATATAATTACTTTTAGAATCCTATTATGTAATCCAGATGTACAGTATCAGTTACTGTCCAGCAAGAACAGAAATATCTGTTTGCAGTTTCCAGAAATATCTATATTGAAGCTGCCCTAAATCCAAGAAACCAAAAAAGCTTTATTTCAGAATTTAAGGTTTTGTAAAAAGCAGTGTATCAAAATATTGTCTGTATAAATTGCATTTTAGTGTATTTTTGAAACCTGTATGAATGAACAAAAAAACTAACATATTACTTAATAAACATACATCACATCATTGACCCAAATACAACGCAATGATGTGAGAATCTCAGTATTCCATTGGATATCAGACCCTACTAAGTTGAATATATGAGCAACGGGGAAATGTGAAAATGGATTATACTGGGGAAAGTGTGTGGGTGAGCATCAGGGCAGCTTTTAGATGATGAAACAATTTGTTACACACCGCTTCTCCTCTCGACCAAACTGAGGAAAAGATCCACTATATCTCATACAACCTGTCTCTACTGATATCACCCTCGATAAATCTGAGAGAACCTCAATGATTAGGAGCACAAAGTGAATAAAACAGTCTAGTTCAGGTAAAACTTCTGCAGAGAAACCCTGCAGTTTTACAGCCTCAAACTATATCATGAGCAACTGTGCCACAATTAGCGTATGTTTTAAAGACTGCGTCACAATTTTCTATGGCATCTGTAGTCATATAAGACATCAAGACACTAATGAATGGTTTGTTAGAGATTAAGGCATGGTGTTGGATTCAAGGCAGTGGAGTAATTGAGGACAGCATTAATAAGGCCTGGTTTCACCACCCTAGAAACAGAATGCTTGACCACACACACAAGCTCTGCAGTCCAAGAGCAGGATA
>JAUMHG010034534.1:0-12485 GCA_032359395.1 Enteromius anoplus
AACACCCAACAGGTAGCGCTGCACCAGATTTGTTCGTCCGACAAGCTGGAGGCGCCCAACCCTGACCCAGGACTTCACGGTCGTTTCCCCGAGCGCGATCGCTCCCATTCCCTGGGCGCCCAATTCTTTGACGAGCGCCGTATCCGGAACTTCACACACAATCTTTGGAGTCAGCGAATTCATGGCGAAGTATCCATCGAGCTGGGTCCGCAGTGGATGCCCGAGCGTCGGAAGCACAAGGTCCGCGTTGTTGAGACACTTGGGGAAACTTTCTTTTTCGGGGATTCTCGTGTTTTTCTTCCAGAACGCAATTCGCTCAGCCCCCACTGGAAGATAGACCATCGGTGCGTTCGTAGAAAATTCGTGGTCCGTTACGACTAGATCAAGGCTTCCATCGCCGAGGCCAGCGATGAGTTCCTCGACCACTCCTTCGCGCACAATCAATTTGGCTTTGGTAATTTTTTTTAGGCGCATCATGGTGAACGCAAGAATGGCCTTTGGAACGCCCTCAAGAGCGCCTAGCGATACCTGGCGCTGCTCGGCCAGCTCGCCCCTCTCGATGACCCGCAAAAGCTCGTCACCACGAGAGAAGATATCGCGGGCGTAGCGCATAACAACGTGCCCGCGCTCAGTTAGAACCAGCTTGCGATTTCGTCGATCAAAAAGGCGTCCGACCTGGTCTTCCAGGGCACCAAGCTGAACGCTGAGGGTTGGTTGGCCGAGACGCAGCACTTTTGATGCCTGACTTATTGATCCTGTTTCGGCTATTTTTAAAAAGTAGTAGAGATGGTGGTAATTCAGCCAACTCATTCTAAGCTACAGTCCACGAGGTGAGCGATTAGTGGCCCGTTCGATTGGGTCCAGCGCTCGAGAGTTATCGACTTCAGTATCGACGTGAGCACAACCAACGAGCAATGCGAGTAAGAAAAATAGTTTCATGGGATACCTCTTTTGATTACTATATCGAGGGTGAGCACATCCCCGAAATTCATTAAAGCGAATGTTTCGTTTACTTTTATCAAATCATCGTTTTTAACAAAGCATGAGATAAGACAAAGCATCGAAGACATTCACTAATGAGGTCCCATGAAACTTGTATCTATACTTTCACTGCTTCTTGCGGCCACAAGCATCTATGCCCAAGAAACGCCACAGTCGAAGCAAACCGTCGACATGACATGGGTCGAAACAGTAAAGAAAAAACTTCGAGTCAATTACTTCTCTGAGTACCTCGGCCCGGGTTTTGAGAGTCGGGACGGCAACATCCCCGACGTCGATAGTAAGGGAAATGCCGTCGATAATCCGGAACCTGCGCAGTTCTGGAATCAAATCTCGATTGGCTGGAATGTGACAGAGCAATGGCGACTGATTTTTAACCCACGCTTCACTCTACAAGTCGGCAACAGAGATGATCTCCCCTCAGACGACGGCATCTTGCGCACCGAAGACTTCCTCGTGGGTTTCCAGGGAACTCTCTGGAGTAGCGGTCCTTGGTCTGTGTGGATTCGTCCTGGCTACCGACTTCCTACAAGCCGATTCACTCGCGACGCAAACTGGAAAGGCGAAGCCGAATGGTTGCACATCATCGATCGCGCCCCAGAAAAGGACATGAAGTGGGGCGTTGGTATGTGGACGCAGATCCGCATGTATGTGCCCACGGAAGATACCACGAACGAGCGCTGGCGTATCTACAACGCTCCCTACGTGACCTATACCTTTAATGACAAGTGGCGCGCTGAGGTCTTCTACGAGAACACCATCCAGCACAACGAATTGCGGGGTAAGCGCGACTACAACTATGCACGAAACACGATGCAGTCCGCGATGACCGGTGTGACCTACAACATCAACCCGTCGCTTTCGGTGTTCCCGTTCATTCGGTACTACACCGTTCGCAAGTTCAGCGCCGACACCATGGGTCTCGGCGCCTGGATCTCAGCGGCGCTGTTCTAGATCTTCTCGGTCTCTGCAAAGAAGTTCAACGGCTGACGTACATCGACCACACCGCCACCCTTAGGCTTTGGGAACTCGATGATACGAAGGACGTTCGCCATGCAGTTCGTTCCTTTGTTAGAGAAACGAGCGTCTTTCGCTTTGATATCAGCGCGTGAGACGCGGCCATCTGGAGAAATCTGGAAGTCCAAATCAATAACGCCTTTGATATCTTTCGACGCCGCCATCAACTCCTGCTGATAGCAGTGACGGAACTGTGGCAAGTACTCCTGCAAGATCTTGCGCAAGAGTTCTGGGTCCATGGAACCCAAGACCACTGTTTTTGGCTCAAGATACGAGTGATCGAAGCCTTTCTTCGACACAAGGCCTTTGGCACCCGTAGAAGCAGAACCCGAGCCAGCTGCATCAGAGCCAAGTTTGCCTACACCCATGGCCGAGCCTGCACCGGTGGCACTGCCACCCAAGGCCGACGTTGAAGCGCCAATCCCTTTAGAGGTCGCGGCTGGAGATCGTCCTGCGCCTGCGGCATCAGCTGGTGAGGCATCGGAAACAACCGAGTCTACACTCACGCTGGATGAGAACTTATACGCTTTCGGTTTCGATGGGGCCGCTGCAGCGGTCTCTTGCGTCACTTGAGAAGCGGCCGCTGGAGCACTGGCCGCTGCCATCTGTGGTTTTGTCTTCGGTTGATCTGTCGACTTGGTTCCGGTGTTCTCCGTTTTCGAAGTCACTTCAGTCGCCGAGATTTCTGCTTTCGCATCGCCATCGGTCTGCTTCACAGCTTTATAGACGATGGTCATTTGCTTCACTTCTTCTGGCTTCATTTCCGGCACACCGATCAAGAGCAAGAGCAAGAAAGGAACAAATACACCCGCTGTGACACGAATCGCTTCTTTGTAGAACTGACGGTCACGCCACAAGAATGGCAAAGGGCGAACTTTAAAGCTCTGCTCAACCATCCGCAAAGAAATCTGATGGACGCCGTAAGTGAGGAAGATGGCCTGACGACCTAATTGGCCATCACCATTGAGCGTAAAGCCCTCAGGGGTGCGTACGTTCCAGCGCCCCTTACTGTGCTCCACAATCGTGGCGTCGGCGGTAATACCCGGGAACCAGATCTTACCCTTCTCTGCCACTGGCGAAAGAATGAGATCATTCTCTTTGAGATCAATAAAGTGGATATCCACCACGTTGCCCGATGAGTACACGATGATTTCCATCTTCGTGTCAGCTTTATCCTGAACCAAATCCAAAGGCTCAGTGCCAGACTCAAGGGCCTCACCTTCCACTCCACCATTGAGGTAGAATGGAGGGCGAGTGATCAATTCCACACTCTCGGTATCAATCTTCAGATCGCAGTACTCTTGATCAATCAAAGTCATGCCTGCGCGCTCGGGCACGTAGACACTTTGCGACTCAGCGACAGCTTCGACGAGTACAGGAACTTCCGCTTCTGCGTCTAAGAAGACAGCAGATGATTCAAATGATTCGAGATTAAAAGCGAGATCTGCGATGGTGAGCGTGTCCCCAGGGAACAGCTCGGCTTCACGCACACGTTTGCCGTTGACGAAAATACCGTTCGTACTCGCAAGATCGAGTACCTTAACAGACTCACCGACTACCATCAGGTAGCAGTGCTGAGGAGAGATTCCACGAGAACCGAGAACGACATCACAGCGCTTGTCCGAACCAACCAAAACTTTTGATCGATCCAGTACGAGGGCCTCTCCCACCCGTGCATCCATTGCAGCGAGGCGGAAGAATGTCCTATGTGGACTTCGACTCATTTATTTTTCGCCTCCAATGCCGCAATTTGCTGCTGAGCTTCGCGCTTCAAACGCTCACTCAATTGCGCAGGAACTTTCAAACCTGTTGTTTGCAAACTTTTCAAAAGACCTTCGGCTTCATGCGGACGCCCTTCCCACAAATGCCACTGAGCCAGTGTGAGGGCGAAGTCTTCACGAGAGTGAAACTTCGCAGGGATCAACGCCAAGAACGGAGTCGCTGACTTAGAGCTCCCGCTTTGCAAATGAGCGAGACCTTTGAGATGCAGAATCTCTGGGTCCTGGCTCTTATCAAACGGAGCTTTGCTTAAAACTTTAAGAGCTTCTGTGTTCAAGTTCTGGCCCACATAAATTTGAGCGAGGTTGAACGCCGGAGTGATGAACTGAGGAGCGAGCACGTGAGCTTCAGTGAACAGGTCATAGGCGCGTGACACGCGTCCTTGACGAAGATAAATTACCGCGAGGTTGTTTTTCACCATAGCGTTTTCTTCTTTCGTCTTCGAGAGCTCTTGCGCCATCCCGAGGAAGAAACGTGCTTCGCGCAGCTCACTATGCCAAGCGAGACAGTTCCCTACCCAATTCCAATAGCGAGCGGTCTTCGCCCCTTTGGCATATTCCGCGCGGGCCTTTTGAGTGAAGGTTTCCAGGTCGCCCTGGTAACAGCCACGCAGCCATTCCGCCTCGACGTTTTCTTTACCCGACACTCGCCAAAGGCTTTCACCTTTGAAAAGTGCTGAGTCTTGGTCCACCAAAAGCTTTTGGTGAGGATTTGAAGCGCAGGCACCTAGAAGTGCGGCGAGAGAGACTAAGAGTAGGTTCTTCATTTGCGCTCTCCTGGGATCTGATCCATGGCACTGGTCGACAAGACGGGCTGAACAGGAGATGCAAAGGTCACATCACCTGACGGGCGACGAGTGGCTTTTTTGAAGTCCACCACTTTCGTTTGGAAGACCTTGGCGATCTTATGCATTTCACCTTGGAACGAAACGATGAACTCCGGCTCCTCGCCCACTGGGTTCAGCGCTTGAATCATGTCAGCGACCTGAGCATAGAAGCCCTGGAGCTGTTGATTGGTTTGCTCACGAACCTTGCCGTGCTCGCTGGCCAAGAGTGGCTTCACTTCTTCACCCACTTTCTTAATCTCAAGTAAGAAGCCTTCGAGACGTGCATTGAAGCCATCACCGTCAAATGCTTTTTCTTTCTCGATCAAGACCGTTTTAAGGAGGCTTTCGCGGCGAGTCTGGAACTTCTCTTGCTCTTTGAATTCATCCATCAAAGCGGCCACTTTTGGGTGGTCTTTGAGTTGAGTGAGTTCTTTGCGCAGAGTACGTTGAGAAATCTCAGGTTGGTCCCAGTAGAGATCCAACAAGTAAGTCACGTAGTCATTCTTATCCAAACGCTTCTTGTTATTGTCCCAGAAAGACGTGAGGCGAGAGATATCGTTGTGGTCCCAGTAGTACCAAAGGATTTGACCGGCGACCTTGCTCTCCATCTCTGTTGAAGAAGCACAGCCAGCGAAGTCGCGGTACTGACCGCTCACCATACTGTCGTCAGCAAGGACTAGGTGGAAGCCCGTCGAGAGTTCCCACAAACGGTCTTGTTTTTTCGATTTGAAACCACAAGATTTTTTGAGAATCGCGTCGGTCATACGAACGGCGCCGCGGAACTCACGCATGTACGCCATGCGCTCCACCATCGCAGTCAAGTGTGCGGTTTTTTCATCCAGTTCTTTTTTGTCGAGCAACTCCAGGGACTTTTCCATCCATGGGATGGCGGCCACTGGCTGAGCCAAATCAAGTTCAAGATCGGCCGCTTGGATACCAGCGAGAGCGCGAACTTTGTTTGGGTAGATGGTGGTCTTGTAAACGTCTTCGAAGGTTTTCAAAGCTTCACGCAACTGGCCCTTGGCCACTTGGTCCTGAGCAGTCACGAAAAGGATTTGCCCCAAGATGATCTCGGTTTGCTCGATGGTCTTGCCATCAAACTTCAAGAAGCCTTTCTTGAACTCGCCGATCCAGTGAGTGATCTTCAAGACTTCTTTTGACTTGATGAAATCATCCATCAAACCTTTCATAAGCTCTTGCTGTTGAGTCAAATCACCCGAGTAGTTCTTGTGGTAGCGCTCGAGGGCACTAACCGCTTGCTCATCACGTTTGTCTTCGCGATGAAGCAAAAAGAGTTTTGGATAGAGTTTGTGGCTCATGTCGTCTTTCGGGAAGATGTCGACGTGATTTTCGTACGTATAGACGAGCAAAGCACGCTGCGGGTCCTTGGCCAACACTTCTTCGCCCGTCAAGGCCAAAAGTGAGTTCAAGATTTTGCGCTGACGAGCGAGCTCTGGCTTAGGATGTTTCTTTGAGTCCTCGAGGGCCAAACGGTAGGCCTTCGCGGCGTTGTCGTATTGGTTGACCGCGTAGTAGGTCTCACCAATAAAGTAAGCGTATTCGTCTTTTTTATCCGCATCGAGTTCACGCAAAAGATTGAAGTACGCGACGGTACGATTCAAATCGCGCGAGGCGAATTCATCGCCACCCTTCTTGACGTCTTTCGCCACTTGCAACTGCAAATAACCAGCCACACTGCGGACTTTCTCTACGCCGTCTTCTTTCGCCTTCACGAGTTTTAGCTCTGGCTTGAGAGCATCTTTCTTATGAAGATCAAGAAGCTTGGCTGAAATCTTCAAGTGGTCATCGTAGCGCTTGTAGGTACGGTAGAAATCAAGTTCGTAAAGCACGAGGTCTTCTTGGTGCTGCTCAAGGCCGCGTGAACCGATCAAGTCCTGCATGGTGCGAAGAATCGTTTCTGTCTCTTTGCCATGGCCCTTATCAGCGGCACGTTTCGCAAGGGACAAAAGATACACCATCGGATCGTTTTCATTCTTAACGTAAAACTCGCGACCGTCTTCGATACGGTTAGCGAAAACGAAGAATGGGGCCAAGTGTTGAAGTACCTGCTCACGGATGTCCACATAGCGTGAGTCTTTGCTCAAACGGTACGCTTCTTTCAACTGAGTGATAGCTTCATCGTTGCGATTAGTTTTGACATAACACCAGCCCAAGTTGAGCAAGTGTTTTGGCTTCCAGTCATCGGTATCGCTCTTCACGACTTTCTCGTAATAGCGAATCGCTTCTGGGAATTTCTTTTCGTTGTAGTAGAAGTCCGCCATTGAAGT
Organism: Enteromius anoplus; assembly: GCA_032359395.1. Classification (NCBI taxonomy): domain Eukaryota; kingdom Metazoa; phylum Chordata; class Actinopteri; order Cypriniformes; family Cyprinidae; genus Enteromius; species Enteromius anoplus. Next base: position 6,910 of record JAUMHG010034534.1, read on the forward strand.
CTCAGCATGGTGGCGCAAGGGAGTGCCTTCACGGATGAGTTTCAAGGCCTCCAGCATGTACGGCTCGGTACGCTTGTCACGGCCATAGTCACGAGAGTTCAAACCCAAGGTGTAGTACATCGCTCCACGACGGGGCGACTCTGGGTACATTTTAAGGAGCTTTTCGCCGTAAGCGCGCACTTCGTTGTACTGGCGCAACGACTCAGCAAAGTACGCATCTTTGCCCATGTGCTTGCGGCCATCTTTGGCTTCGAGGAAGGCTTTGTTTTCGCGCTCAAGCACGAGCTTCAAGCGCTCAGAGTAAAGCTCAAGCAAACGGTAATGAACTTCATCACCCTGCTTGCGAGCTTTTTCGAGCATCTCTGTTTCAGTTTTTACGAGCTTCATCAACTCTTCCCAGCGCGCATCCATCTTTTGGGCGTAGACCCCCGTGGGAAGCGTAGCAAGAAGCAAGATGGCTACCTTTGATTGAAACTTCATCTTAGTGTTCTCCCCGCACGATAAATTTGAACTGCGTGAAGCCCACCTTGGCCGAAGAAGCCATGATCTTTTCGATCTGCTGGTAGTCAGTACCACGGTCAAAAACTAAATTTATTAAGGCCCCTGCTTCAGATTTCTGTTCTTTCTCAGGAAGCAACTTGTGGCGCTCGGAGAGCGCCGTTTCTAGCGCGGCCAGGGCCGGAGCCTCGCCTGCTGGCATACGACTGATCTCTTGCATATCAAGGAAAATGGTCTGCTCTCCATTGAGCTGAATAACCGGCGCGTAGTGCGTGATATGGGTGGATTCCGAATCCGCCATCTCTACACCTTTTACCAGATCAAGCTGCAAGTCAGAGGCGTTGTAGTTCATCAAAAGGAACACCAACATAATAACCAAGATATCCAACAATGATGTGATATCAACTTCGAGTGCTTCCGGTTTACGGCGATTGTTAAATCTTTTCTTCACATCGCCCCCTTTCCGTCGAAGACGATCTCTTCGAACATCTTGGCGCCCTTATTCTCTTTGGCGTGGTCAATGACTTTCACCAGGCGGTGAAATGGAACTTTCCCCTGTGGACGCAACTGAGCGACGCGCTCATCGGGATGCTTGGCCTTAAGACCTGCGAGCGTTGAACGAAGTTTGTCCCAGTCGTTATCACCGAAGGCGCCGACTTTCTCGCTGGCGATCCCACGACGAACCACCACTTCAGTGGCGTGGACTTCAATGACAAGGTTCAAAGGATCTTTCTTCATTTTATCTTCGCGCATCTCACGAACCATAGGTACGCTCGAGCCGATTTCATAGACGTTGACGAACTGAGCGCTCATCAACAAGAAGAAGATGAAAATGAAAACCGCGTCCATAATGGGCACGAGATTAATCTTCTCGGGTTTTTTCATAACATGGCGTTTGCGCATACGTACCTCTTCGCCGTTTTAAAATGTCCGAACGCTAACTTAAGCGGCGTCTTGGTCGTGGGTGTTCTTGTAAGCTTTTTTAGTGCCCAAAAGATCCACCAACTTCACCGAATTCTCTTCGATCTCTTTAATCATGCGCTCACCCTTCGCTTGCAAGTAAGCATGGATCATCATCAAGCTAATGGCCGACAACAAACCGAGAGCTGTGGTGTTCATCGCTACCGAAATACCCATGGCGAGGAGTTTGGCTTTCTCAGCTGCTTGAGCGTTCGCTACCGCACCGAAAGATTGAATCAAACCTTGGATGGTACCCAAAAGACCAAACAAGGTAGAAACGTTGGCCATCAAAGCGATGGTCGGAAGGCGTTGCTCAATTTTTGGCACCACTTCGAGGATGGTGGCTTCGAGAGCGTCTTGCACTTGTTCTTTAGTTTGGTTGGCGCGCTTCAATCCGTTCTTCATCACCAAAGCAAGAAGAGCGTTTGATTCGGCACAGGCCTGAATCGCGGCTGAGATCTCGTTACCCACCACGAACTTACGGATGGTGGCAAAGAGCGAGGCACCGTCGACGTTGTAAACGCGGTAGCGATTCCAGCGCTCGGCCGCAATGGCAAGACCTACGGCCCAAATGGCCAAGATCACCCACATGAACACACCACCCTGGATCATGAACTGGGCGGCCCACTCAAAAAAGTTAAGTTCAGGGTTGGCAACAGCGGCGGCCAAAGCTTCAGATGAGGCTTGGTTGGCGGCGGCAGCGGCGGTACTATCCATGGAAAGGCTCCTTAGTTCAGCGCAGGGTTTGGATGTCGTGTTTAATATTTGGATCGAAGTCGGCACGGTTATACAGATCCAGCTCGAAGCGACGGCGGTCACGTTCGCGCACGGATAAATCACCTGGAGCGATCAATTGGCCTTTAACCTCTAGATCGCCCAAGTCGAATTTTTCATATTTCTTATATTCGTAAATCGTCTTCTGCTCTTGGGCATAGGCCATTGAGCTCACAAGAAGAAGCAAGGCCAACCACTTATTCTTCACGAGGGGCCTCCTTTTTTACGGTGCTGCAGTTGTTCGCAAGACCAAATGAGAAGTCCCCGAGTTCATCGGCCCAGAACGCGCCCTGAAATTTCCAGAACTGTTCAAAGCGAGAACGCTTAACTTGAGAAAAGCTACCGCGGCCGCGGTCAGAAATGAGTTTCTTAGAACCGTACACCAGGTCTTTCTTGCGTGAGATGATTTCTAACTTCACCTTGAAGAGCTCTTCGGAAAGCTCATAGACGTTCGAGATAAACTCGAACATGTCTTTCTTGGCGTGGTAGTTAATTCGACCCACCAGGTTTTCCTTTACGGCCCCCAAATGGGCCACACTGTCTTTCATCCAGCCGCGTGCGCGGTGATTAGATGGAAGGTTTTGGAGCACTTGGGCTAATCGGTCCGATTCCGCCTTAACTTTAACTAAAGAGGCCTGGTCGAGAGCGAAGCGCGGGCGCTGGCCAATCTGCGCGGCCAACTGTCCGATAAACGGATGCAGCTGACGACGCTGCTCAGGCGACAGTTGCATCAACTCAAAAAAATGTGTTTGGGAACCCTTGTGGGCATTCAACATCCCCTCGAGGGCCTCTGTGCGTGGTTTGTAGTTGTTGTAGAACTGATCAATCACCACCAACGAGTCATCGTAGAGGCACAAACGGAAATAACTGAGAGCTGTCAGCACTTCCGCTTCAGGCTCGAAGTAGGACTCAAGCAATGGTGACTTGTAGGTTACAAGCAATCCCAAGCTGCGGTTGTAATCTTGCACATTGTAGAAAGCCCAGGCTTTCTCCAGCAAAAGATATGGCCATTTGTAAGCACGTTTGTTGATGCGCGCATAGGCCTCAATCGCTTCAGTAAACTTACCGGCCTTATAGAGTTTGCGAGCGCGGATGGTAATGCAATCTTCCGCCAACACCGTGTAGTAACGCTTCAATAATGGTGAGTTCACTTCGTCAGCTCGTTTGCCGGCGATCTCGTAGCACTGCTCTTCAAAGGCTTCACGAGCACCATCGGACCCGGTATCGGCCGCCATATCGGCGAGCAACAAGCGGGCCTCTGGATAGTAGCGATGCCAACGTGGAACGTTGACGAGCCATTTCTGAGCGTCTTTAGCTTTCTTCTCTTTCCAGGCCTCACGACCGAGCAAGAAGTGCACACTGGCGACGTGCATTTTCGACAGCGCCCCACGATCGTAGTCTTCCAGCGCTTCGACGTTCGTCTTCAAAACGAGTTCTTCCAGTAATTCTAGGTCAGCGCTGTCTTGATCTTTTTGTTTCGCCAAATGGCGAACCTGCGCATCAAGGGCCGCATAAGTAAAACCCGCTTCCGCGAGTTGAGCTGCATCCGGCTTCGCTTTCCAATTGATCTCCTCAGCCAAAGCAGGTGAGGCCAAGAGGAGGATGAACAAGTACTTCATGCCTTCCCCTTAGTACGACCAGCCAAGCTGGAAGATGAGATCATTGTTAGAACGGATTTTGTCTTGTTTTGGATTCTTAGGTCCTGGAGCGCGGTAGTACGTCCCGACCCATTCCACACCGACGTGCCAGTTTTGATTCAAGTGAAACTTGAACGCACTCTTGGCGTAAGCCCCTGTGTTGTTTTCTGATTCGTATCTGTCTTGGCTTGAAGCCGCCGTCACTGACTTTAAGTTACTCTTGGTGGTCACTTGCGCCACACCGGCCCCAAAGCTCCAATCAAAGTAAACAATCTTGTTGAAGGTGTTGATCTTACCGTAGAACGGCGACCATACGATACCGGCACCGAGAGTTCTTTCCGGACGACGAACAAACGGGACCCCTTCATTCAACAACTGGACGTTTCTGAAGTTGTCGTTGTTGGTGTTTTGGTATCCGAGGTACATAACCTCCACCGCCCACTCTTCGTGAAAATAGAAACCGGCTTTCACCGCCACACCACGCGTATCTTGGAAAGCGGACGTGAGGTTTTGTAAGTACCCCACGTCCATATACAAGGTGTGTTCTTTCTTATGGATCTTATTCTGCAGCACGTAGACGGCTTTATCCGGATCCAGCCAAAGAAAGTCGTAAGTACTCTCCTCACCTGCATACGAACTCGTCGCCCACAACCCCAACATGCTTGCCAACATCAACTTCAACATTTAACAACTCCAACTAGTATTGGTAACGAACTTGAACTGAGGCCCCGACTGCTGGGACCGAACCTGCATCGAATTTCAACTGACGACCTGTCACTGACCATCCACTTGCCTGCACCACACCATTCACACGTACTTCCACTGATCCCGCGACTGGGTCGTGAGCAAGAGGGAAAGTATCGAGCAAGTTGATGATCTGCTGGCCCATGTCGTTCAAGACGGTGGCGAAGTTCGATTTGATATCGGCCACAGTACCGCCGGTCTGATCAGCTTGGTAACCGTAACGCTCAAATCCACAAGTGAGACCGCCGCCAGTTTGACAAGGAACAGTGTTCACGATCGAGTAGGCTTTTACATAACCCGCGTTGGTTTTTGCTGCCTGCAGAGAAGCTAAGTACTCTTCTTTTGTTTTTGGCGACTGGTCTTCTTCGTCTGACAAGTAAACAACAACCAAGTAAGCGTCATCGCGCATCCAAGAAGCTTTGTAACGGTTGATGAACGATTCAGAAGCTTGCAAACCTTTTTCGTTACCATCACCGCGGATACCCACGTTTACATGGCGAGCGAAGTCAGCTTTGAAGTCAGCTTCATCGGCTTGCGCTTCTGCAGAAGTCAAATCAGCGAGTGATGTACTGTAAGCTTGGCCGCCACCTGAAGTGCGAGTATCGGTAGTGGTCACACCCATTTTGAAGTCGACGTTCTCATCGATAAAGTCGTTGATAAAAGAAGAGAAGTTAGAACCTAACGACGCTTGCTCTTCTGACATCGAACCCGAGTTATCGATCACCCAAATAATATCGAGTTTCTTCTTATCAGCCGCTGTTTGATTGAACGACTCGTCGGCCCACTGAGTAGTAGTACCAGTGGTTGAACCACCTGTGCTGCCGCCATCAGTTGTACCGGTTGTCGATCCGCCAGTGCTGCTACCGTCTGTAGAGCCAGTGGTTGAACCAGTTGTTGAGCCACCTGTGCTGCTACCATCAGTTGAACCTGCAGTTGAGCTACCATCGGTTGAACCGCCAGTGC
>JAUMHG010034535.1:0-12474 GCA_032359395.1 Enteromius anoplus
TGGGCGGAGACATGAGTTCATGGAATGAGTCCGGGCATGAAAACAGAGACAAACACACACAGAGTTCGTGGAGCGCTAGAGTGCCATCCAGTGGCCAGAGCTGGCCCTCCAGCTGATCATGACACATTAAATAAAAGTGTTCAGAAGTTACACATTACCCTATAAGGAAGGAAATAAATATAGCTGTTGGTTATAAGATGCAGAAGTAACACTTTATGATAACTACACACTATGAATCATTAGTTATGCAAATACTGGTAAATATTCAGTTTATCCTTTTTAAAGCATTGTTCCAACATTAATAAGCATTCATGGGTGTAAATTCCGGGCCGTAAATTCCCCGATCCAAGGGTTGTTGCCCACAAAATCATAAAAAATTGCACTGTCTATTGTGAAAAATAAATGTATGTATGAATAAAATAATTGTGTAAGTAGGAAAATACAATACAAATGCAAAAAAAGACATTTCAAAATAGTTGAGTTCCCCCTCCCCTTCCTCAGAGTGGTTTGGCCCACTGCCTGCTTTCCCAGTTCATCTCACCTTCTCTACACACAAGTCAGGTATGTGGATGCAGCTCTGTTCATAAGTAGTTATTGAACTCCAGATTTATTCACTTTAAATAAAGCGATTCTCTTTAATGTAGTTGATGCTGATTCGTTAATAAATTAGTTGTGGCAAGAATGTTGATTACAGATGTCATTTTTACAGATGTCGCGTTGAATAAGCTAAATAGAACAGTAGAGACAGAATGCAGTGGTTAAACACTCTCTCTGGGGGAAGACAGGTGATGGTGATTTTGGACTGAGAGCAGGTGTAAGCCAATGAGGACTGTGGGAAATGGAGTCCTGAGCTGGTGAACTTGTAACAATAACATGGAAATAATAAAGAATCTATGAGTGTTTTCTAACAGAATTATTCCACCACAACAACAGATCCAACAGCTAGGCTGATTATCAGCTTTGGACCATTGGCATTCGAATTCTTCCTCCAGCCTCTAAGAAGGAGAGAAAGGCATGACAGATGTTTGTGGCACTGTGTTAACAGGGGATGGGGGTGGGAGTTAATTATTGCCTGGGTAACCCCTTGCCTCCATGGGAGATCTCTTGACTTTTTGGGTTTCACTGATTATCTCTGTTACCACAATAGTAGTATCATGTCTCCCTGAGCTTATTGCAGGAGATGCTTGAACCCGCTCCGTTTGATCTCATTCTTGCAAGTGAAGGAGGTGGGCAGCTAAGTCCACATTCAACAGTGTTCAAATGTCACGGATGCTACTCATGTGTTTCCAGTCATCATGAATGTTGCTTTTGAGGGAACTCGCTTATCTTTTGTTTGGCAGATCCACCACTGATTTCAGCAAGAGTATCTGCTATCCCAAGGGCCTCGACTGGTTGTCAGTCTGGGATACCTCAGAGACTGCTTTAGAATCTTTTCCATCCCAGGAGTCCTCAGAGCTCACTCCTGAAATCGCTCCAGTTTGGGAGCCCTCAGACTCCACTGCAGAGCTGGGTCTGTGAGCCCTCAGAGTCAACTCCAGAGACCACTCCAGTCCAGGAATCTTCAGGAGTCCACTCCGGAGGATGCTACAGTCCACGAGTCTTCAGAGTGTACTCAAGAATCTGCTCTAGCCTAGGAACTTTCACAGTTCACTCCTGAAACTGCTCCAGTCTGGGAGACCTCAGAGTAAACTCCAGTGCCCGCTCCAGTCCAGGAGCCATTCCAGAGCCAGTTTATTCCCAATCCCACTCCAGTCTGAGGTCATTTCAAAGACACTCTATTCTATGAGTTCACCCCATTGTTCACTCCATTTCAGAGTCCTTCATTGAAATCCTTGTCAGATGCACGAGCCAGCACAAGAGGAGGTGACTGCACTGACCATTACCCAGAGCCTGTGCTTCAAGATGAATCTGGCCAAATGTGAGAGCTGGCGACATCTTGTTTTACCGAAGGAGGAGTATTAGTGGAAACCAGTAGCTGGGAGGGAAGCCCGCATCAAGGAACTTATAGACATTTTTGAAGAGCCTCCAAGTCCATCTCAGCCCTCCAACCCATTGGCTCTGCCATGGCTCCTTACTACCTTGTCTTCACCATAGCCCGTCATCCCACTGTCTTCACTGGGCTTCTTGGTCCCTTTGGCTTCACCTTTAACTGTGTCTTTATCTCCAGTAGCTCTGTCTCCATCGCCCATTCCCAGGATGTCAACTTCCAAGTCAACACTACAGCTCATCTCTCCCTCGACACTCCCCTACGGTCTTGTCCTGTATAGTCTCGAGATCAACATCTGGCTCCTCCTGCACCTAGCTCATCACTGGCTCCTCCCACCAGCCTGTCCCACCATCCACTCCTCCTTTGCTTGCATTTTCTTTTTTCTTCTGTTCTTTTTATCCTCGCACTTCTACAGAGCCTTTTACCCCGCCGGTGTGGGTAGCCGGGTCTGTTGACCAGCGCTCTCTGCAGCTGCAGGACCGGATGGCTGTTTGCCTACCTTGGACTATTTCCACATCCCCTTACCCTGTTGCAGTGACTATGTTTTATGTGCTTGTTGCTGGGGTTATTTTTTCCTGATCTCAAACTGCCTTCCTCGGAAGGTAGTCTGGGAGGTTTTTTTTTCACCTCCTTATCCAAATGTATCTTACTTCTCTTATTTCCTTTGCTACCTCTCGATTGACCTGTCTTACCCCCCAATGTGATGTTTGTGTATGGTCGGAGGGGTCCCATCTCACCGCATGTAACAGTGTATGTGACAAATAAAGGCTTCATCAAATCAAATCATAATAAAAGTCCAACAACAGTGACAGGGAGTGACACACCAACACAAACACAGTCCAGACTGGAATGCCCTCTGGTGGCTTCAGAGGGTACCTCCAGTTGATGATCATAACAAACAGCAATGTGAACTTTTATAAACAACCATTTGTTAACATTTTTTCATTAAATATTGCATCATTTTATAGAAAATATGAGCAGTACTTCTTTTCTCTGCAGTATGGTAGGAAGTTAAATAAAATTAAATGTTGAGGATGTTAACAGTGACTAGATGATTGACAGGCCAGTTTACAGTGATAGCGTGCTTAACAAATATGCTTAATATATTTAACTGAGCCCTCAGTTAAAGACCCAGTTGTTTGACGTGATAGTATATCTCCAAGCTACACACACACAAAAGTTATTTAAACTCTTTGGTCATTTTTGTACTTGATACTAATGGTCTAATCAGATTCAATGATCTATACTAAGCAACAGCTAAAAGTACTACCACCGGAGATCGGCTAAATGGATTCAAAAACAGTAAAACTCATCTGTGTAGCTCTAGGGAAATTTAAAAAATTGTCTGTTCCTTTAAGAATATTAATTGAAGTTGATTTGGACTTAATAACAAATATTGTGTCAATAATAAAGTTAATGAATGCCACTTTCAAGTTTCAAGTATATATAAGAAACTAGTTCTTAAATTAAATAAACTTTTTAATGCTTTAAATTTTTTTTATATTTATATTGAATGTTCATTTAATACATTAAAAATTAACATAGGTAAAAGAATTAAGACAGATAAGAGACACCTTGCATATTTTTATTGTCTAAAATCAACAAACTGTGATCCTTTAAACAAATTAAGTACTGTCATCAAACACATCCTTTATACAGCCTGGCAGCATTTCAACCTGCATGAGACAAAATGAAAAGCAATGATTATGGAGAGAAAAACAAGATTTGTTGTGAGAAAAGTTACAATTATTATAAATCCAACTGTGAAGGCCACCAGCCTGCTTGACCTGCTTTTGACCAAGAAAACCAAAACAAGTTAAGTACTGCTAGTGAACAGCATGGGTATGGCCAGTGTTGGGGAAAGTTATTTTTTAAAGTAATGTATTACAATATTGCGTTACTTCCTAAAAAAGTAACTAATTACATTACATTGTTAGCGAGCGATGGGTTGTTAGGTCGCACTGCCCTGCAGCTCCTGCAAAAATTTAAGATAAATTGACGTGTTGTGCATTTGAAGCTACATAAACGGCTGTTTTGCTAAGTTTGTTTACTTTAAGTTTCACTGATGTCATGATGAAAGCGAGCTCGAAGGCACACTCTTCGAAAAGCAGAACGAAGTAGGCCCCAACGCTCCATGCTTGTCCGTCGAGGCTACACCACCTGAGGATACCTCACAATGGTCGACTGATGTTACAATCTTGGAAGCCATCAACTCACTGCATTCTGACCTACAAGCTACTAAAGTTGAAATACTGTATGTCAGGCGATCGACACTCGTATTCAACAGATGGCCTCAGATGGAAAATTTCTGCTCTCAAATTAGAAAGGCAGGCCGCCATTCTAGCCTTGCAAACCGTGACTGCGCAACATAGTTCCACTCTCACTGACCTAGAACAATCGGCAACAACACCCAGACTGGATTCTCACTGGATTCTCACTTTTTCAGGAGACAGGATAAACTGGTCTAAGAGTGAATTAATGCAAATAAAGGTTAGCGATCTCTCAGTTTTCCCTTTTTAAAATAGCACATCATAAATTTACATTTTTAGAAATCAAGGTCACAAAAAACTTTCAGTCACTATTTAAAGCTAATTTTCCCCCTCTTCTGACCAAGTGGCAAAATAGTAATCGGTTTTGGTGATCCCTTCCCATTTCTGTGGTAAGAAGGGTTAGTGTTATTAAAATTATTTTTCTTCCTCAAATCCTATATCTTTTCCAAAATATACCAATATTCTTGCCCAAGATTTTCTTTTAAACAACAGGATTCAATATTTTTTTTTTTCTTGTGGGATTATAAAGCTCATCAAATAAGTAAATCACACCTTCCCACCTGAAAGCGGGATGGCCTTTTCAAACTTCTCTCTTTATTATTATGTTTGTGCTCTTCATACTATCATAATGTGGTTAGACCATACTTTCACACACTCCTCTTGGATTCAAATGGAAAGAGAAGCATTCAGCCCATTTGACATTGGTGCAGTGATCCTATCAAGTACAAAATTTGCTAAATTGGCCTATAGTCAAAATTGGATAATTCAGTGTATTATTCACATTTGGAAACAGATAAAATCATGTCTAAAAAATAAAATCCCTGTCTCTTCTCTTACCAATTGGAGGGAACATGTCATTTGTCTACTTTGGATTTTAGATTTACACAATGGAGAGATTTGGGTATCAGAACCCCTGAAGACTTATTTATAAAGGAATATTTTGCCTCCTTTAGCCAGATACAGGAACAATATAATTTGCTCAAGAGTGATTTTTTCAGATACTTACAGATTAGGGACTATGTGAGGAAGCACCTTTCTCGACTGGATGAGGTCTAGCCTAATGAGTTTGATGCACTCCGGGGACTTGGATATAGGGTAGTCACTTAATATCTACACTTTACAATTCACTATTATGTAAGACCTTACCAAATACAGAGGGAATAAGATCATAATTGGAACTTGAAACGGGGGAGAAGATAAGTGACAAGCTCTAGATTAAGCATATTTAATGCATATATTATGCATTAGAGCATATTCATAATTGCTCTGTTATTTCTAGCCATTGCTTTATAGTTTAAGATCCTTCATCGACTTCAAAAACAAAGTTACACAAAAAATTATGAGATGTCTCCCCACTACTGTATGTGATATATATCAGATTGAGGAAGCCACCCTCCTACACAGTTATGTTCTTTGCCCCAAGTTAAATCCATTTTGGACAAATTTAAAATCATATCTGATATGTTCAATACTGAATTGATGCTTGACCCACTCTTGGTGGTACTTGGAAATTTAGAGATAATCTTAAAAGATAATCTTAAAGATAATCTTGCTTCATTAAAAAAATGTCAACAAGAGCTATTGTCCTATGCTCTTCTTGTAGTAAAAAATGTGTATTAAGGTTTTGAAAAAAGACTGATTCCCCATCTATGAAAATGTGAGAAATGCTGAGGTTATAACACTTGCAAAGAATTCGGTTTATTTTGTTCAATAAATTGCAATGCTTTAATAAGGTTTGGTTTCCTCTTCTCCACTATTTGGATAAAAGAGATTGAGTAGGTTTGTGGTGTTAAATGTGGTAGTAATGTGTTGTAAGTTCCTAGGCCAGGGAGGGTGGGTACATTATTATTTTTATTACAACTATCATTTTTTCATTTTTATTTTCTTTACTGTTTACCTTTATGTTTTTCCGTAGTTTTTTCTTAGTTTTTTTCGACACTTTTTATGGAAAGTACTGCATTACGTTACTTTTGCATTACTTTCACATAACTTTTAAAATATGGGCAGAGCTTGGATGCTTGTTTTTAAAATAAGAAGTTCTATAGTATTTATAGCAAATGTAAAAGCACACCAAAAACTGTCACAAATAAACCTTACGCTGAAAAAAAAGGAAATTCACATCTGAAAAGTAGAATACAGTAGGAGAAAATTCAATACTCTTCAGCAATAATAAAAAACAAAAGACATTAAAGCACAATAGTTAAGTTTTTGAAGTCATTTTTGCTTGTAAGTATGGTTGAACTGGATCATTAAAGGTCAGCAGTAAAGACACTGGTTAATAAAATGGGATTAGATACATTTGTGTAATTTAATTATTGCAGGTTTATGTCATTTTCGAGTTTATTTTAATGAATACTAAATCTGTTTTTTGAGAGTGAGATGAATTAATAGATATTCACATTTAGTCTAGAACTACACTGTATTCACACACTGCACACAATGCTCTGTATTTCTGATTTCTCCCAACATGGGGTCAGGAGACTTGTCAGTCAATAAATAAGAAAACAAAGTAACTGGCATTCGTTTTTTGAAAAAGTAACTCAATTACATTATTCTAGAATTAAAAAGTAAATGCGTTACTTTACTAGTTACTTGGAAAAAGTAATATTATTGCTTAACTCGTGTTACTTGTAATGCATTACCCCCAACACTTTGTATGGCGGCCCGTCTGCATAAAACATCTTTAAACTGTGTGTAAATTCACAGCGGTATAAGGTTGTGTTTTCAGCAGAGAATCACAAATGTTGTTTGAATTCAAATAACAGTAAAGACTTTACGTACCGCAGTAGAGTCTGTTAATCCGAAGGATGTCATTGGGGCTCATACCACGAGCTTCACCAATCACAACGTTCCTATCAGGAATGGGAACCATGGTTGGCTCGTTGTTCCTAGAGAAAGCATTCCTAAAACCACACACATAAAGAAACAACAGTAATCTGGTGTGTGTTTGTGTGTGTGTTTGTGGGGGGTTGACAACAAGAACACTTACCTTGAATAGTGCATCACAGAGTTGTAGTCATAGGGGGTTTCCAGATTATTGGTTTGTGCTTTCCTGAAATTGTGTTGCTGTGCTGTTACAGTGCACAAAAAGTATTACAGACTATAAATGTAAATCATGTAAATACACAGGCAAATTTAATGTTGACTTAAATTATTGTGGCTATATGTATCATGTTATTTATTATGTATTTTTGTTTTCTTATTTTTTATTCTATTTTATCATCTTTTTTTCAAAATAAACATACAAGGTATGACGTTCTGAAAAAGAATTCTGATGTGTCTGTCACGGTCGCTGCGGTTCTGTTCATGATGGAACCCAAGAGCATGAAGGAGCTCATGTTGAACAATATAGTGAAAGACGCACCCACGACGCTGTAGAGAAACAACCTGTCCTCCACCTTGACGCCCCAAATATGAATAGCAACTGTGGATCAAGCATAACACATCACCAATCAGGTTGTGTATTTGTGTTTTGGCAAAGCATATTTACTATATACACAGAAATGAAATAGAAAGGAGCTATAAATCAAGAGATTTACCCAGAATCAGACATTATGCGTAGAAAGTCCCTCTGCCCTTCATGTGGAACAAATCGAATACAGGAAACAGCCGCAAAGGACTGTAAGCCTTGTTTAATCACTTGTCTTTCATTTGGAGCTGCAGCAGAAGTAAAATTATTAACCGATTGTGTGACACCCATGAGATCATATCAGAAGTAGTGATCGTCACTTACAGTACTGGTTGGAGATCGCGTATGGCACATAGACTAATCCATCTCTGCTTCTCCCCCATTTGCATCCACGAGCTGTGCACGGATCTGCATTCTTGAACCCTGCTGATACGGCAATGTCTCCAAATGTGATCAAGGGCCCATCCACTTGCTGTCCTGTGTGGTACAGTGTATTGTACAATATCATTCAATCTGTTGATTCTGCTAATATATTTCAAGAGTTCACGCTTTCCTCATAATGAAGCGTTAATAATAATGAATGTGCAATTTTCAGTGATCCAATCTGCTTTTTTTTTTTGTTCATACTAATTTGAAAAGCAAACCATATTTTTTTTATTTAAATCAGTAAATCGTAAAAAGAAACTAATGCATTATAATAATCGAAACACTTAAGACTATTAATTTAACAATCTAAAACTAGGATCTCTGTACATCTACTTGTTGCAAATTTACAGACAATTTTAATAAAAACTAATTACATTATACTTTGATTTCCGTTAATAAAAAGCAAACTGAGTGTAAGAATTGAGATGTATGGATGTGGATTTGTAATCTGGCCCATAGGTATAAAAGAGAAATAGTACTGGCCCTCGTCACTATATCAAAGTTGCCCATCTGTTGACTATACTACCAAATCATATAGCTTGCATATGCTTACCTGCATGTTTGTTGGTCTTGATTTTAGTTGACACTCGCAGGTCAGTTTTCTCAGTGATGTGACCTGAGACATGAATCAGTAGATTATTAATAAAACATAACAAAATGACAAGTTACCTTTTTGCTTTCTATGCATCTTACCAGTATTCCCAAAGATCTTTGCAATTAAGTCCTGTTTATGAAATTTAAACACATGTATATTAGAAATAGTAGGTAAAAAGTGAGAAGCTGCTCATTTTCCATTTCAGATGATTATCTTTTCTTACGTCAATAGGACGACTCTGAGCAGGAACAGTGCTCAGCAAAAGAGAGACAGCCACCACCAACAGGTACATGATGAGAGCCTTCTGAGATTCTGGTCCGGATCAAACAGAGCCATCAGTTATATACTCTTCTGAAAGCCTTAACTTCCTTTTTCTGTGCTGCAATCCAGTTTTCATGATTCCACTGCCAAATTACCTCATGGTATAAAAGCAGAATAATTCAGAATAATTAAATGATCAACTGAATGTTAAGTTCATTATAGAATTAATATTGCAATATTGGATATAAAAAAAACGAAAGGCCTATATATATATGCATGTATATTGTGTATGTACGTATTTATGATTTTATGAATATTAGTGCTGTCAAACGAATATTTGTGAATAATCGTATCCAAACTAATTTTATTTATGTAATATATGTGTGTGTACTGTGTATGTATATAAATACATACTTATACATGTACACATTTAAGAAAAATATGTTATATTTATATATTAAATATATTTATATATATTTATATATATTAGGCTATATTTAAATACATTTTATTTACATTTTCCAAATTTATACTGTATAAGTGTGTATTTATACATAAAAATCTACACAGTACACACATATTATGTAAACAATGTTTCAGCTATATATATATAATGCATATAAACAAAGTTGTACACAGTTGTCTTGGTCATGGAATTAAAAAAAATTAATAATATTTATTTATTTATATAAATATAATATTTATTTTATGTGCACCTGATCTGCAATCAAATATTTCATATAAGCGAACACCACACACTCACTCAGTGTCTGGTCTAACTTTGGACTGTTATTTGTGCTCTGGGTCAGTCACTGGATTTGCTCTCAATCTGTGATCTCTTTGTGTTTCCTGTTCCCCTGGATCTTATAATATGGGCATTTGCAACTTACCAAGATACGTACTGATTCTCAAAAGATGTGCGCTCTTAATTTCCTCTGTCATCTACAAACTCATGTTCACCTGCAAGGACTTTATTATCATTATCTGATATCCTGCAGATTCTCACTCTGTACAACTGTGTAAACTCCCAGGTGCCATCCAATGTATGTCGGTTACATAATGGAATAAAATACTTTGATTTGATCTCAGTTCCATTTAATGCTAATTATTTCTGTAGATTAATATTAAGACTGCAACACAATTTAGCATTATTTGTCATATGTTTATGTTGTAAACTGTTGGAAAAGCAACAAAAATGGCATTCTCAAACTGTAGCTCTTTCCCACAGCCTACCACAAACCTGGTTTACAAAGAGGAAGCTTTTATGTTTTTGGTTTACTGTTAACCAGATGTTGAGTCACTTGGTTCCTAAAAAAGGATGTTGTAATATGTTGTATGTTGTAACAATATGTTACAAAGAGACATCGTGTTTTGTTAAATGTGACAGTCCAGCCTACCAAAGACTGATCTTTGTAGCAACTGTGACAGTTGCCGATGATGACTGACCGTAACATTTGTATTGGACTTTTTAAAGTAATATTTCAAAGTCTCTATAAGATATAGAGCTAAATAGGGTTCACAAACAATTTTTAATCCTACATGTTTCATGTGTATACGTTTATAAGCCCTCGCTTTTCCCTTTGTCTGTTTCTGTTTCCCTTTGTGGTTTTCTCTGATGTTTATTGAGACCCTAAGCACTTGTGATTAAAGTATATTCCCTGGAACCAGTAGGCAAGTGCAGGATGTACACGGGTACATGATCTATACTCACTTCTTTATCAGTCAGCATTGAGTATACCTTCTAAATCCTGTTTGATGCGTATCTTTTAGTAGTGTTCTCAATTATGCAAATCATGAGCACATGAGTAGCTCATCCAATCATATGTGTCTAAATGGAAATATCCACTGAAAAAATCCAGGCACAAATACTCTCACGCAGTGTATGTTTCATTTATACTTAAAGCTGGAGAGTGCTCTTGTACAGAAAGTACAAAAAAAGCCTCATAGAAATAAGAATGTACAACGTACAGGAAATCCCTAATATGGATGAAGGCATCCAGTGTCTGTAGGCTTAACTAAAAATTTTATAGAATAAATCCAGTAGTTGTCTAACCTGAACTACTGTAAATGTCCAAGGCTAGTCTTATATGTTACTGCTTATAACACAGGACATCAATCTGTGGCTGCTTAAAAGAATTGGGTTCATAAAATTAAAGTTTACCCACTTTTCCAGGGACCACCACACCACTGTCTGAAACAATTTCTCATTGTGAAAGTTTCTTCATACCCACATTTCATAACAGAAGAACAAGCCTATATATGGTTATGTTATGGCTCAGCAACTTAACTTGAAGCTATTAACACTGTTCAAACAGCCTATGTATTTTACTTTTTTGTTTTGTTTTTTTTTATTTTTTTTTATTTTACAGTTTATTTTTACTTATTTATTTTAAAATCAATATAAACGTGGTAATGAGGACCATGGTTTTACTTCTTGTGACCACCATCCTAAAAATACTAGTCAGTTAAACTACTTCTTTATTTTTAGATGTTTAGTTCTAATGAATTTAAATTGAAATAAAATTTTAATTCAATATGGGCCTGATTAAAGTGTCTTATATAAATTGACTTATTATTTACAAATAATACAATTCTTAAAGAGAGATTCTCCAAAAAGTGAAAATTGTTATAATTTACTCAAAACCATGTCATTCTAAACCAAAATCTATGTAAGAATTTTTTTCTTCTTTGGAACATAATTTGAGAAATTAAAGAATTTTTTGTTCGTACAGTAGAAATAAATGGCATTCAAAATGTTTGGTAACATAGAATTTGGTCTATAAGGGACATGGTCTAAAGGCCCCAATATACAATATATACAATATAGAATGAACTGAAATAATATCATTTCGAAACAAAATTGTTTTGGCAGTTTGAATTGAATCACCAAAGCGCACTTTATGGGGAGTTTGTTTTGATTCCTAAACACCTTTGAGTTACCATTGGTCTCCATCTCCAGCCTCACAGTCCTGGACTCCCATCTTTTTCCTCTGACCCCTGTCGTTCCAAACTTATGAAAGCTTTGTTCATCTTTGAAACACAATTTAAGATATTTTAGATGATACCTGAGAGGCTTGCGACTGTCCCATTGACTTGCAAGTAAATAACACTGTTGTGGCTCAGAAAAAAATATATAAGACATCATCAAAATAGTCTATCTGCCATCAGTGGTTCAATCTGAAAGTTATAAAGTGAGAACATTTTTTGTTAGTGAAGAAAACAAAAACAACAATTAGTTTCCTCTGTCCTCTTCGCATTATCATAGCCCTATTTTGGAGAATATTTAATATAAACTGCATACACTATTATTATTTTTTTTTATGAATGATGTTGCATGTTTATATAATACATTAGGTGGAATGAAAATTGGCATTATGACAAAAAGACAAAAGAGTCACCTTTTTTTATTCTCCAAACTTCTCATACACTAGTTGTAAATCTTGATAAAGTAAAAAAACGTCTAGGTTACTATCGTAACCCACGTTCCCTGAAGGAGGGAACGGAGACGTTACATATGGGAACTCGC
>JAUMHG010034536.1:0-12467 GCA_032359395.1 Enteromius anoplus
AAAAACTTTCATTCTGGCTCGTCAGGGGACGTCATTTCAACGTCTACAAAGACGTCCAAATGACGTCATTTAGACATGCTTTTGCTTAGTGGGTAGCTCTTTGAGTATGAAGTCTTTAAAATTTTGAAAATATTTATCCAGCAAGAACAAATAAACAAACAAACAAAACTTTGTAAAGCCAATGAAATAGATTGGTTGGCTTAGTCAAGTTATAGCTTGCTTGTTTGCCTTATCTTTATCTTTTAATAAAAATAGTGTTTGATTGCATTTAGGAATTGTTTTATACACAAAAAGTTCAGTAAGATTTACAAAAAAATGATAAATTTATTGTTATTTTTTAAGGAAAATAATAGCTTTGTTTAAGCAGGGAATATTGATCAGAAGGGACATAACATTTCAAATAAACAGAATCCTTTAAAAACTATCATAGTTTCCACAGAAATATGAAGCAGCACAACTGTTTTACATAGTGACAATAAAAACAAAAGTTTCTTATTCAGAAATATTACAATGATATTTAACACGTTAGAATTATTTTTACAGGATAGATGTGACACTGAAGAATGAAAAATCAGCTTTAATCACAGGAATTACATTTACAATTACATTTTAAAAATAGTATTATTTTTAGAGTAAAATAATTACAGCTTTGTTGAGCAGAAGAGAGAAGAAAAGAGAGACACAGTGTATGCCATTACGTTTTTTTTTTTTAAAGATTACTTTAAACATGTGACGTGAAGAAGATATTTAAATAGTTAATTTATAGTATTTAAATGTCTTGCCGTTTATCATAAAGGTGTGGGTATATTGATACCATGCATCTTCACTGTTTTTTCTTAAATATTTGACAGTGGGGTATTAGCACTCTTATGTTTCTTCATTTAATTAAACCAATGTTCTAGCTCAGGGGTGGCGAACTCCGGTCCTGGAGAGCCGCAGCCCTGCAGAGTTCAGCTCCAACCCTAATTAATACTCACCTGTCTGTAGCTTCCAAGTAACTGTTCAGACCTTGATTAGCTTGTTCAAGTGTGTTTGATTAGGGTTAAAGCAAAACTCTGCAGGGCTGCGGCTCTCCAGGACCAGAGTTCGCCACCCCTGTTCTAGCTCATATGTGTTTTACATTACGTGACCTTAAGAGTGCAAGTATATACTGTATATGACACTGAATCAAGCAACCGTGCAGAATTCACTTCTGACATTTTTCAGTCAATCAATGATGTATTTCTACCAGCACGGCAATATGAAGTCCCTCCCCTACACATCTTTCTCCATGACAGTAACAGTTTTGTTTTTTATAACAGGGCTGCAAATGAACCAAACTAACTTGAACATAAACACACAGAACATTATTTTCTTTATTTTTTTGTTGTATTGCTTTTTATTCATTATTATTGGCTTCAATTCTTCATATGCATGCATTAACCCCTTAACTGTCACCGTTCCGAATACGGGACACCTACATTTTTTTTTAATATATGTCCTGAATTACATCTTTTTAAGCTTGTATAGTACTTTTTCATGTGTTTTCCCGAAAATGGGGGTGACAGTTAAGGGGTTAAAACTACTAGCTCCTCCTCTGTGAAATATGCTGTTCCCTTTTTTTCACTGTCATTTTCCATTTTGACTCGTGAAATTGGGGATCCATTAACAATGTCTTTATGTACGCGCATTAACTCTGGGTAACATGTAGGAGGTTGATTAAACTATCTCTTATCGGGTGTTTTAGAACCGACATACTCAGGGTATGCGGGTTTAGGGTTAACCAACCCAAAGGTTATGTTTTACCAAATGGTAAGTTAACCTAGCTTTCTGGAATACCCCCCCGGTATGTGGTTTTTGCTCTGTCTTACCCTTTGTGTATTATTTGTCGACTGACCCTCGCTAGCTCTCTGGACTATTTTTGTGTTTTTGCTTTCTCCAAACCTGTTTTGCTGTTGATTCGAACCTGCCTTTATTTCTGACCTTAGTATTTTAATAATTTCAAATTTAAACTTTTTCCTGACAGATACAATTGTTAGGTTGCTAGAGTGTAGTATGAGCATGAAGACTTCATATAAATGATACTAGGTGATATTACCATTTGAAAACATCTCTGAACAAATTTAATGTTTATTTAAACACAATTAATTTTTCATTTAGTTTCTTTTCCCCATAAAAATACTTATGTGTTGTTAACTATATTTGACAATATTAACACGCCAAAATATTTGTGTAATTTTTTTTTTTTACTAAACAAAATGTAGTAAGAAATAATTACTCAGTTCTTGTACACTCTTAAAACATATATTGTTAATTGAATATTAACCCAAACCAGTGTGTCATTCTTCCTAACACAGGCAGTGTTAAATATAATAAAATATTTAAAACACTAATTATTCATAAATTACAAAATTTATATCATACACTGAAAAAAAAAAAAAAAAAAAACTAATTTGTTTTAAGGTAACTGGTTATTTAAGCTACATTTTAATAATAATAGTTGAAAAGTAATAAAAGTTGAAAGCTAGGCAACTAAAATTGTTTATTTAAATGTAACTATAATAAATTAATTGCGACCACTTAAATTCAAGTTGATTCAATTAATCTCTTTTTTCAGTGAAGATGTGTTGTTCTTAAGCAGTTGAAAGCAATATGAATAAATGCAATACAAAATAAACAAAGAGCAGTTTAATAATAATAATAATTATGATTATATATTTATTTATTTAATCAGTAATTATGTCTCCGCTGGATGCAAAAATAGCTCGTTATGGTTAGGGGTGTAACATCTCCATCACATGCTTGTGGTATTCGGCCAATCACAGTGCACTGTATAGTAATCTGCAGGATGCACAAACATAAAATCCATGACTAAGCAAATTACACAGCTGATATGAGAGTGCAAATTACTCCATTGTCTTACCATGGCTTCATTGTCATTCTGTAGTCCTAATGTCAAATAGTCGTCATGGGTTAATGTTTCATCATAAACGTACAATGCGCTCTCTATGGTCCTTGGCTGCATCCAGCACTTGTCACACCTGAAAAGAAAAAGAAAAACATGAATATAACACACATTGTATCTTCAATTTAATAATTCTATACCATATTGCTCAGCCCTAAACCGACTTGATGTCAATGATAAGACATTAAATCCAATGTTTTAGTTTATATGATGTATGTACTTTATGTTTGAAGCACTGAATGGCGCTCTAGAGATTGTCATGTTGTCAGTGAAGAAAACCGTTCTCAGTAACGAGTAAGTTGACTGCAATTGTCTCAGTGTATCATTCATGTTATATAAAAGAGAAATATATTACAATTTAAATCATAATGGTTTTTCCATAGCTGGGCTCTTAACACCGTGACACATTTGCAGTATGACAGTTTGTTTTGATGGTTTATTCATGCTGTGATGCATAGGTGGAGGGTGAACCAACTCCAGGGCAAGGCTAAAAATAGCCATATGTATTAAACATCATATACCCGTCTTTTTAGGTGTCATGTAGGCTAATAAAACACATTTAATGGGACAGAATTTGTATTGAACGTGATTACAATTTAATGAACAAAATAATAAAAATAATAATTATAAATAGATTTTTTTTAATAATGTTTCTTTCCCCTGGTTATTCAAACAGCAAATTAATTATACATAGAATGTGATGTTATCACTAACTTTGATATATCGCGAACACTCTCAAAAATAAATAAATACAATAAATAATACAGCTAATAATAATAATAAAAAAAAGAAAATGTGTTCGATTGCGCAATTACGGGTATAACTAACAACGCTCCATCGATTAACCCTTAACAACAAGATTATTTTAAATTAGACTAAATTAGAATCAAAATAACTAATCTGTTTCATGGACTCATCTTACAAAAGGTAACAAACACCTGGATTCACATGGTCTTATATCACATCACGGCCCTAAAGCGCTTCTCCGAGCGGAGAGAAAGAAAAAAAAAAACATTATAAAGGATAAATATAAAGGAGAATTATAATTTTTCTTAAATAATAAATCAAAAACCAAAACTGAAAGAACACAAGAAAACTGCAACATGTAGCCTAGTGTGCAGAGTTTCGGTTCGTCTTTGTGCTGTACGAAAGAAGTCGACAGAAAGCGAACTCATCTTTAAAAGAACTAGCCTTGTTTCTAATGTTACAAGAAAAAAGGGTTTGCGTGAGATTATGTGCATATTGACAGTGGCCTTGCAGATGAACCGCTCTACTGTGTGTACCATGAGCGCTCTGACCGTCAGAGATCTGCCCGCAAACATTTCAGCAGGACCCCAAATTATTGCCCCATGTGTCCTGTATTTTTGCCGACTGAACAAGCCATAAAAAAACAAAACGTTTTAAAATAGTTATTTAAAAAATATTCAACTGATGACGTTGGCGCCTCTGTGTCCTGAAGCCTGAAGAGCGCACTTCAGCTTCTGTTGATATCCATCTAACAGCTCACATGTATGTAGCTCAAACATTTTAACTAACGATGTGACATGCTTGAACTGTTATATATTTTGGGTGGAATGAGAGTTTTTTTTTTTTGTGAGGAGAAAATCACACTTTATGTGTTACCGTTCCAGTGTCAGTGTGTGCTTTAGTTGGGATCTTCACACTTACATTAATAGAATGAAATGTTGTTGAGGCTGAAGTGTTTATGTTCGACAAGCAAAACTCATCAGGTGAAGATGATGTTTGTGCTTGTAGTTTTGTGTTATTGTTTGTTTTTTGCGTTAATTTTGTAGTTGAGTGGTTTTATGTGTTGTATTGATAATGCCAGGCTTGTGATCACACTCCAGTGTTGTTCTCACATTTTCTTTTTGATTGTTCTGATCACAAAAACAAAACAAAACATGGAAGTCTTTTTTAAAAGGCACACGCAGACATCAAGAATCAGCGTATGAATCTCAACAACGGTGACAAACCACGTTTTCAGAAAAACAGATCAACATACTAATAACACACTAATAAAAACATCACATAAAAACAGCAAGACTAAAAGAAAATTGTAAGAATAAAAGAAAGACAATTCTGCTCATAATTTATTCATGTCGCAATGCATGATGGGAGCTATTGATGAGTTTTTATTGGTGGCCCCAGAATGCACTGCAGCATTTGATGGTCACCATTGTTGAGATTCATACACTGATCCTTGATCTCTGTGTGTGCCTTATAATAAGGGTAATTTAATTTAATTTGATATTATTAATATTTATTTATTTATTCAGTCAGTCAGTCATTCATTTATTTATTTATTAATTATTTTATCTATCTATCTATCTATCTATCAGAAGAGCCTAAAATAAATCCTTTCAAAACGAGTGGAAAATACAGGGTTTTCAGCTGTAATCACAAGGCTGTCATCATCAATGAAGAACATAAAACACAGATAACACACTCTTCAGTTCAACTCAGGTAAAGAAAAATAAACAAACACATACATCAGCAACTGATGAGTATTGCTTTCGGTTTTTTTCTGACTGTCATACTGTAACTCAAGTATATGCTTTCTTCTCTAAACGTAACTGGGTTAAAGTGCCCCTGTTATGGGTTACTCAGTTTTAATGAACTGTGTAATATATTAAAACATATTAGGTAGACTTTACCTTTCTGTTTTAGTTTATCTGTTAAATGTAGGCATTCTTTACCCAAATATACAGGATATAATCTACTCAAACAAACTGAGTGAAAATTGTTACCCGTTTTATTGAGTAAAGTTTACAGTGTATATTTTACTTGATAACTAATATAGGTGAGTAAATATAACTGATATTCATGAGTTATTTTTACCACCCCCCCAGAGTAATTTTTTCCGGTGCACATTTAAAATGGCATGTAGGAGCACTTTAAGTAAATAGTACTGTACACTCAAAAAATGATTTAACTCAGTTATGTAATCATGGATACTGCACTCAAAAAAATTACTCTTTGAACTAACTTAATTCAATCATGTAATCCTGAAACCAGGGCCCACACAACCAAATTCTGTTTTATTTACATGAATGGATTTTTTTGAACTCATGAAAACTCTTTGCGTTGTGTTAACACCATAGAATTTTTTTTTTTTTTAAATTTTATTTTCCTTGAGTCTCTAAATGGAACTTAGGATCTATTATCTGTGTTGTATGTTCTTTATTGACAATGACAGGCTTGTGATTACAGTTAAAAATCCTGTGTTTACCACATATTTTGATAAGATTTATTTTAGGCTCTTCTGTTCCCTAAAAAATTTTTTCTTTATGACACACAGAGATCAAGAGTCATCGTATGAATCTCAACAATGGTGACCATCAAATCAGTGCATTTTGAGAGCTACCAAAAACTCCCATCATGCATTGCGACATGAATAAATAATGAGCAGAATTGTGTTTCTTTTATTCTTACAATTTAATTTTATTCTTGCTGTTTTTATGTGATGTTTTTATTAGTGTGTAATTAGTATGTTCAGACTTGATCTGTTTTTCTGAATATGTGGTTTGTCACCATTGTTGAGATTCATACGCTGATTCTTGATGTCTGCATGTGCCTTATGGTGAGAATTCTATTTTTGGGGTGGGCAAGTTTGAAACAGCAAGAACAGAACCCATTGGATGTGTGACAGTATAATCATAAGCCTGTCATTGTCAATAAAGAACATACAACACAGATAATAGATTCTAAGATCAATTCAGAGATCCAAGGAACATAAAACAAAAATAAAAAAAATAAGCATAATCATCTCCTACTGATGCGATGAGATCCTGAGCTGACTGGCTGTTATAACTTAATTACAGCAGCCAAAACAACAAGTAATTCTACAATATAAGGGTCAAGAGCCCAACTAAAGCACACACTGACACTGGAACGGTAACACACAAATTGTGATTTTCTCCTTGCACACACAAAATGCTTTGTTCACTAAACTTAACTAGATTAAGTTACATTGAAGCAACAATTTCAAATAGATTCTACCTAATTCTATGGTGTTAACACAACACAAAGAGTTTTCATGAATTCAACAAATTCCATCCATGTAAATAAAACACAATTTGGTTGTGTGGGCCCTGGTTTCATGATTACATGAGTGAATTAAGTTAGTTCAAAGAGTCATTTTTTGGAGTGTGGGGCCTGTTCCATAAACCAAGATTAGAGTATAAGCCTATTTCAGTTAGTCTGACTTATTGCCAGTTAATTTGTATTAAAATAAGTCAGACTGTCTGCCATAAGCCTGGCTTATTTGGTAAACTGTTTTATGGAACAGGCCCCTGGTTCATATGCAGAAATTTGTTGTTGAGCTCAAATGTTGGCGATGTCAGAGTGACTGACACTAGTGGGCGTGTCTTATGTCATTAAATTGAACTTGTCTCTTGCTGCTGCTGATTCCCTCCATCAGCCTCATCTTCATTCAACAGCGGCTCCACAACAGTCACTGAATCACTCGCTCTGTTTTCTGTAGGAGCTGAAGGAAAATAAAGAGACGATTGTTACAAAGAGGCAACAAAGTCATTTTTTACATACAGTATACAGTATGTCTACACAATGATGATTTTATAATCACACATTCTCAAAGACAGACGAGTTCCTAAACATGCTGAAAATATAACAGAGAATGAAGGATAAAATAAGTTTATTTTGAAAATATGACATAACAGCTGTCTTTCCTTAATATTCCTAAAAATAATAGATTTTATTCATCTTCATGTTTGCTTATATGGAGGGGGAGATTAATTAGAGGTTTTATTGTTAACCAAAACAAAACACAAGTTTCATGAAATAAAATAAACACAATTTGAAATTAAATTAAATAAACTCTTTTATTTCCACTAGATGAAAAGATAAATAAATAAAGAACTACATTTTTTCATTTAAATGGTAGTATAACAGTAATACTAGGGTGCTGAACCTAAACGGTTCCAGGTTTATTTTGCTATTATAACCAGCTGACTGCACAATTTACCAAAAAAAAAACCAAAAAAAAAAAAAAAAAAACAGCGCCAATCAGATTCAGGGAACAGGGCTGATGTTTAAATAAACATATTATTATTAGAATAAATGTTGTTACCTTTGACGATCACATTGAATCTTCTGAATGTGGTCTTGTTGTTGTTGATGATCTGTAATTTAAAATGTCCAGAATCTGCTTGAGTGATGTTTGTGATGGTCAGAGATCCAGTCTTATGATCCAGCTCCAGTCTGTCTCTATAGCTCTCACCAATACTAATAGTTCCTGTTAGTTCGGCTCTAATAAGAAGGTTTGTAGCTCCAAACGTCCAAAGTATCAGATCACCTTCCTGTGTTTCAGCACCAGACTCAAGAGTTACAGGTTCTCCCTCCGTCACCTGCTCTGACCTCACTTCATGTCAAACAACACAGAGAAACAGATAAATAGAGAAAACAAAACGGATTGAGGGAAATTTGTTCATGGTTTCAGCATCACATACAGATGACATTTTTAAGCCACTTTGGCATGTCCCTTTCTACAAATTGCATCTGATGTCTCTCTACATTGCTTTTTGCATAACTCTGAGTTGAAATTTTTTAGGAATTAATTGCTTTTGCTAATTTTTTTTTGAGTCGTGCAGGTGCGGATATATATGTGGCAGCTCAGCTGTGTATATAGTGATAGAGAGATGTTGCTCCGTTGTCTGGACTGAATGAGAGATGAACCAGGGAAAAAAAAATCTGCATCAAAGAAGGAGTCAAAACAAACTCCTCCAAAACTTTGGTTTAGGGAGTCGATTCGAATTTCATTTTGGCCTGATTGTGTTTCAAATTACTTCATTTTATTTCGTTCTTCGATTTTGTTTAAAGAATATCAGGAGCCTTACGCCTTTAATGGTAATAATGTAGTAAATAACTTTTCTCACAGAGACCGGTTGTTTTACTTTGCATCCATTCTTTTTTGTTTTATCTGTATTTATTTATTATTTGACTCTAAAAGGTTGGTAGATGCTGATTTGCATTATATCACCAATATAAATCACTGAGGGTGTAATTTAATAGCATATTTTCATTTCACATGATACACAAAAGATGTGATAAACTGACCTTCGATGGTAAGATTGAATCTCTTGTTTATAGGTGTCCTGCTGCTGCTGATCTTCAGTTTATAGAGACCAGAGTGGATGGTCCTGGTGTTACTGATAGTGAGATCTCCTTTATCATTCAGTTTTAGTTTGCTTCTGAATCTCCCATCAGCACCATCATGTTTCTCTTCTGACCCTCCACTGATTTTAGCAATGAGATTGTCTTCAGCTCCATCTATATAGCGCCACTCTACCGTATCCCCCTGTATTTCAGTGAGACCAGTGCGTAGAGTGACAGACTTTCCCTCCTTCTCTGACACTTTCTCTTCACCTGTCACAGAAACACACAGAAACAGAATTAAAATGTGTTCATGTTCAACATTTACTGACAATCATCTTGCTACACTTCTTTTACTTGATTTAGTTTCTGAATACTAAAAATATTTTTATTGTACTTTTATTATCAAGGATGTATAAACTGCCAGTAAAACACTGATGAAGTTAACGATTATCAGTAAATAATCATTTTCATCTGTTCTGTACACAAATCTCCCACGTTACTTCAGAAGAATTAGAATATAAGGCAAAGTACTTCACATTTTTAGAGCTTGAATAGACAGTAAAATCCCCAGTGTTAAATCAACACTGCTCAGAGTGTATTTGGTCCCACTCCAAATAGTGGGAGAGTAACACTGAAGCAGTGTTAAAGTTAATGAGGTAATTAAGAGATTGATTGAGTGATGATTGATCATTATTGAAGACACCTGATGTTAACAAACAGAATCATCAAAGAAGAATCTCACTAATTTTATGTCACCATTTTAGTGTTCAGTGTTTACTTTAGTTGGGCCTTTGACTTTTTGACATTAGTTGTTGTTTGCCTGCTGTAACTGAGTTATAACAGAAGACTTTGGCACAGAATAAAAGTCATGATATGATGGTGATTGTGTTCAGATATAATCATTAGACTAGCTCAAAACTATGGAGCATAAAACCATCATCGCTGTGTGTGGAGGAGCTGTATGACACATCTTCGTTCTTTAATAGAAACAGGAATAAAGGAAATAAATACTATATTCATTAAACCAAAGTTTGCCTATTAAATAGACAAAAAAATAATTTGACCTTGTGTCTAACCACTACAGAGACTGGAAGCGCCTGGTCGAAGCTCCTGCCTTGACGCATAACCATGTTTGCTGTAAAGCGTATTCTATGCACTAATGAAGCAAGTAAACTGTTCAAGCGTCCAATTACGACAAATAGTGTGATTTAATTGTGTGAGTTGCGTCTGGAGTGAAAGTTCCTTTATATGTGTCACCAATACAAAACACTGAGGGTGTAATTTAACAGCATATTTTCATTTCAACAAACATGATACACAGAAGACATGATATACTGACCATCGATGGTAACAGTGAATTTCTTATATCTGGGTTTTTTGGTGATAGTCTCTCTGATCTTCAGTTTATAGAGACCAGAGTGGATGGTCCTGGTGTCACTGATAGTGAGATCTCCATTCTCATTCAGTTTTAGTTTGCTTCTGAATCTCCCATCAGCACCATCATGTGTGTCTCCGCGCCCTCCACTGATTTTAGCAATGAGATTGTCTTCAGCTCCATAGCGCCACTCTACAGTATCCCCCTGTATTTCAGTGAGACCAGTGCGTAGAGTGACAGACTTTCCCTCCTTCTCTGACACTTTCTCTTCACCTGTCACAGAAACAGAATTAAAATGTGTTCATGAGTTTGCGGGTTACTGTATATTATTATATTATATTCCCTGTGAGTGTAGAACAGACTGAACATTTGCTGACAATCATCCCCTCTGTTACACTTCGTTTACTTCATTTATTTTCTTCATACTAAAACATGTTTATTGTGCTTTCTAGTGTCAAGGATGTATAACCTGCCAGTAAAACACTGATGAAGTTAACGATTATTTGTTCTGTACACAAATCTCCCACATGACTTCAGAAGAATTGGAAATATATTTACTACTACTAATATATTTACTGTCAAGCCATCAACATACAATACAATTCTTTTGGCCAAAAGGGGTCTCATTTTCATTAAATGCAGTGCCTAAATTTCACTAAAGCTAGTAAATGGTCACCGGTATGTCGCCAACTACTGGGCTGATATGCATAATACAGTTTTTTAAAGCTATTTTTGTGGATCCTTGTGAACAAGACCACTTTGACAGTGTTGTATTTTTGTTGTTTTGTTGTGTGTTGTTCAAAAATGCAAAATACAAAAAACGTTTTTATCACATGAATCACTGTTATGTAGACATACCTTAAAAAAAGACTGAAATTATTGTGCAAATAATATACAGAGTTTAACAAAGTTTTAGAATGTTTGGAGGAGATTAAAATCTTGTTTAAAGTATATTAGTAGAAGTGTGAACCTACACTGGTCTCACGGTTCGGTTAGATTACGGTTATTATGACATCGGTTCGGTTCAATACGATATCTCGATGCATCACGATGCACTGACAAAGCACTGCATACTCAATTTTCAGTTTTAATTCACATATGTATATATTTTTTTTAATAAACACAAACAGTCAGATATATAAACTAAAACTTTAATTTGACCTTTTTAATGAAAATACACTTCTTGAACAAATGTATAAACATGAAATTATAATTTATAAACCAAAATAGCATTAAGAGGAGCAATGGGAGACACTGTTGGATTGCTCTCTTCTGACATCAGTCATCAACTTGTGATTTCTCAAGCCAAGACATTGCTGTTTGACTTTTAGACTGTCCCTCTAAACATTGGACGTCGGATAGACATGCAGATCCTGTCTATTTTGCTTCGGTCGGTCCAGGACCATTTCTGTACGTCTATACGACGTGCAAATCCGGCACGGTTTTTCAACGTTAAACTACGACCTCACTTGGACGTAGATATGCAGTTCAACATTTTAGAGAAGAAAGCTTTTTTTTTTTCCAAGGGGAAAATCAAACTTTATGTGTCACCGTTCCAGTGTCAGTGTGTGCTTTAGTTGGGATCTTCACCCTTAATTTAATAGAATTAAATGTTGATTTAGCTGTTGAACTTTATTAATATCAGCTGAAACCAAAAGCATCTTTCATCATGTGAAGATGTTTGTGCCTGTTTTTAAGACTCTCAACAGGGCCAGGACTTTGTTATCTGTGTTCTTAATTGACAATAGCAGTTTTGTAATTTTAACTAAACATCCTGTATATTTCATGCATCTTGATAGAAGTTAAGCCTCTGCTGATTAAAACAACAAAATATTATCTGAGGTCCACACAAAGACGTGAAGAGTCAGCGTATGAATCTCAACAATGGTGACCATCAAATGCAGCAGTGCATTCTGAGGCCACCAATTAAAACTCATCAATAGCTCCCATCATGCATTGCAACATGAATAAATTATGAGCCTAATTTTCTTTCTTTTATTCTTACTATTTTCTTTTATTCTTGCTGTTTTTATG
>JAUMHG010034538.1:0-12462 GCA_032359395.1 Enteromius anoplus
TCTTGACTACAGAAACCGTCTCTGCATTTGATAAATAAAGTTTAATTCTCGTCATTATACATTACCATCACTCTGTTTTTCTATTTGAGAATGTTCAGTGCTTTGCTACAATCTGTATTGTTAAAAGCGCTATATAAATAAAAATGACTTGACTTGACAACCCAACATCACAGAAAATCTATAAAAATACAATCCCGTAACGTCTTTTTCTTCGTTACAGTATGAATAAGCTTTCACTTCGATAAACATTAAATAATCCATTTGGGTTTGTATGGATTATTGTCGTTATTGCTGTCAGTGATGCACGGGTTGACCCAAAATGGTTACGAGTCATCCAAAAATATTTTTAATGATATTCTGGTCGCGGTCGGTGGGGTCGTTTAAAATAAAGATGCCAATTAAACCTTTGTAATTTATATAGTACTAGACACAATTTTGAATGTTGAGCGTTATTAACTGTTTACTGTTGAATAAAAGCTGACGTGAATGTCAGTTTTATGTATTTTCTCAGAGGGGGTGGTATTTTTGTTGTCAATTTGTCTGGGGAGAGACGCACACTTCCATTAGACTGGATAAACACATGCAGCATCTTAATGAAAATAAATAAATGAATACATCAAACCTTTATTACATATTATATTTATTATTGCTATATAAACATTCAGAAAAAGAACAGTTTGCGCTTCTAAGGGCTTTCACACTTTTCCAAAAGTTTGCTTTTTCTCAGTTGACCTGCTGATGAATTTAAGCAGGGTGGAAACATAAACATCACATTCATCAGGAATATGCATCTAGACAGCTGAAATGGAAAATGATGGGTCGCCTCAAGATCTGCCTGCTCTCACCGCGCGAACCACAAGCTCTGAGCGCAGCACGTCAGCGAGCGCACCATTTGAAAAAAAAAATGCGGGTCGGGTACAATATTTTCGCTTTTTTTTTGCGGTCCGAGTTGCGGGCGGGTTAGTTGACAACATCGGTCGGGTTCGGGTTGTTTACACATGGACCCACGCATCACTTATTGCTGTACGTGCTGTTTGATCTTTCAACTTTTAGTAACCCATGAACTTGCACTCTAGAGGATACATTTTTCTCTACATTGTTTTTTTTTCCGCTTGTGTTCATGAGGGGGAGAAAAGAAAGAAAAGGAACTCGTAGCCTATGCATCTCCTATAGCAACTGCTATTAATCTGTTTTGAAATACGAGGAGGACGGAGCCCATGAATAAATAGTATTACAAATGTATTTTGAAACAGGTTGTTTTTGAAATAAAGGTTTCAGAGTCAAGGATATCAGATTGTATGTATATGTACCGTACCTACCCTGTAACTTCATTAAACAAGAGGGTAACAATCACCACTTTATACATACACCATAGAATAATAGAATATAATAGAATAGGTACCTGTTAAGTTTTTTTTAAATTAATCCATTATAAATTATTTGTAGGATATCTGTTTGCTACCCCCTTATTACCCAAATGTAACCTATTGTTCCCTTATACATACACGTAGGTACAATATAAATACAAAACATTCACAGTGACTTTACGTGACTTTTTTTACTTACGCAGTTCTTTGCAGTTTGTATATCTGGTTGTTACTCTATTACCAAAACATAACATATTGTTCCCTTATACCTACATGTATGTTCTTTATAGGTACACTTTAATTACAGAAACATACACAGTAAATTCTGTTTACTTACGTAGTTCTTTGTTTCGTGGTAACGCTTTAGATTACAACCCGCACTTACAGAAACATACACAGTAAATTAAGTTTACTTAAGTAGTTCTTTGCAGGTTGTAATCTAAAGCGTTACGACGAAACACTTCTAGCTTTGTTTTCCTCCAACTACGCTCCATTTTCTGGGCTGCTCTCTTTAGGGTGCAAGTGTGCTCATTATACCACAGAGTCAAAATATTTTCTTTTACCTTTCTTAAGTGCAAAGGAGCAACTGTATTTAAAGTGCTAGAAAAAGGAGAGTGTATGGTTTCTGTTGCATCATCAATTTTTCTACACTATTGGATTTGCTAAGGAATTGAGATAAATCAGGAAGATTACTTACAAAGCAGTATTGTGTGGTAGAGGTGATGGTTCTACCATTCTTGTAACATTTCAACACCATTAACATCAATTCCATGTGACCGTACTAAATCTAGAGTATGATTTTGACAACGAGTAGGTCCTGATACGTTTTGTCTGACCCCAATAGAGTTCAAAATATCTAAGAATGTGGATCCTAATGCATCTTTTTCTTTACCAAAATGGATATTAAAATCACAAACAACTAAGACTTTATCTGCAGCCAGTACTAAATCAGCAAACTCTTTAATAAAGTCTGTGTGGTGCCCTGGTGGCCTGTATACAGTAGCCATCACAGGGGATTTATAACTATCATGTGTTTTTCTAGATAATGTCACATGCAGCACCATAACTTAAAACAAGTTATACTTAACTCTGTACTGTAGATCCTGTGTTGTTTGGAGCCTGCCCTCTGAGAAATACTGAGGACATTGCTATTAATTGTAGCAACACCACCTCCATTGCCTTTCGGACACAGTCTCTATAGTGTAATATCTAGGACAAAAAAATCTCTTTGTGCTGAGAATTAATTGACTGCCGTGATGTGAGCCGGCTAGCAGACGGACGGTTTGGCCAGTCTGCCTGCTTCCTGACCTGGAACACAATGGTCTCTGATCTTGTGAGATCTCCAGTTCTCCAGCTCTTGAGCCATTAAAACTTAGAGCTGTTAAACTGGCAAAGGAAGAATGCAAAAACTATTGAATAAAAAAAATCTAAATTATTAACAGTGCATTGATTTTCACAGGCTTCTTTGACTGGAAACACAACATTAATCTGTGAAAAAAGTTAAATATGATTCCCAGTGGGTTTAATTTAAACAAAAAAATTTAGTCTTGAAGTAGCTTTAGTATTCCTCTAGGAAATCAGAAATCTGGACTACACTATGTCTGAGACCATTTAAAACTATGACAGAGAAAGCGCTTTTCTTTAATTTGGTTTAAATTACCATTTTAGTCTAGGACTAGGTTTACTCTCTGTCCGTGAAACCGCCCCCAAGTGTTCCACACTCTGCAGGCAGTCTGAATAATTTTTCATATGCTTTGGCTGCACATAAGGGTCCCAACTCAGAAAGCAGAGGATTTCTTCATAGTTAGTTGGTGCTATCGCACTAGCATACTCTTCCCTGGGCCTTTAGGGCTCCATAGGGCTTGGTGCCCATTACACTCGAGGCGTGGCCTTTTCCAGGGCATGGTGTTGTGTCCATAGAAAACATCTGTTTGATGGCTTGGCCTCGTTGTCCAATTTTGCCAGGTTCTATAACTTGGATGTTTTGGCCTTGCAGGCTCAGATTTCATATGCTTAAAGGGGTACATGCAGTAGTGGTCCAATTCTCAGGCATTGCCTGATTCTTTCAGAAATGCTCTTGGGCTATATTAATAGTGCTGAGGCTGTACAAAGGACCTTTGGTTTACCAAAGGCTGAGTTGGCCTTGGTGAGTTCTGCCCTCTTGCTTCCTGCAGGACTCATCCTGTATATAATTGGTCCATCTGAGCCTTTATTGCTCAAGGCCAGTTCATGTCAGGTATTCCTCTTTCATGGCACAGCGGGATTGTATTGATTCCCCATAGGTATGCAGTACGAGTGAAGGTATCAAAAGGGAACATACTCTGTTACTTACGTAACCTCAGTTCCCTGAGATACGGAAATGAGTATTGCATTTTTTGCCGTGCCTCAATGCTGCATGACTTGGTGTCGTCGATTTAGATGAATTTACGTGAGATCTTATGCTGAAATGCCTGCTTATATATCCAGCTGTCCCTGACCATTGCAAGATTGTAAAAGTCTTCAGTCCTCTGAGCAAAAATATTCTATGGTAATACAGTATACATAAGGTGTATCCAACACTCACCTATCAATCATTGACCTCATATATATCTTATTTGTGTGCACAATAAAAACAAAGCACACTTCTGTGAAATAATGAAAGCAAACAGGATGTGCTTTTTTGCCGTCTCGGCCTGTGACCGTGAAACACCACGTATGTCATTGATTTATAGACAAAAAAATAAATAAATAAATAAATAAAAATTATATATATATGTGTGTGTGTAATCTCCCCTTACTGCTTTAAACGACACATTCATAATCATCACTTCTCCCTGTGCGCTGTGGCACTTGAGCGCTTTTTAGGCTATATATAGCCAATTAAATGCTCATTATAAATTACTTAAATTACTTATTAATAAACATGCAATTATTCGACTAATGTTTGAAATGAATGACTACAGGTCGACAGCATCTATTTATAGTGTAGGGGTGGGCGCCTTCACATTCTAGAGAGCATTTGATTGGTCAGAAGATTTGATGAAGTAAAAGGTAACGTCAAAAAATTATCCATTTTAGCGGAACTGATGGAACTGCAAGTTTTGAACACTTCTATCTTCTAAATTCAAATTTTGTCCCCTTTTTGAAGCACACTGGCTTAAGATAACCTTAAGACATACTGATACTAACACCCCAAAAAAAAATTTTAATTTTGATTTCAGGGGGACTTTAAGTAATCCTGCATTTTTATAAATATATTTTCATAATGCAGTATAAAAAATATATCTATATCAACTTAAAGGGGTCATATGAAGCGATTTTACAACACTGTTCCAGAAAAGTTAAACACAAATATTAGAGTGTCCAGCACATTTACGATGGACTCCTAAAACCTGCAGAGTAGCCTATGCTGGCTGTGCACGGAGGCTATAAAGTGTAGCAATTCTACCTCTGCAAGGGCAGTCTGGCACTTCTGACTCACAAATTTTAAGTAATATTAAGTACGTTTTTTTATTAAAATAATCTGCTACTTACTATTCAAATGCGAGTTTTGAGCTGCTTGTTGTTTCTCTGATCATGAATCAGGCATGATGTTATGTTTACAAGGTGCAATGCCAGGAAACAGCATCACATTATGATAAGATAACACGGTAATAGACCAATCATAGTGCGCTAGATAGCTGGCCAATCAGAGGAGACCTTGCTTTTTTAGAACGATGAGCTTTGTACAAATTGACCTGTTTCAGGAGGCGGTGCTTAGAGGAGATGCGATTATGTACAGTATGTACAGACTATTCGAATGATCTAATTGAGAGTGTATGTTACATGTTTATATCTTAGCAACATTCAGTGTTTTAAGAATCTGTTTTAATTTGTATATTGATTCACCAATCTGGTGTACATGCAGATTAGCATGCTGAGAACAAAGAGTCGTAAAAGTTCCCTCCAAAAGCAACAGCACACCATTGTTCCTTGACCCACAAGAGGTGTGACCTCAGCAGGTTACAAAAGCTTGCACATCAGAAACTCTCACTCTCTTTTTTCCCCCTACTTTCCCGGATGCTGGAACACCACTATCTTGCTGATCTCCTGACCAATTAATGGTAATTATTTATATAAATATATATATTTCCCTTATTGAGCTAAAATACTGTATGTTACAGCGATAATGCAGTTGAATGTCTAGCATCAAACTTAGATGATGTTGATGTAAATTGCATTACCAACAATTAATTTGTGGGGAAAACCAATTAAAAAAAAAAAAAAAAGTTTCATAGAACTCTTTATTGAACATTATAGAGATGCATGTACTTACAGGTGCAGCAGGGAAATGATCAGACAGCTCATAAGGCTCTTCAGGAACCCATTGCCTGTGCTCCAAACACCACAAGATCTACAGAGTAAAAAAAAAAAAGTATAAGGTACAACGGCATATTAGCTAGCACCTAAATCTTCCACACTACATTATTAAATGTGTTGAGTAAAAAATAAAAAAAGGTACACAAAGCTATACACACCCATTCGAAAGAAAGGATCCAGCAGCCACGTGCAATGCCTAACAAGATATTCAGGGTCCGGCGTGGGCTGCCGGACACCACATGAGTGGTGCTTTCACACACATTATCCACCACTGTAAAACCACCCAGATTTCTGACCAGCTGGAAGACTACTTCCTGCTTCCTAAACACAAATGCAAAACATTAAAATATAAAACTCACTATTTGAACAAAAGGTTTGAATCTTAAGACATGCAAATAATATTTTTGCTTGTGTCTGTTCACAACTTTTTCCAAAATCTACATAACAACATAGTATTTCTAGCAAAACAATAATATTAATTTTTTCTTCCTGTTTTGTATATATTTAAGCTTGTGCCTAATTTACAATCCAATAAGGTAGTCTGGTTTAACCTTAAAGGAATAGTTCACCCAAAAATGAAAACTACTCACCCGAGTAATACTAGGTATAAATGATTTCTGACTTGACGTACAACATATGACATTAGCTGCATAAGTCAAGTCATAGGTCAGCCAAGAAGCCCGAACTCCACTCTCTTGCAAAAAATAACTGAAAGTCAGTTATTTAGATTAAAATTAAAAATATATAAATATTTTTGTAACAAAAAAACATCAATCTGCTTCAGTGATAAGCCCCTGGAGTTGTAAAGGTTGGTTTTACAACGCAGCACTTGCAGATATTTTCCATTTATGGAGCTTCCGAATCATGGCCACCATCCACCATTTGGAAAAGCTTTGACAAATGTTGTGTTTATCTAAAAGAGGAAAGTCATATACACCTAGAACGGCATGGGGGTGAGTTGTTTATGGTGTAATTTTCATTTTTCTGTGAACTATTTCTTTAAGTACTACCACCAGGAGCAGTGACAAATAATTTTTAATGCAGGTGGTGCTGTGATTCTAGATCAACGACAGGGGGAGCTGGTCAATTGATAGTAAATATGATCAAACAAAGTTGTTTTTATTATATATATACACACACACATATGCATATTGTCATGGGGTGGAAGGAACACACGACAAGGAGTTGAACTCAAAAGGACAGGATGTTCTGCGCCGTTCTGGACCTGTGACAACACAGCACCCAATCCCACATCCGAGGCGTCTGTCTGCAGCAGGAAGGGACAGCCAAAATCCGGAGCGTGAAGGACTGGTTCGGACACAAGTGCTCGTTTCAC
This sequence comes from Enteromius anoplus, assembly GCA_032359395.1. Taxonomy (NCBI): domain Eukaryota; kingdom Metazoa; phylum Chordata; class Actinopteri; order Cypriniformes; family Cyprinidae; genus Enteromius; species Enteromius anoplus. The sequence goes on from JAUMHG010034538.1 coordinate 7,042, forward strand.
CGCCTGGAATGCCTCCTCCGTGTTGGGGTTCCAGACCACTCGCTCAGGTGCCCCTTCCTAGTCAGTTCTGTCAGAGGGGTGGCTAGAGAGGAGAAGTTAGGGATGAAACAGCGATAATCACCTGCCAACCCTAAATATGCTCTTTTAGCCGCACTGACAGCTTCCACTTTCTTTTCTTATGGCTCTATTAGCCCTTGTCCCACTTGGAAACCCAGGTATTTTGCCTCGAAGAGTGCAAGATGACATTTCTTAGGGTTGGCAGTTAGTTCAGCCCTCCGTAGTTCCCTCGGCACCCTTGAACTTGACTATAGCCTTTGGTTAAGTCAAGCATGGAAATATACCAGGCCCTTCCCAGGTAATTGCGTAGCTCATCGTCATGGGGATTGGGTATACTTCCAAATCTGAGATTTCATTAAGGCATCTGAAGTCATTACAAAAAAAAAGGGTGCCATCAGGCTTCGAACAGTGGCTGCAAATTTGTTTACTCACCCCTTACTTCATCGTTTGTTTGATCTCTGTCTCAACAGCCTGCCGACGAGCCTCAGGGATCTGATAGGGCAGCTGTTTGAAGACAATCCCCGGTGGTGTTTTGATGTCGTGCTGGGTCTACCCGGGGGTCGAGGAGAACACATCAAATAATTGACCGATCAGGTGTTGGAGTTCCATCTTCTGGGTACCCGAAAGGAGCGTAGCGAGTTGGTTCCTGGTTCAGAATTTTTTTTAAGCAAGTTAATGTGGTAGAGCTGTTCCGTCCTTCTCTGCCCCAGCTTACCCTTTATGTCACTGGCCCAACTCGCTCTAGCTTCGTGTAGGGTCCTTGCCATGTAGTGAGGAATTTGCAGGCGGAGGTGGGAACTAGGACCATTACCTGGTCTCCTGGCTGGAACTCCTGGGGCTGGGCTTGTTGGACTTTCATCATGTGCTCTCAGATGAGTGGCATCACCCAATCTGTCCGCTTCCTCATTTCTTTGACATGCTCGGTGACTGACATCTGCAGGATGGGCTGTTGTTGTTCCCACGCCTCTTTCACCACATCCAGCAAGCCTCTAGGCTTGCGGCCAAACAGGAGTTCAAAAATTTTAAAGCGGATGGAAGCTTGAGGGACCTCACATACACCGAACATCACATAAGGAATCATCAGGTCCCAATCCCGCTTGTTGTCAGCTACCACTCTCCATGGCATCTGTTTGAGGGTTTGGTTAAACTGTTATACCAGTCTAGTCTGTTCATCTGAGGATGGTATACGGAGGTCCCCAGCTGCTTTACCCAGAGAAGCCGGCAGAGGCCAGCCATCAACCGGGCCTGAACGGAGTGCCCTGATCAGTCACAATCTCTCCTGAAATGCCGACTCGGCTGCAGAGCAGGAGCAGCTCATGGGCTTTGGTTTTGGCTGTGGCTTTGCGGAGGGGTACTGCTTCTGAAAACCCGGTGGCATAGTCGATGATCACCAGAATGTGTTCATGCCCCAGGGGCAGACTTTGGCAGCTTTCAACTCAGTTTTCGACTTGGGGACCATTAGTAACTGTTTTTCTTCCCCCCTCTGCTGGGAAACCCAATACAGCAGGCCATCCTCCACGACAAAGTGGAGGAGAGGATTGGGTCAAGATCGAGTTTCTATGCCGTCCACAAAATGTACCTGCCAGGGGAGGGGGACTCACCATCTCTCCCACCGTCAGAAGCCAGGAGAACAGGTTGATGGTTCGGACGTTGAAAGAGCCCTGTAGGCTGGCAGGTTGTGTGGCAGCGGAAAGTAAAGCACCGAATCCCAGCCAGTCTCACCCTAACAGCACAGGAACTGGTGGATCTTTTTACCACTCCAACCTCGACCCGTCACTTGACGAGAATCGAAGGGAAACGCAGGACATAGGCAGCAGAACCATGGAATCGTTAAAAGGCTGGAGGAGCTGGGCTTGTATGAGACTGACCGCGCTTCCAGAATCCAGCAGAGCTCAGAAGGGCCATCCATTTAGCTTCTGGAGCTCCCAGGGGGAAATCTCAATGAACAATACAGCCTGCCAGTCTTGTTCTCAGGAGGTTGGATGTAGCCTCAGTGGGCATCGGCTCATTCTGGGGGCTGGGGCCATGCAGGCTTGCTCAGTGGTCATGAGGTGCACTCCGCCACGCACTGCACCGAAGCCCACCCTCCAAGGAAACGGCAGTTCTCGCTTCCCTGCATCCCACTGGTGGACCGCCTCCCCCAATTCAATCGTCCCTACCAGCTCCAAGGTTGTGGTTGGGTTCCACATGACAACAGGTTGGTGGTGGGAACATGGCAGAGCTTGTAGAAACCCGTCAATTACGACACTTGGAAGGCCGAGGGATTCCCGTCCAGAAGCCAGTGTTACTTGAGTCAACTCGGCGGCCTGGGCCCGAGTAGGCAGGTGGGGCTGGAAGGCCCAGTCGTGGAAGCATTGGGCCGCACAGATGGGTGACAGCCTATCTCCCGCTTCTCCACGTCAGGAGGCAAACTGAAGAAGGTCTGCTGATCTTCACCTGTTAGGAGAGGAGCCAATGCCTGGGCCCAGTCACCACGCTCCCATCCTTTGAAAATGGTCTTATTCCCAAACATTTGTAAGTACACATCCACATCATCATGTGCAGTCATCGTGGGAAACAGGGATGTTCTGGCGAGCGGCTGTGCGGAGGGCGGCAAGCTCCTGCTCTGTTTCTCCTTGCCTTGAGGCAATATGCTCCATAATTTGCTGCTGATGGATGCACACCTCCGTCAGACTATGCAGGAGTTCATCCATGAGCGAGGAGACAAACAGAAAAAAACAGAAGGATGTGAAGGGAAAGAGATCACTCGTCAGTGGTTTCCCTCTCCTAATCTGGCCACATTCTCCACCACTATCATGGTATGGAAGGAACACACAACAAGGAGAGCTCAACTGAAAAACCCCAGAGAGTGGATTTATTAAGTGCATTTGGAGGAATGTGCTCTCCAGGCAGGGTTCTAGTGGCTGTGCGTCTGGGTAGTGCTCATGGAAATTTAACGGGCTGAATGGTCACAGGCTTGTTTCTGGAATAAAAGAGAGAAATCAGGTTAGTTCCTCAGCAGCACGGATAATGAGTCTCAGTCTGGTGTGTGCCTCGCATGGCTTATCTGGCTATTGAACTCCAGCTGTGGCCGATCAGCCACTGATGAGTGCGCTTCGCTGTTCCTTGTCTGTTTTTCCAGGGCAACACTGATCTGCTCTCAGGATGCTCGTCGCAATATATAGATAATTTATATGAATAAAAGAAGTTGATATATAGGCACATTTTAAATTTTTATGAAGAAAGTGGGAGTATTACTGTATCATGCTCAATGTCATTTTTTTTTTTAAATAGACTACTTCAATATCTTTTGCATGTGTATTTCTTTCTTTCTATGAATGGAGAGAGTCTCAACAATGGACCAGATCGCAAACATAAGAGATAAATCAACAAAGCTTGAAAACCAGTAAAAAAAAAAAATGTCTACGTCTAATGTGCTTGTGTCTAATACATACAACAAATGAGCAAGCATTGGGAAAATGACTGTGAAGGGATGCATCATAACCTGGGCTCTGAACAGATTTGAGAGCAACCCAGAAGATGCCCAAGAAAGCAGGATGGACCAAGGAGGGTAAACATTTCCAGCATGTCCAACCAGGGCTGCAAGTGCAAACACCACAAAGCACATTTAAATATAACAAACATAAATCTTTCAAATAAATCTAAATGAATAGGTCTAGAGTTGGCTGTCTTACTTGGGCATTTTAAGTTTAGAGTCATAGTCTGACCCCTGGAGAATCCTAATGGACTCAGACAACATCAGAGCCCAGACAAAAGACTCAAATATCATGTTTGTCTAGGAGTTTCCATGCTTTATCGCCTCTGGCTTGCTTAGTTGGGGACACCTGATTTCCAGTGATTACAGTCTTCTTGACTACAGAGACAGTCTCTGCATTTGATAAAGTTTTATCTCATCATTAGGCATTAACATCACTCTATTTTCCTACTTGATAATGTTCAGTGCTTTCCTACAATCTGTATTGTTAAAAGCGCTATATAAATAAAAGTGACAACTTGACTTTTCAAAAGGAACGCCAGATAATACACAGAGCCGTAGATCACTGAGAAGCTACGCCATTAAATCACCCGCGAAACTCAACGCGCAGCTTCTCAGTGATCTACAGCTTTGTTTATAAGCTTGCGTTCCTTTTGAAGACAGGTTTCTGGAATCCGTGAAAATCTGGAATGGCTCTCCTGGCTGTGACAGCGGAATGGACCTCGGAGCTTGCGATGGCCATGGACGGTGGCACGGAGACTGCCATATCGGTGGCACTGGGCTTTGTAACAGCACTGACTTTGCTGCTGGTGGCGGATGGCTGCCTGGTTCTGACTTGTGCCCAGAGACTTCCCAGACACCATAGGACTGTGTTGGAGAGAAGCCATCTCCCGGTGTCTGGAAGGTCTACAGGTGATAACAGTGACAATGATAACAGGCCCCGAGCCAGAACAGATGAATTATGACTGTGTCCTCCAGCAAGGCCTCTGGGGCCATTCGAAAAAAAACTCCTCCGTGGATGCATAGAAGGTGCGATCCGCCCAGGAGAGGGCAAGGATGCGAGCGTCGAATTCCATCGTTGCAGAGGGAAAAACGGAAACAAAAACAAAAACTTTACCAGAAAAATGGAAAATAAACTCAAGGGAGGGGATTGTGGGTTACAGTTTCTGGTTTTCGGTCTTCTTTCACGTTCACCTCGAAGAAAGGATGACGCAGGAATAGCGAATCAATCAAAGCGTCTTTATTTACACTCAAGAACACAAAGTAACATCTCAGGGACTAGGTGACATGTATGTAACGAGTAGACCAGAATGCAAACACAGGCTAGAACACACTTTAAATACTAGACATGATGAGGGAAGAACTCAAAACACCTGCAGAAGACGGATGGGAAAAAATTAACACAATGAGAAACACCAAATAGTGGCACTGAACCATGAGGGAGGGAAAACACAGGAAACAACACAAGTCTGACAATACCACTCATGACGGCTGAGCTCATTAAATTTTTAGGCTAAAAAATGGAGGAGTGCAAAAATGAAAAAGCATCTATTTGAGTATCAAGAAGCAACCACTGTCTTGGTCACGGAATCATTCATTCAGTTGAGTCAATCAAGATGGATGATTGAATGGTCTTTTTCTATCAGTTGGTCATTGAATGGGCCTTTTTCAAGCTGCACGTTCTCCAGTCCCAGGCAGATTACTCATTATCTCATGACTGTCGCAACACTGACAGCGCTTACAAGCGGCTCACTTGCATCGTGTTTCACTGTAAAATGGAATATTACACATATGGTAGAGAATCATTAAATGTTAAAGGTGCCATAGAATGGAAAACTGAATTTACTTTGGCGTGGTTGAATAATAACAGTTCAGTACATGGACATAAC
>JAUMHG010034539.1:0-12457 GCA_032359395.1 Enteromius anoplus
CATGCTGTCAGGGGAGCGAGCCCGGGAGGACGGCGAACCCGAACCCTAGTGGTATGAACCCTAGTGAGGGCAGGGTTCGAAATTCGGCTCGGTCCCGTACTGCTCCCCCGGGGGACGTGAACCGAAAAGATGGCGGAGAAGGGGAGGAGGTGGGATGCTTAAAGCGAGATGAGGATGGAATGAAATCTGGGGATTCATATAGTGAAAGGGAAGCGAGGTGATTAGAAGTTCAGCTAGGGGATTGATTAGCTGATTAGCCGCCAGCTGTTCGGGATTAAATCGTTTCGCGATTCCTCTCGAAATGCATTATTTGCAAAACATATACTTAATTTCATCACTCACCCTTAAGACGCTCCAAACCCTCCAATAAGACGCTTCGTTCATCTTCAAGAAAAGCTTTGTGTGCATCCGATGAAAGACGATTCACCAAAGATGTTCATCAAAAGTTAATCGAAAAAACATTGCTATGAATCGCTTGGTTTCCTCAAAATGCTCTAAAGAGTAGAGCAGGGTGTTGTTTTAATTTAAACACAAGTGAACGCATTTATTTATTTATTTTTCCATTTAACTTTTTTTTAAGTATTTTTGATGTTATCTTGTATATATGTGTTTGGTTATACTTTATTTTGATGGTCCCTACTGAACAATCTGTTTACAATAACTAGCTTTGCACCTACATGTCAACTGACTCTCATTAGAATATTAGTACACTCTCTAATTAATATCTGCTAACCCTTTATTGTGATGGTCTCCCAAAAGATGCTCTACTGCAAATGCATATCAACCTATTCTAACCCTAACCCTACCAGTCAACTAATACTCTGCTAGCACTCTATTGAGAGTTAGATATGTAGGTGCAATGTTACTTATAATCAACAGAATATGTTAAAGGGACCATCAAAATAAAGTGAAACCATATGTTTTAGATATATGTTATGTAATATTCCCTTATGGGAATTTTAGAAATGGCTTCTTACAATGAATGAATCATGTAAAAGACAAGAACGTTATCAACCAAAGTAACAACATATTAAACAACATATTTTAAGTAGGCCATTGCAATGCTTAATAAATAGTTGACAAATGTGTACATCGTAAATGTTAAACTTTTACTTTATACTTTTCCAAATATTTAAAATTTTAAATTCATAAATATTGAAAATATTTTGCAGTATGCATCGACATGGTTATGAATTACATAACCACTAAAAGTGTACTGATTTTATATTCTTACACAAAACACGTAAACTATACTTTAAGTAAGAATAACATAGGTATGTTTTCTGTAAAGACACTAAAACATCACTATAAGTATGCTTATTTTTAGTATATTTCTTAAAGGTGTAACAAAGAATATATTTATTAAAATTATATTTTTAATATACTTTTTAACTCCGAACCCTAATAGATAGAACCCTAGCGTGGGCAAGAGTTCGGCGTTCCGCTCATTCACCGTCTGCCCCCCCCCTGGAAAGGCTTGAATAGGAGTGGAAGCGGCGGAGAAGGGCTGGAGGAGGGATGCACAGAAGCGAGATGCAGGGAAATTAATGCTGGGAGAATTTATAGCGAGGGGGAGTGTTTTGATTGGGCGCGAATGAACAAGGGATGATTAGGGAATGAGCTGCCAGCTGTGTGTGATTACTTGTTTAGCGATCCTCTCGAAACACCGTTATTTGCAAAACGTTTACTTTCAAGAGTTCACGCTTTCCTCATAATGAATAATAAGCAAATTTGGCGAGCTGTCTGGGAAGCGAGCCGGGAGAACGGCGAACTCTGAACCCTAATGGATAGAACCCTAGCGTGGGCAAGAGTTCGGTGTTCGGCTCGTTCACCGTCTGCCCCCCAAAAAGGTGGAGGATGGGAGGACAGCAGCCAAATTTGAGCGCCCAAAAATGCAATAAGAGAGGATACTAGAGAGAGCTCGCGCTCTCGCTTCTTTGTTACGAGGAACAACAGGCACGGCAGGCAGGCAGAACGCGGAGACTGAATTAACATTAAACTTGGTTTTTAATGAAAGTAAAAAAACAAAGAACACGCGAAGAGCAGAGCAGGGCTCAGACACGTAGACACGCAACGTCACTTTAACATAGACTAACTTGAACAGAAAAAGACACAGCTTATAAAACAAAGAACTAATGATAAACACACAGCACCTGGGAAGACAATTACACACTAAGGACCGGGGCGGGGTTTACAGAATTACAGGAGCACATGAGGGAGACTGAATGAAAACAAACACAGATCACGATGACACGAAATGAGTGGGGGCGTGACATAGCCCCCCACCTAGGGCGGCTTCCAAACGCCAACACAAGACAAAGAATAACATAGAACAAAGAACATAGATACATGGGTAGGGCGGGTGGGTGCTCTGGAGGCAGTCGGGGCACAGTCACATGAGCCTCCAGAGCACTAAATACAACGAGGCTAGAGCGGGTCAGGGGCCTTAGGCGGCCGTGGCGGATCAGATATCTTAGGAAGCGGGTCTAAGAAAGTCCAGTTCCACAACCCCCTCCCGCCCGCCCTCTTCAGGATCCCCACCCTACTGCCCCCCCAAAAATTTTTCTTAGGGAAGCTCCCCTGGGGGCATTCAGGAGGTGCAGGATCTGGATGAAGCCCGGGAGGGCGCTCAGGAGGACGCACTGGAAGCGCGGGAGGCTCAGGAAGGCGCACCGGATGCAAGGCAGGCTCAGGAAGGCACACCGGATGCGCAGCAGACACTGGAGGGTCGGACCATGGCAGCAGGTCGTCCTCCACCATAGGCTCAGGTGGGTCGGGCCACGACAGTAGGTCGTCCTCCACCATAGGCTCAGGTGGGTCGGGCCACGACGGCAGGTCGTCCTCGACCATAGGCTCAGGTGGGTCGGGCCACGACGGCTCGTCCTCCACCGTTGGCTCTGGAGGATCAGGCCACGGCAGCGTGGCAGGCTCTGGCAGTGGCAGTGGCAGCGGCAGCGTGGCAGGCTCTGGCAGTGGCAGCGGCAGCGTGGCAGGTTCTGGCAGTGGCAGCGGCAGCGTGGCAGGCTCTGGCAGTGGCAGCGGCAGCGTGGCAGGCTCTGGCAGTGGCAGCGACAGCGTAGCAGGCTCTGGCAGTGGCAGGGGCAGCGTGGCAGGCTCAGCCGTCTCTTCAGTAGCCATCCTGAGTGCCAGCTGAAAGATCCCCTCAATTTTTCTCGTCTCCTCCCTCGATGTTACAGGGGGCGGGGTCCACGGGAACTCCGTGCCGGGGGAGCGGGACAGGAAGCACGTCCCGTGAATTTACCCGGCGAGAAGCTCTTGGCGACGGACCTCCCCGACGGGCGAGCCGAGAACCGTAGAAGGGGTTGAGCTGCGGCGGACCGAGATCCGCAAAGATGTGCGCGTTCGCTGCAGCGAACCCCATCTCCTTTTGGAGTCTATGTTCTGTCACGAAACGGGGCGCGCTGAGAGAGCTCGCGCTCTTGTTTCTTTGTTACGAGGAACAACAGGCAAGGCAGGCAGGCAGAACGCGGAGACTGAATTAACATTAAACTTGGTTTTTAATGAAAACAAGACAACGAAGAACATGCGAAGAGCAGAGCAGGGCTCAGACACGTAGACACGCAACGTCACTTTAACATGAACAAGACTAACTTGAACAGAAAAAGACACGGCTTATAAAACACAGAACTAATGATAAACACACAGCACCTGGGAAGACAATTACACACTAAGGACCGGGGCGGGGTTTACAGAATGACAGGAGCACACGAGGGAGACTGAATGAAAACAAACACAGATCACAATGACACGAAACGAGTGGGGGCGTGACATTCAGGCCATTTGCTGATCTACAGTAAAGAGAGCATTACATGAACAAGGGCAGTCTAAATGCAGTATTTATTCCAAAACAAGCTGTTTTTCATTTTGAATATGCAAACACAAAGAATACTATGATGAAAAATAAGTGCTAAACGGTCATTTTTATTCCTGTACAGTATTTTAAAATAACTACATACTACATTTTTGCTCTGTGATTTAACCATTATTACCCAGCCAGTTTTCTAGCCCTCCAGCCTTGCTTGTTCTATTGCCAGTATCTGGATAGCACACTTTCGAGTATATTAACACATTAATCTTTTTGATGCCTCATACACTTAATGGAGTGAAATACAGAGCTCGCTCCTGTGCCATGGTTCGCTTCCACCCTGCATTCTATCATTTAATCATTTCAGATTACTGATGCTTGGTATTAGATGCAAACTTTGGGTCAAATCAGGAAAACTCTTTCACTGCTTTTAAAATTACTATAGGGAAAAAAAACCCAAAAAAAAAAACCGATATGACCTTAAGAAGTTCTCGGCTCCTTCTAACAGAGAGATTTATAATCATTGACCAGTCTTATAAAAATGAGAATTAATTTGTCTGTTGACACAGCCTGACTGCTCGTAGCTCAGAATAACATGCTGTAGGCTTTCACAGTGATAAATGACAGTGACGAAGACTGTATTCATGATTGTAGCAGTGCAGAATATTTATCTACCTCTGCCTTGCTTTCTATCTAGCTCACATTATTTCTTGTTCTCTGTTGTGACAAATGAGGCCTCTGGTTTGGTTTATCTTGTAGCAGTGTTGTGAGGTCTAACCCAGATCAATTCTCTGAAGTGTGCACTGATTACACAGACACCAAGATCTATCCATTGTTTGACACGAGGCTTGTCTTTCAGCACTCTGCCTACCACTGTCAGACATCCAGGAATAAAACTAAATTCTGCACAAGCAAATAGAGATTCATACTGCTATTGAAAAGTTTGCCAATCCAACATGTGTAAGTATGCATTTGATTATTACACAGTGCCAAATTATTTCAGATAGAGCTGCCTTAAAAAAGAATGAACGCTCTTTTTGGTGAAATTAAAACATCGCTCAGATCTACAGGATGAATAACACAAATTTGTTCTGAGTCTGAATCTCACAGAATGTAGTCTGTTTCCAGCATGCTAAAGGTTAAAATGAGTTGTGTACACTTGCTGCTAAGTGCATTAATAAATGCAGATTGAAAGAAACATTAGCAGCATCATAAAGTTTCTCAAAGTTACGCACAAACTTTCGAAGAGCTTGTTCTGCCATATTCACATGGTTTCCTTTGATGGCATCGTGAAGAAGAGTAATAAAAACACTAATAAATAAACATGATTCCAGTACTTCTTTTTCAAAATACCACTCAAAACAGGCAAAGAATAAAACAACAAAAAAGACGTCCACTTAGATGCTTTACAGAATTTTTCGGTCTTTCACTGATCTTGGGGCCCTTGTGACTTCCAAAGGTGGGTTAATGGCCATGAGTCCCTGGTCCATGTTATTGATCTTTGAGTCCAAATACCAGTCTTCCTTATGGTGTTTACTGTCAAGCCACAAAGATGACATATGTTTAGTTACACCAAGGCAGACACTATCCTTGTACTCTGGAACAACTCTGATTATGTTAAAGCTCTGAAGTTCCATCAGAGGTGATGGTCCTTTTACACCCATTACTGGTTGAGCAGGTGTTGCCATGCATAGCATGGCGGAAATGACCTGTCTCTGTCCTTAAATGTTAATTTCATCATATTTTGCTTGCTGTTTCCAACCCATAAGCATGGTACGCATATCTTCATTCAATGATCACTTGGTGACAGCTCAATAATTTGACAACGGATTGGCCATATCTGAACATTATAACTTCTAAAAACAGGAATTCCATCACAATTCCATAAGACTAATATGTCATTAGGTGCCATTTGGCCACTCTATTTGATCTTTTGATATTCTGCCTCACATTGAATATCAGAAACAATGCCTGGAATTGATCCTGCTTTATTCAAGCAAACGTCTGTTTTTTTTTCTTTTCCAAAAAGTCAATAATTTGAGCTGATAAACGAAGTACTAGAAAGTAAGATCCAGCCCTTAGGTTTTTCTCTGCATCAAATTCAGCTTCACAAGAAGTAAAGTTTTGTTGTGCCGTCTCAGTAGGTCCCAAGTAACTTTCACAGTCGATACAATAAAAATGTGGCACATACTGACCAAATTGTCCATATGATTTATGGAACAGATATGAAGTTGCTGGCACCAAGGCAGGGAACTGTTCATTGAACATAGTAAGAAGATCCTGAAAAGCTACTTCAAATTGTGGCGCAGTACGTATGACATTTTGTTACTTACACACAAAATCTTTACTTTACACACAATTTCTTAAACTCTTATACCAGAATGACACACCAAACCTGCAAAACCATATGCTAATTTTCGGCCATGAACTCAATTTCCCTGTTTTCAGTTTCATGAAACATATACAGACAACATAAATTATTATCTACACACCTTGCTTTGGTTTGAGAAAGTTGGATCCTCTCTCTTTTCTTTTCTTGGTCTCTGTCCTTGTCTACTTCTATTCTTTTTTTCTTTGTCCTCTTGTTCATTTCCATCTTCAAGATTTTCTTGTTCACTTTCACCATCCATCTCCATGTCCTCTTCCTCATTTTCACATTCATCACCTTCTGTGTATTCCTCTTATCCAGTTCCATTTTTTTCTGCTCTGTCCCTTGTGAATTTCCATTATCTTCTTCTCCTTCCTCATTTTCACTTTCTTCATCTTCCTCACTGCAGTCTTGTCCATCTCTATCATCTTACTCTTCTTCCCCATTTGCATATACATCATCTATCTGTCTCTCCTCTTGTTCACTAGTTAGAGTTTACAGCTTACTGTAATAAAATAAAACTGCAGTATTTTCAAGAGTTTACACTTTCCTCATAAATAGAATTTGCTGGTTTGGCATGCTGTCAGGGGAGCGAGCCCGGGAGGATGGCGAACCCTGAACCCTAGTGGTATGAACCCTAGTGAGGGCAGGGTTTGAAGTTCGGCTCGGTCCCGTACTGCTCCCCAAAAAAGCTTTGAAAACAGTAGCCAAATTAGTTGCGCCCAAAAGAGGGCATTGAGAGAGGATGCTGGGGGCAAAGTTATTTATTTATTTATTTTTTTCGGAAATAGGATTGTTTAAGTGTCTCGGGCATCTGGTGACCTGTAGGTGAAGCAGAAAGAGAGGTTAATGACTGGTGAGCATAACAATAAAATACAACAGATATTAAACAAGGGGGCAAGTTGGGCTGGCCTTAGGTGTCGGACAGTTTGTTGGAAGAAGGGCCTTGGTGGGTGGAGGCTGAGAATGAACTGCTAGGAGTTTAGGGTGCTTTAATTAAGGTGGGAATTTTATTTATTTTTTATTAAAAGTTTTTTTTGGACTACTATAAAGGTGGGAGCCTTTAATGAAGGCTGGGAATGGGTAAAAAATTAGAGAATGCCTCTAACGGAGGTGGGAAATGAAACTACTGAGGAGATGAGGTGCTTTTAGCGGAGGCAGGAAAAGAAGAGGGGGTGGGAGTGCTTCTGCAGGAAGCTGCTGCAGCCTCTGATGGAGGCGGGGCTGGAACGTGTCTCTGAAGGAGACGGGGTGAAAATAGAGGTGCTTCTGCTAGAAGCAGCTGCTGCCTCTGATGGAGGCGGGGCTAAAAAATGTGTCTTTGATGGATATGGGTGGAATGGAGATGCTTCTGCTGGAAGCTGCTGCGGCCTCTGACGGAGGCAGGAGAGAATTGCTATGGAGAAGGATACCTCTAATGGAAGTTGGAAATGGGTAGCGAATGAGCGAGTGCCTCTAATGGAGGTGGGGAGTAAAATTATAGTGGTGGGGGACCCTCTAACGGAGGCGGGGAGTAAAATGTAATAGAGGTGGGTTAGCCTCTAACGGAGGCGGGAGGTGGCATTACTGTATATATGAATGCCTCTAACGGTGGGGTGGGAATGAGTTTATTAGCCGTGGATACCTCTAACGGAGGCGGAGAGTAAATTATTATTATTGATTGAGGCTGGGTCGAGGCGGATATAATTTTTGAACGCCTCGGAGGACCAACGGCCAAGGGTTTGGATCTGATTTGGAGCTAGGCCTATTTTGGCGGCCGTGGTGGCGGCTCCAATCCTAAAGGAGTGGGACGAGAATCAATCTGGGTCGATTCCGGATCTTGCAAGAACAGTTTGAGATGTTTTTGAAACCAAAACCTGGAGATGGATTGGTTTGATTCGTCTACAAAGAGGGGTTCAAATGGGGAGGAAGCAAAAGAGCTTCTGTAGGAAGGATAGGTTAGTAAGGTTTGTTAGGGCTGGGAGGGGCATAGTAGTTTAAAAATGTATACGTGACGACCTCTTTTGAGTTGGTCTGTTTTACTATGTTTAATAAAGAAAGACATAGTTTCGTGGTCAAGGATGGAGAGGTTGGAGATGGTGGGGTGGATGGATAGGTTAAATGGGGAATTCACTGTGAATTCTGAACACCTTAGGAAGCCGAAGAAGGCTAAGGTGAACATGGAATCTGCGATTGACCAGGGGGGAGCTGTAGTTTTGGCGGAGGGTGGAGATACAGAGGGTTAAGATCTCCAGGGTGATGGGTAGCCTTTGGTCTGGCAGGGATGGGTTTTCTCTCTGGATGCCCTTGAGAAGTAGTTGGGTTTGGGCGTTAGAGATGGTGGGGGAATTAAAGCTGTATATCAATTTATGGAAAAATTGAATACCGCTGAGGTAGCCTTTAATAGAATTGGCTTGGAGAAGCCAGGAAGAATTCAAGTGTGAAATAAATGAGGTAATGGAGAGTAGGAATAAATCTGGGAAGGGAAGGTTGAAGCTGAGGTGGAAGGATTTAATAGCTCTCCAAGCTGTGAGGTACGATTGGAGAGTTCTGGGGGCCAATGCTGAGAACATGGAATTGGTAGATTTCTCAAATAAAGGTCTTAGTGGGTGGTTTAGGGGAATAAGAGTTGTGAATAGGGAGGATCCGGGGTTGGCTGGGGGTCGGCTTCTGATGCTAGCGTCCTGAACTTCTGAAACAGAACACGAGGCAGAGCATCAGCAATGGTGTTATCCTTCCCTGGAATATGTTTAGCAGTGAGAATTAATTGTTTTGAGGTAGAGATCCAGACTAAGCGTCTGAGAAGAGGTATGATGGCTGGGGAGTGGGAGCTGTGCTTTTTAATGCATTGGACTGTGGCCTCCTTTCTGGAGAAAGGGATCTTAGCGGCGGAGAGAAGTTATTGTCCATTTGTCATTGGAGGATCTGGCCGAGGTGTAGGAAGAGGTGGGAGATGGTGGTGGTTGTCTGGCTGGTGGCGGAGAAGTTTTGCAGGTTCGCTTAGCTGGCGAGCTAGCGGATCTGGCGAGCTAGCGGATCTGGCCAGCTTTCGGCCTCGAGTAGGCCCCGCAGCCTCGGCCTGAGCTGCTTGCAGGGCTGCCACTTGCGGAGCTTGTTGGGCGGCTGGAGTTGTAGCGAGCACTGGGCGAGGAGTGGGCATAATCAGAGGAATCTGATTGGGACATCTTCCTTGGTTTGAACAGACAGCTAGCAGGCTTGTCTTTTGAGATGAGATTTAAGATGTATGAATGAATTTCTTGTATTACAATTTCGTCCTTTTCTGTGTATAATTATTTTCATTTATACATTTTTTAATTACTATTACATCCAAAAATTCTTCACTTTTGGTGAATGTAGCCTTAGCCATGAGGAGTTGATGTCATCAGGCGGTATCCAATGATCATTGGGTATTTCAACCCTGAACCGCAACACCTTCAACATTGTGGGTCAGCAGTGGTGGCCAAATCACTGCCCATCAGCTCCCCCTGGCTTCCAGCTAAGCTTCTCTCCTGCTCCATAACCAACAAGAAGCTCTCTCTGTTGCCTCCCCCCTCCTGTGAACAGTCATCTTTCTCTCCCTCCCCTTCACCCCAATGGCTGTAAGCATCCTCCATACTGACTGGGCGGGGAATCCTCTACAGCCGACCTCGACCGGGAAGAGCCATGCCTGCCAACCTTTCCCCCTACAGTCCTGCAAGAGATCCTGGTATTTGGCGCTCTTTATCTCAAAAGCTTGCTCACAACCCACTTCCCATGGAACTGTAAGTTCAATGAAGATGATCGTATTTGTCTCTTCAAACCACAGTACTGCATCTGGCCTCAGGGTTGTCTGGACTACCGGGGGGAATTGCAATATTTCCCTCAGGTCTACCTTCATTTCCCATCATTGGGCCTTTTGCAGCAGATTGATTCTTGTTGTTACTGTAGTAGGTGGCTTTTGACCCGCTCTTACAAACTTAATTGATAGTATTGCTCTCCCATGTGTTTCTTGTGTCTCTCTTGCTCCAGAATATTAGCAAGTGTCATGAGCACCTAGTCATGGTGCCATCTGTATCTACCTTGGGCAAGTGCTGTTTTACACCCTGAAAGGATGTGTGCCAGTTTGTCGGAGTTGGGAGTGTATCATACACCTATCTTAACAAGAATGAGATGCGGAAAGGTTCCAATCTCCACAGATCTCGTGATGTAATTTTCCTCTTGGGTAGGTCCCACTTGGTCCATGCTCCCTGGGACGCTAGCTCCACTGCTCTTGCCCTTCGTCCACCTGGTTCCGTACCTCCTCCTGGATCATGGCCCTTCTATCCTTGGATCCAGCCTTCCCCCATTGCTGGGTATGGGAAGTTCCAAGACTCTGTCTTCCCCTGCATGACGTTTCCATGTTGTCACGTAGCTTCAACATACTTTCAGCTTGTGCAACAGATGAGTCAGCTGCCCACTTGCATCCTGATCTTTCGATCCTCCTTAGTCATTCCTCTGTCTGCTTCTCTGTACTGCTGATGTTGTTCCTGTCGGAAAGTGAATCATCCAACCACTTCCCTAGGCACTTAATTGGATTTTCCTTTATCGATGGAATCATCTCTCCTTGCACACGCAGCTTGAATATGATTGTCAGTTTAACTTTCCTGATCACCATATACCAGGATTTCTTTGGCTTAAACCTCCTCCTGGCCCACGTTGCCATGCAGTCCAGAACAGTTAGAACCAACCTCGCCTCTACATGGGTTGTGGTTGTCACAGTATGGTTGTCCATATAACCTCTACATATTATACAGTACAAACAAAATTAAATAACTTAAAAATATTTTTGTACAGAAAAGTAAAAAAGATTGTAATTTTGTAACATAAAATTTCCTCCCAGTTATAGACTGTTGTCCAGTACAGTAGACATTGCATTTTAGGGAATTTCTCTGACCCCACACATGTTGGAGAGGATGTCCCGTAAAGAGCATATTTGGGTGCTTTTAAATATACCACATGTTTGAAGGTTTTACCATGACAAAACCTTCAAATCATTCATAGGGGCATATAGTTACGTTTAGAGAAGAAAGTATTTTTATTTTTTTGTGTGTGTGTAAGGAGACAATCACAATTTATGTCTCCGTTCCAGTGTCAGTGTGTACTTTAGTTGGGCTCTTGACCCTTGTATTAGTAGAATTAAATGATGTTTTGGTTGCTGTATTTGAGTTATAACAGCCAGACAAACCAAGAGCAAAACTCATCAGGAGATGATGATGATGATTATGCTTGGTCTGAATCTCTAAACTGTACTTGAGAGTCTATCATCTGTGTTATATGTTCTTTTTCATGATGACAGCATTGTGATGCAGTTAAACACCTTGCCTTTTTTCTCATATTTTCTTATCAGCTGTTCTGAGCCCCCCAAAAAAACAGGAATATTTCCATAAGGCGCACGCAGACATTAAGAATCAGCATATGAATCTCAACAACGGAGACAAACCACGTATTCAGAAAAAAACAGATAATCTCTGAACATACTAATAACACACTAATAAAAACAGCAAGAATAAAATAAAATTGTAAAAATAAAAGAAAGACAATTCTACTCATAATTTATTCATTTCGCAATGCATGATGGAAGCTATTGATGAGTTTTAATTGGTGGCCCCAGAATGCACTGCAGCATTTGATGGTCACCATTGTTGAGATTCATACGCTGAGTTTTGATGTCTGTGTGTGCCTTACAGAAAGACTTTTTTTTTTTTTTTTTTTTTATCAGAAGGGCTCATGAGAAATCATTTCAAAATATGTGGATAACACAGAGTGTTCAGCTGTAATCACAAGGCTGTCATTGTCAATAAAGAACATAGAACACAAATAATAGTATCTGAGTCCAAATTAGATGTTCAGGTAAAATATAAAACCGAGCATGATCATCATTACATGATGAGTCTTGCCCTTGGTTTGTCCAGATGTTACAAATCAACTATAGCAGCCAAGACAACATGCAAACCTATCTATATAAGTGTCAAGAGCCCAACTAAATCACACACTGACCAATGGAACGGTAACACACAAATTGTGATTTTCTCCTTACTTTCTTCTCAAAACGTAACAGGTTAAAGCGCACCTATTATGCCATTTTAAAGGTTACTCAGTTTTAATGGGTAATTAATTGTATAATGTATAAAACAAAATTATTAGGTAGACTTTACCTTTTTTCTTTTCGTTTCTCATAGCTACTAAATGTGTCATGAGCCGGGTTTGATTTTATTTTCTCTCTGGTGTTTTTTTTGTTTCCCTGTCTCTTCATTAATTTTTCAGCT
>JAUMHG010034540.1:0-12446 GCA_032359395.1 Enteromius anoplus
ATTTAATCCATAGCACACATGTACATAAAATCTACAGTTTATTTATTTAAATTTATTATTTTGTCTTTTTATTTTTTATTTTTTTTATTTATTCTTTGTTGTGTTGTTTTTGTTCTGTGAACTGGTAGCTGCGACACCAAAACAAATTCCTTGTATGTGCAAGCATACTTGGCAATAAAGCTCTTTCCGATTCTGATTCTGATTGTTTAGGATCGGGGGCCGAATATCAGATTGTGGAAAAACTGAACCTATGTCATGTTATAAATTAACCTGTTATAAATGTTTTTGAAGATTTTACGGATAATTTTGAGAAATGTTCACCATGTGACCTAGACATAGGGCTCAGAATTTCTGTGGATCAATAAAAAGGCGGTTGAAATACATGTCTCATACACACCTAAAAGCCCTGAGAAGGAATTGGATGAGGAGATAATGGAAAATCTGACCTTAGCCCTGCAAAATCGTACAGAAGTAATTTGTGTCTGGGTATGTTACTTTATAAAAATACAGATACAGTGAGAGACAAATTTTTCCTGATCACCGGACGTGTATTTGGTTACATATTCAACGTGCCATCTCAAACTGTTACACTGTACACATCTGATGAAACCAACAAGTTTGTGCAAGCTCAAGACCCATGTCTGATCTTTCCTGATAAAGACTGGGGGGGTATTTTTCAATCATATCTGGAAAGATTTGACTGATTGCAGAGAAGAACCTTTGGACATTGCAGAGTGGGACTGAGTAGATCTGGATATCTGGTACAGAGTGATCTGCGATCGTTTTCAGACCCCGGATGACTGCGTGTTCGTATTCACCAGCAAAGACAAGATAGCGATCATTCGGGAGGCTACTGGAATAAAGAATGTCACGAAATCTTCACAGTGCAGTTTTTGTTAAAGTGGTGTAATCTGCATCTGTTGACTGCTCTTTTGTTGATCGTAAACAAAATATTCAGCTGGTGCGAATTACACAAAGGATACAACAAAATAAAAAAGCGGTTGTTTCACACTGGGGTTCGCTCATGTGACACCCAGGGGACATTACCAACCACTCTTATCTGCTACATTCATTATGAAGAACAGTGAGTTACCCTACACACATCACATCCCCATAATTGTAATGATTCACTTGAGTCATTCGGATCCATTTGCAACGTTTAATATAATCCAAGTCAAACAGGCAGAATTCGAAAACACAGGCAAACGGGTGTATAAATGAGTAGGCTGAATCGGAGTCAATATCAGGCAGAAGAGTCAGGGCAGGTGGCCAGAATCAGAATCAGAGAACAGCCAGAAGAGTCAGGGCAGGCGGTGAGAATCAGAATCAAACACAGTCCAAATCAAACACGGAATAAACTCACAGAAAGAACGCTCAGAAATGATGGCCGAGGCAAATCGAGACTTTGCGTCTAACTGGGGCAAAGACAGCGCTTATATACAGTCGTTAATGCCAAACACCTGGATAGCGAATCATCCAAGGTTCATGGGAAAAAGGAGTGTTAATAGTCTGGTAAAGGGTCCCGCTGCTGCTGTCCAGAGAGAGCCACGGAGGTGCGGCTTGTGACAGAGCCCCTCCCCTGCGAGCGGCACCTGAAGCGAGCATTGATTCGGTGCCACGGTCTCCCATGAGGTTCTATTGGAGAACTCCGCCTCGGCACCGAGAGTCCAGGATTTCGTTAACCTGGTAAATCCTGCCTGTATTCTGGAGAAGGGGAGGAGCCTCGGGTGCCGCAACCTTGTTCTGGTCCCTCTCTCCGTCGGGGGCAGCAGTGGGCTTGAGCAGAGAAACATGGAATGTGGGTGAGATTTTGTAGTAAGAGGGTAGTTCTAAACGCTAAGAAACTGGTGATATTTGTGTTATGATCTAAAATTGACCCACATACCTTGGATTCAATTTCCGACAGGGCAGGTGCAGGCGAAGATCCCGAGCGGAGAGCCATACCCACTGGCCAGGCTCTTAAGGAGGATGAGGTTGTCAATGTCGTTTCAGCCGAGTATCCGGCTCAACTCTAGTATCTATACTTGATAGTAATCTCATTGATGGTAATAATCAGTGCAGGGTCTCAGTCCTCCGTCCTTCTTTTTAACGAAGAAGAATCCAGCCGAAGCTGGGGATGTGGATGGTCGAATGAACCCTTTCTCCAGCTCCTCTGTGATATACTGATTCATACATTCCGTTTTGGGTTGAGAAAGGGGAAAAATGCGGCCCCGTGGTGGAACCGCTCCCGGAAGGAGATCAATAGTGCAGTCAATTTTCATAGCTGAAGATAAAGAGATTGAACTCACCCGGGAGGTTCTAGGTCTTGTGGGCTTCGTAGGGCAGTTTGCTAGAAGGTGACCCGACTTTCGGCAGTACAAACACAAGCCATTATCCTTTCTTCTATCATGCTCTTCAGAGGTGAGGCGTGTGGCCCCAATCTGCATGGGCTGTACTGGAGGAAGACAGAGAAGGTTGGAGGGGGCAGCAGAGGTTCGACGGCCTTTACGTGAGCGCATCAGATGGTCCCTGCGGATAGCCAGCTCCATGTATTTCTCTAAAGGCAAGTCCTCGCCCTTGCACGCCAGTTCACTTTGTAGTTTGTCATGTAGACCTCGCTGATACACAGTCATAAGGGGATCACTGTCCCAGCCTGTACGTGCTGCGAGAGTACGAAAGGACATGGTGAACTCAGCGGCAGATGAATTGCCCTGTTTAAGTGACAATAGTTCGTGTTTAGCATCTCTCCATTCGACAGTATGATCAAATACCTCCCTGAACTGATGGAGAAAGCTGTGGTATGAAGGGAAGGCCATGTGACGTCCTTTCCAAAGGGCTGTAACCCATTGCAGGGCTTTTCCAACGAGCAAAGAGCTGATCAATGAAACTTTACTATCGTCATCCGAAAAGCAAGAGGACTGTGACCTCATGTAAATTTCCCATTGCGTTAAAAACCCCTCGCTCTTGCCTGGTGATCCGTCATATTTTTCCGGAAGTGCCAGATGCGCCGGATTAGATGCACTCGGAGCCGGTTAGGTGGTGAGTTGAGCGGGTGGATCAGCTGGTCTGTTTAGCGCAGTGGTAGGGGCAGTGAGCGCTTGAATGGAGCTTATCCAACTGCTGACGATGAGTCACAAGCTCAGAAGCTTGGCGGTTCACTTCCTGAATCACTTGCTGCATCGTTGCTGAATCCTGGTTCGGCGAAGTTTTATGTAATGAATCACTTGAGTCATTCGGATTCATTTGCAATGTTTAATATAATCCAAGTCAAACTGGCAAAAGTCGAAAACACAGCCAAACGTGTGTATAAAGGAGTAGGCTGAATCAGAGTCAATATCAGGCAGAAGAGTCAGGGAGAGTGCCACGGAGGTGCGGCTTGTGACAATAATGTCTCAAGAAGACTCTGCTGCGATTATACTCCTTTAAACATCAAACTTCCTGATGATAATGCTGTCCATTATATTCCATCCGACAGCACCCGCTTACCAGACCTGCACAAAGAAGACGGATAAATTCTGTACGGAGCTAGGCTACCGTAACCTGTGCTATCTGAAGATTATGTGTGATACCTATGATACCAAGTCAAGTCACTTGTTAATGCAGAATGACGAGAAACTTTATTTATCAAATGCAGAGACGCTCTCTATAGTCAAGACAAGGATAATCACTAGAAATCAGGTGTCCTCAAGTAAGCAAGCCAGAGGCGACAGTGGCAAGGAACCAAAACCCCATCCATGATAGAATGGGGAAAAAAACCTTGGGAGAACCAGGCTTAGGCCCCATTTACACGAAGGGAAAACGCAGATATTTCCCTGCGGTTTGGCCTCTCATTTACATGAAAACCCTGTTTTTATCACAGAAAACGATTATTTCTAAAAACTCTGGCCAAAGTGGAGATTTCAGAAAACGCAGTTTTCGCGTAGCAGTGTGGACTGTGAAAACGGAGACTTTCGAAAACGATGACGCATTTTTGTCATATGATGCAGTCATGTGACCAGTTCAACTGATTGCTGACGGTGTTGTACAGCAGTTGTTTTGTTTTCTCTCAATTTTTACAGCCCTATTAAGGAATGTCAGTTTGTAAATGCTCCAGATAGCTTATCTTCAAAGAATACGTAATATAAGTAAATAACGACAGGTGGAAATGACGCAAATCGAATCGCCTTACGTTTCACGCATGGCCAGAACAGGAAAGTAAGCGTTTTCAGTTTTTCCAGTCTAGTTGATCAAGTCTTCGGAAACGATTGAAAATGATAGTGTAGTTGTAGTTGTGTTTTTACGGGAAAACGCCGTTTTCAAATTTATCCGGGTTAGTGTAAACGTAGCCAGTAACACTTTATACTAACGTCCAGTTGTAAGGCATTTATAAGTGATTAGTTAATGATGAACTAATCATTTACAGAAAAACATAACTTTGTGTTCATAAATAATTAATAAGTGATATATTAATATGTTTATCTATGTAGATAAAGTTATGAATCATTTACAAGTGAATAGATGATGATTAACTAATCATTTACAAAACATGACTATATATTCACAAATTATTAAGTAATGTAGAATGCACTTTTTTTTTTTATGTAGTTAATTATATAATATCTTTTAATTATGAGTTGGCATTTCTGTGGCTAATTCATATGACCACACTCTAAAACCCCAGTGATAGGTAGGTTTAGGGACAGGGTTAGGTCATTCATACAAATTCATATGAATTGGCAACTACATTTTACATTTACATTTATTCATTTAGCAGACGCTTTTATCCAAAGCGACTTACAGGTGGGGAAAAAAGACAGCAGCAATTAGTCCTAAAGAGGTAAACAACAACTAAGGAAGTGTTCATAAAACTCATAAACAACTCATAAAATATGGTCGATATTGTAAAAATTGTATGAATTTGTACGAGTGAGATTGTACGAATTAGTTCCCTTATAAAATATGTATGAATTGCCTGGCTGTCAGACCTTTTGTGTAATCGCATTAGTAAATCACTTACAACACTTTCTGCATACCCTATTCTAAAATGTAAACTACTCATCAGTTGTAAATGTTTTAGATCTTTCAGCCCAGTGTATACGCACACAAAACCTGTAACCAGCAGCCTTGTAAAACATTTTCAACTGATGAGTAGTTTACACTTTAGAATAGGGTATGCAGAAAGTGTTGTAAATGATTTATTAATGTGTTTACACAACAGGTTTTGAAAATTTTGTAGTGTGTACTGCAATGTTAAGGCTGACTGGTGAGGGTTAGAGAGATGTATTGTCACAAGCCGCACCTCTGTGGCTCTCCCCGGATCTCAACAGCGGGAACCATCACCTGAATTCTAACGTTCTTACCCGGACTGTAATTACCCACGCACCTCGGCGCTTTCTGGCCCCAGGTGTTCCTTGTAATCCAGACTATGTAACGAGAGCTTCGCGTTAGTTCGACGCGAAGTCTTGATTGCCCCAGGTATCATTTCCGAGCGTTTTTCTAGTGTTTGATATTCCTGTTTTGATCTTTGTTTGTTTATTGGATTCTGATTCTCGCTGCCTGCCCTGATCTGTTTCTGCCTGCCTTGTTCTCGCAACCCATCATCAACAGTTGGACAAACTGACCGCGCTCACGGAGGAGCTAGTTCGATCGGTTCAAGCACTTACCCTGGCCACCACTTCTCAAGCTCGCACCGCCAGTCCGCCACCAACGCCTCCATCTTCCGACGAAGTACAACGGAGCACCAGGTAAATGCGATGGCTTCCTGTTGCAGTGTGAAATCTATATGAACCAACAGCCTCATAGTTTCACTTCTGATGATGCCAAAGTATCACTGATTGCTTCACTACTCACTGGTAAAGTGCTTGACTGGGTGACTGCTCTATGGAGAGGACGAAGGATGGCGTTTCCCTCCTATGGAAGTTTCATTTGTTAGGTCAGAGAAGTTTTTGATCTCTCAGCGGATGGCAAGAACGTCAAGGATGAACTGCTGGGTTTAAAGCAAGGTCATTCTACGGCTGCGGAATTTACCATGACTTTCCGAATGCTAGCAGCTCAAACCGGCTGGGATAGCGACCCGTTAAAATCTGTGTATCGTCGCGGGCTCAGAGAGGAACTTCAAGTTGAGCTGGTCAACCGGGATGAGGACAAAACCTTGGAGCCATCCAAAACCGATCACATGATCCGTTCCCGCAAACCACGCCAGATGGCGCCACCTGCCACATTCAGGGCTTACCCGGGCGAACCCATGCAGATCGGGGCCACCCGCCTCACGCCAGAAGAACGAGACCGCAGAAGAGACAACAACTTGTGCATGTATTGCGGTCTGGCTGGTCATTTGCGATCTAAATGCCCATCAAGTCCACCACGCGCCTTAACTTACAGATTGAGTGCCGCCTCTCTCTCTTCTGTCATGTGACTAGATGTATGTCTAAAGTATCTGGATCAAGTGATTTACACTAAGGCCTTTATCGATTCTGGGGCAGCAGGGAACTTTCTAGATCGGGGTTCCCCCACTAAACATTGTGTTCCTCTCGTTCCATGTTCTCCTGCGGTGTCGGTGGCAGCCCTTGACGGCTGACCCATAGGGTCCGGAAACATCATGCAAAGAACCCAGGAAATCACACTCATCACCAATTCTCTCCACTCGGAACTAATCAGCCTGCACATCATCGATTCCCCTGAGCACCCACTAATACTTGGCCTCCCTTTGCTGGAGCTCCACAGTCCCACCATCTCTTGAAACTCTCATCACATCACTCAGTGGTCCCAACGATGCCAAAATCAATGTTTGTCCCGGACACAAAAAGCTCTTCACCTCAACGTCACAGAGGAACCCTCAGATCTCCACAGTCTTCCTCATCAGTATCACAACATGCTGAAAGCCTTCAGTAAAGAGGAGGCCACTCAATTACCACCGCATCATACCACTGACTGTGCTATCAACCTCATGCCTGGTACAGCACCTCCTCGTGGCCGCATCTTCCCGCTCTCCCAGCCAGAGACCAAAAGCATGAACGACTACATTCAAGAGGAGCTAGCCAAGGGCTTCATCAGACCATCCACATCACCCGCCTCTGCCGGTTTCTTCTTCGTAAAGAAAAAAGACGGAGGACTGCGGCCTTGCATAGATTATAGCGGACTAAATGACATCACCATTAAATACAAGTATCCACTTCCCCTTGTACCTGCAGCTTTGGAACAGCTCCGTTCGGCCCGATACTTCACAAAACTGGATTTACGTAGTGCCTATGATCTCATACGAATCCGAAAAGGAGATGAATGGAAAAAAGCTTTCTCCACGACTAATGGGCACTACGAATATCTTGTGATGCCCTTTGGCCTTTCAAACAGTCCCTCTGTGTTCCAGGCGTTGGTAAATGATATATTCAGGAGCATGCTCAACCGTTTTGTTATAGTGTACATCGACGATATTCTGATCTACTCTGAAGACCTCCAATCACACGTTCAGCACGTTAGGGCCATGCTCCAGAGACTCATTCAGAATAAACTGTTTGCTAAGCTATCCAAATGCTCCTTCCACCAGACTAAAGTGGCCTTTCTGCCGTAGCGCACCCCTCACACTCGTCCTCTAGCTTGCCTTCGATGATGTGCTGCAGCAGCAGCACGATCGTGGTTTTTATAATTCTGAATCCGGCCCCGTTGAAACATCCGTCCGTGTTATCGAAGCCTGAGTGTCCCGAAGGGATACACATGACGTGTAAAAAGGTCAGGTTGCAATACCCGAGTTCAGCGCAGAATTTATCCAAGCCTTCTTTGCTCGGGTCAGAAGTAGTGTCGACATATGTTCAACGGCGTTATCATTGGCAAAGTATGCAAAAAGATTTCTTGAGACATGGCGTCACTCGATGTATTGTGCATTCGGATCTCTGCAGACTTTTGAACATAGTTGTAACGGTCGTACATATCACACCATCTGAACATTTTGTGAATACATGTTAAAATCTCATAGATTCTATGAAGATCTTTCCACTGAAACATGCATATGGTGTTTCACTGCAGGAATAGGCCACACACGTTCACAGATCTTTGTCTTGTTGTCACAGCAGAAAATGTAAACACAGTCGTCCTGTAACTTTTTACTGTGATCTCCAACGACACGAAATCTTGTACCCGGATCTATACCATCCCACTCTGCGATGTACAACGGCTTTGTCACCGCAGAATGAAAACCGACTTCCGCACCTTATCAGCAAGACTTAAACCTTATTTAAAGACACCCTCTGAACATTTATTACATCGTCGGTATAGGCTATAAAACCATAAAGATTAGGCCATAAAAAACTTTTACGACTTTGTTTTTGTTTTTACAACAGCTGTAATAAATACCACAACTCATTAACATTCCGGAGGTAATGTTATGACAGGACGTGGGGGTGGGGACGGGGGGTGGCAGGAGCTTTGTCATAAGCAATAGGATACAAATTACTCATTATGATGAATGGAGAAGAAGTGGTCATAGTGTTTTACATTCAGCACATCAGTGATCAACTGGATCTTATAAATGTTTATTCATGTGATGGTTTGTGTGTGTCATTTGAAAGCAAAATACCATTTTGAGAAGAAATTACATTGTTTTGAAAGTAAAGTTGAATTTTGCAGGAGAATTTAAGGGTTTTGCACATTGTGTGCGTGTTTTTTGATTTGTGTTTAGAGTTCTGACTATATGAGGCATGCTTTCAGAAAATGTCTGTAAACAATTTAGAAAAACTGTAACACAACCCTACACCAAAATAGCACAACACTTCAGATCATTTGCAAAATGGAACACTTTTGTTAAAGCTATACACAACTGTCATGAGCCGGGTTTGATTTGGTTTTCTCTCTGGTGTTTTTTCGGTCTGTTCATTAATCTCTCAGCTGCTGCTAGTTGCAATCAGTGCGCTCTGCACTACTCTCTACACACCTGTTTTTAGTCAGCGCTGATCAGCGTCTCTATTTCTCCCTGTGTGCCTTTGCTCTCTTTGTCTGACGATTAATGTGTCTACCGATTGTGTCTGTGACTGTGTCCACCTCGTGTGCTGTCCTGTCCGTCTGTCTGGTCCTTACGTGTCCATCTGCTTAACCGTGTTCCTGCTCAGAGCAACCTGAGACCTGTCGCTGGACAGAGAGATCCGCCGCAGCCGGAGATCGCTCTTTCTTCAGCTCTATGGTGAGAGAGGAGTACATAACTTTGGCAAATCAGAGATCCTCCGAGGAGAACCCGTTTTTGTTTTTTTAATTTCTGAAAGGACTATTTTTGTTTGTTTTCCCTGCAAGCCGAGGGCGGCAGGTTTTCGTTCCAAGAGACTGTTTATTTTTGCTCATCCTTTAGTTCCGACACGCAGTGAGCGGCGGTTTTCACCTGCGTTATTTTTTGACTTTACTAAATAAAGACTATATATTTTGTACCTGAGTTTCCAGTGACTGCTTCTGTCCGCACCTGACAACAACTTAATAAAAACAATATTTTGTTACTGTACAAAACACAAACATTTCATATGACTTTAATCTTTTGGAACCACACTGCTGTTGCTAACCTAAAACACTTTTAGCGAGTCTAATTCTCAGTGATTAGAGTACTGTAACTGAAGTGTACAGAAAAAATGCAACTACACAATAGTTTACCAAACACTACACAAGACCAATGCTGCAGGAAAATATCATTGATTTTTACCCAAATCAGTCAACATGGAGAATCACAACAAAACATATCCCAGTCGTCACGCTAACGCATAACACTGTTTGCTCAGCAAACAACAGACAAATGTAAAATACCCTTCACCAAATCAGCAAAACATTGTAGTTTTCTTGCAAAAGCGAATAATCCTAGCTTAACTCTTCAAACCTTCGTAAAAACGGTATTTTCGTATCAAACAGTTAACACAAACCATCACATTACAGTTTTTTACGATTGTTTACACTCTGAAATAAAAATTACCACACAATTTGCAAAATTCTACTCCAAGGAGCAAAACACAGCCACAGGTTTGCACAACATTACACACAATGTCTGCTTCACTCTATTTGCAAAACATTACACACAGTGATTTGTAAAATTCTACACACATTTTGACACCTTAGACACAGATAAGGATTGTGAAGTTACTTCCTTGTCATTACAAAGCCCCAGATTGCCAATGACTACACTAATGAACGAACTGGATAATCACATCCACAAGGTGTGGAAGCACACATGTGCTAATTTGAAAACGCAGCACTCAGGTATGCTATAAAAGGCAGCAGATGAGTTCACCTGTATTCATCAAAAACAGAAGGAGCTACAAGAAGAGTGAGAATGAGAGGGAGATCTCAAAGAGGAGAAGAAGGAGGTGAAGGAAGATGAGAAGAAGGAGATAGAGGAAGAGGTAGAGAAGGACTTGAAGAGTTGATGGAACCTGAACAAAGAAGACAAGGACAAAATTTGACTCAATAAATCCGTGCAACACTTATTGACCATGTTATAAACCATGGGCTGACACTAATGGAAGCTGGACAAAGAGTTCAAACAAATCTTAGCAGAAATACTGTTGCATCACATTTTTATTTGTCTACAGATTTTATTTGTTTCATTGATTTCATTGTTGGTTGATTATGGTAAGAAATACTGTATTTCTTGAATTGAAATAAACACTTGAAATATACAGTCTGCAGCATCTGTGTTGTGCAGTGCTTGGTAAGTTTATAGTAGTCCTTTTTGTGTACATTCTCCCTATATCTCAAACTACTCATGAAGAATGTTGCTGGTTTGTCACTATTTTGTTTTGTCATCAAAATTATCCCTAACATAACAATGTCTGCCCCAAAATCTAGCACATGCTATTTCCTAAAATTCGTTTTTTTTTTACAAATTAGTTTTTTATTTATCACAGCAGTGTGAAACTGTCTGAAATAATGTTTGATTATTGAGAACTGTGTTGGTTAAATGAAAACAAAAAGCATTTTCACAAATATGTGTATATGTTTTGATTGAAGTGTGTCATTTGCAAACAATCTAGGAATTCTGCATATTGAGTGTAGTGTTTGGACAATTGTGATTATATTTTGAAATAAAGAACCTGCTTTTCAAAATTGTGTGTAAACAATTGAAAAAACTGTAATAAGCACACAATGCACCAACTACACACTAATGATATGAATAAAAAACACATCTTCTTTTGCTTTCTCTGTGCACAAGGCAGGCTACAGTATGTCAGTTTGAGGTCATACTTTTGTCATAGTTCTGTAAACATAGAGGGATCCAAACTTCAAGTACTGGTGTTTATTTGCACACATCAAAACAAACACAAGTGTTTTTTTCCAAGTCAAAACAAAAAAGTAATTTCACTGAGAAAAAAAAAAGAAATCAGTCTACATTGTGTTGTCTCTCTGGGTCCGGCCACAAAATTTAGTCTACATTACATGCAATGTCCTCTAGTCTGTTACGAGGCTGCATTGGTAAAGCACAGAGAAAGAGTCGCTGGAGCAAGTTAACAGTATTTTACCGTTTTTTCCAGACGCTAGGACCCATTTCTCAATACTTAGGTCACTTTTGCAGAACTCTTCAAACAGTGAGCACAACAGAAGTCTATGTGGGCTAAACATAGGATCAATTATCATTATTTTGGCACAAAATGCATTCAATGACTACATCTCTCAAATTTCATGAATTCTTTTCTCACTCAGACACAACAACTGCCAGAAATCTTTGTACGTACAGCACATTTTGCACATGCTTACATACTGTTTTCAAAACTGTTAAACTTATGTTCAAAACAATAACATAATGGGAAACTGAATAAGAAAGCAAAATTCAACAGCAATGTTTTATTGAAACATATTTTCAATCTAAAATGCAGTTTAACCAGCCACAGATGATTCTCATTGTAGATGAATATTGTGGATGGTGTGTATTTTGGAATTACTTACATGTAGTGCAAAAAAAATAAATAAATAAATAAACAACATAAAATATTGATGAATTCTGCATCATGTCTGATTAATTCCAGTAACATATATTGCAGTTATAAACAATATTTACTGCAGTTATAAACAGAGATGTGTCCTTGCTTTACACAAGAAAACACCCTGTAGAGTGAGTGTGAAAACTACATGTTGTTAGTGTTTTTTAGCTCATTGTTTTGTGGGGGACAAAGTGTGTCCTTTGCTAGTGTTGCATAAGAATGAGTTCATTTGAGACCTGAATAAAGTGTTTTGATAGTTGTAGTGCATTTTGAATGTGAAATGAACTTGTGAACTGAAAGTCTGTTAGGAGAATTGTGTGAAGAGTTTTGCAAAAGGACCTAAGTATTGAGAAATGGGTCCTAGCAAAAACTGTAATGTAGACAACAAGCAAAACACAGGTTTGGACGAAGACTGAATCACCGAGGGCAACTTACAGTTTTTGCCTATTGCTTACACACTAAAAGTGAATGTTTACACCAAAGCCTCAATACCTAAACTTCTTGTATCTTATCTTAAACACAGTGTAATCATAGCTTAAACACATTTTC
>JAUMHG010034541.1:0-12438 GCA_032359395.1 Enteromius anoplus
GACTCAAGTGAACGTTCACTTGTTCTTGGGTAAACGTGTGATTACATGAGATCAAATACTCTCTGACCTCGTGAGGCAATAAGACTTTCAGAGAATCTAAGGTGTTCCTGTCCAATTGACATAAAGGGCATTCTTCCTGCGTTTCACACTGAATATCAGCTATGTCTGTGTGCTGTGCGGCGTTGAGATTCATATAAAGCATTGGATATTGCTTCTGTATAATCCTGTCTTCTCTGTTCACATCACGCGACTCTGTCTCGAGCGCCTGGCGCCTCTCGTCAGGTTCGGGAAACGTGTCGAATATGGGGTCTGACAACATAGCCCTCGAGTAGCCCAGTTCTGGGGACCGACTTCGTGCTCGTTTGCGTTGTGATGAACATTGGGGGGTTTGAAAATGCACCTTAGGGTTACTAATAGAAAGCGTAGATCCGCAGCTTGATGGACTTCCGTCAGAACCTGCCTTTGCCCCGTTGTCAGGTGTGAGAGGTCCCCGCTTGCTCGTATGTGCATCGTGCTGAGTTATCTCCCTACGTCTAACTAGCAGACCAGTGTTGTCTCGCAATGACGACCCAGATGTTGTTGGATGAGAGTGAACCTGAGCTTGAGAGTCGCGACTCATGTTTAGTTTCTAATCCCTGCGTACTTGGCTTTATAGAGAGTGCCAGAGTTCCGGTGTGCGGAGGACTGCTCGCGGCTTGTCTGCAGATGGGTGAATGCTGCGTGCATCGTACTTCCAATGGGAACATAATAGCTATAGTGAATAGTAGACATTGTAAATGGTGCAAACGTACTGGTAACCAGGTACACGAAAGTGAATTCGACCACTATAGCACTAGAACGTATTTACGAGGTTTATTTCAAATGAAGTCCTCTGATGCCGCGAAATTATCCGAACTCATTGCAGAACTGACCAGTATTAGAGGAGCAAACCAGGCGGACACCGGGCTTCCGTTCACATGCACCCCTCCGTATTGTACGGTGGAGAACGTGAAGCATATTTCTCACGCCGCGCTCAAGATACTGTCGGAAGTCGACGACGAGTTCGTCTGGGGGGACAATCTCATATTTAACACAAAGACAGAAAACATTTGATGGTCACGAACCCGCAACTGAGAAGGTCACAACAACAATGGCCGATGCTGGAGGCGTACCGCTGGTGACTTGCACATCGCGAGTCGGACCCTTGTTCAGTAAAAAAGACAACTGCGCTTATGTCAAAGTCAGTCGCCTGGACACCAGGAGAGCTGTGCTAAACATGGGCAACATGACCCTAGTGCAATATGCAGAAAACCCCAACTGCCCAGATGAATCACTCGAATCCGATCCAAATGTATTTGTTCCCATCTTCTGTAAAGAGTGTTACGGAACCGAGGACCTGGACTACACGGCGGCTCTGGGCAGCCTCGCCTCGTGCGGGGCCGAGAGCTTCGTCGTTGGCATGTGTAGTGTGTTTGGTGTCTCGGACAACGAAACATACCCAGACTCTAGAAAAGACTTTATGGTGGGCAACAACGTTTCTTTCTCTGGAGCATGTCACCCTCAACCGGGCAGGGCCTTGTTCATGCACAAGACCGACAAAGAAATTGGCAGAGTCGTGTGTTACTGGCACGTACACAGCAGGTCAACTAACAAGACGTTTCTCTACTGCTGCGTTGCATGTCACAACACAGAATATGCCTCTGGTGTACTGGACCCTGACATGAACATGGGCTTCAGTTTAGGTACAGTGGGAGATAACGAATTTGGTCCCGTCACAGAAGAATGTAGCTTGGTCTCCGTCCCCATGAGACCGGGTTGTTTTTGTGTAGTCGTAAAACCCAAAGATCTGGCCTCGTCTATGATCAGAATGGGATTTTCATCTTTGAAAAATCACACGCTAGACGCCGGAGCTACGGATGGTGTCGCCGACGGCCAGTTGGACACACAACTCGAAGATTTCACAACTACGATGCAGTCGTTAAAGAAAGTTGTGCAAGGTCAAGCCGCTGAAATGCAAGTGATGAGAGACGTGTTAGAAGCCATAAGAGTTCAAAATGATCTATTTACTCGCATGTTAAAAAGTCCTTGTGACGGAGATACTTTATTTACAATTAACGGAGCCAAGGAATTCACAAAGCGCACCGGAGTGCCAACCAAACTCTCTGCTGGGATTACACCTGCCGAGGAACACTCAGCCGTTCACTCACAAAAGGACTCTCTGGACGACTTGGGATTTGATCAGAGAGAGATGTCTCTTAATCAAACGCAAATAGACGATATTGTGAAGCTTTTACAACAACAACAAAGCTCAACTCAGATCCAACCACCGGGTTTTCAGAATGTCACACATTCACCCCAAGCTTCTATGAACCATTGGCTTCCTCAGTATCAGAACCCTTACATACACAGTCCTCATCGCCAATTCAGTGGGCACGCATTTCCCAGCGGCGACTCCCTCGGGACTTACCCGATGTCTCATCAGAAGCACAAGGAGCGCAGTTTCGATATTGGACAATTAACCGAAGAGCAAAGGAAAATGATAGCTATAGATTATAACAAGGCTGAGTCCGAGAGACAAGCTGTTTCGCAGCAACAGCAAGATAAAATGTTAGACTCAATCAAAGCTAGCATAAGAGATGTCATACTGGAACAGCAACGTGGCTCCGGCCAAGATTCGTACGCTGGCAGAATGCTTCAAAGCCTGGCCAAAGACACTCCGTACAAACGTGTTTGCAAGCAGGCCCCTGTGGAAGACTCGAATGACAATACAATTGTGAGTTTGATGCAAGAACTGCGCGAACTCACCAAGAGCATATCCAAACGCGATGATGAAAAAGGCAGTCGAGCCGCAAACAATGTCCACGAAGACATGGACATGGAACCTGGTGTGGCTACAACGCAGCTGCCTGTGACCAGCGAGACAACGCAAGTTCATCCATCGAACCCTGCAACCACAAAACAACAAGCTGGATATACTTCGACGAGCCGAGCACAGAGCGCGCCGGCTCTTGATCCCGTGTCTGATTTTATAAGCGCCGTCGTCACAAAGAATTGAGATTGTCTTCATACGATAAGACACGTCATTGTTACTAACATTATTACTAACATTATTATGTCACAACTGGGACAGTGTTACAACTGCACTAGGACGATGTCAGCAGTGAAACATGAAACATGACTTGCGTTTGTTTGAATGTTTTGTTGGTACATTGGCTATGCATCGTTGTATTGTGTGCCTTTGAATAAACAGTTGTGTGTTCACCATATTTTTGACTGTCACTTTACATTTTTCTTGTTACAGTTAGATATCATAAACTGTTTACACACACGATGATCCGACCATTGTAGATGGGTGACACTTCAGTGAGACTCGTAGAACTATGGCAAACGCAAAATCCATCTGTTACATGCTCAACGTTCCACCGGTACGATGCGCTGATGTCGGAAACGGACGTGATCAGAGTCCTGTTGGCGTTACCGACAACCAAGACCCCGATCACGAAGATCTGGTTGTTGTAGGTTCGACTTTCAGATGTCAGTGGAACAACATGGCGTTTGGGGCGACATGTTTCAAACATGTGCCTTCTCAAATACTAGAAGGGATCGACCATAAGCCCCGTGTTGGCGACGTGTGTGTCAAATTCATGTCTGTTACGGGCCGTGAGGAACAGCATGCGAGTCTCATAGACCTCTATAATAGCAACGTGGCCCATGGAAGTGCGCTGATCGCTCAGAGGATCATAAGTTCTTACCGTGGGATCGAAGAACTACACATAGCTTCTATACCCATTCACGTCCTTGTTTCCGAATGGAACAAGTCTCTATTCCGTTTCCGTGAATTGGTCAGGTGTTCACATGAAGGCATGGGTGATCGCCGGGATACGGTGCTAGGTCATGTCATGACACGTGCCTATAAAAACATACCGGTTATTGGTGATCATCTGTGGTTCGCAGTGCATTGTCTAGTATCGAAACCCCATTTGGTCAAACAGGTTTTGCAAATCATTGGAGCTATAGCGTCCACATTGGGTAATAGCTGTTACACCGGAGAAGTTCAAGGTACAACTGTGCCACGGGACTATGGCGATACCGTGTCTGGTATCAAGCTATATCTAACGGCAAAGTCTATACCGCCTACCGGGAATGATTGTACAGTTCTAGGTGAACACTCCGGAGTCACACTGGGTCTCGTATGGGCGGCGGACGAAGATGGACTACACGACCACCTTCAAAACAGCACAAATTGTCATTATCTACACGTCGGAACTGAATATGGAAACACATTCAGCTGTAACGTATTTAGCGAATGGCGATACTACAATCGAACTGTGTTCAACAGGATGATTGAAGTCGGTCTAAACATCACATCTAAGGAAGCGGTGGATTCTATGCTTTCCGGAAACACGGCTGACTCGGCGAGTGCTTTGCATTATCTGTAAGCAGTGGCTTGTGGTATTTATCTACCTATGTCGAACGATGAAACTTTTTATTTATTATTATTATTATTATTATTATTATTTTTTAGCCCTTTGCTGCACGCGAAAAATATGCTACCTCGAAAAGTCCTACCCGATCAGGATCTGATACTGTGCGCTACACATAACAGAACACTGCTCACATCCAATGTGCACCCTCTGTATTTGTCTCCTGTGGTGTGTTGGCTCAACAAGACATCGGCTCAAGTTAGACGCATCAAACGTGGCATTTTTACCACACTCAAGATTGCCTCTACGGCGTTGCTTGTTTTTACAATATTTCTACATTCTTTAAGACTGTGCTCCCTTTCATCGTGGGGTTTAACAGGCGCCATGTGGTCTTTTATGGTGTGCATCAGCCTTACAGTCGGGCTAGTTTTAGCTGTCAGGAGTTCAGACATGCAGAGCAACGCCGTGATGCCAGAAGCTACAACTGAGGTTCTTTCGGCGCGCTGCAAAGGCTCAGTATGTGCACTGTTTGCGATTACATATGCCTACACATGGCTCTACTACAGTATGTGTGGCACGGCTCGTGATGACATCTCACTCGGCTGCTCTGACAAAGTAGGATCTCGTTTGTTTCCAATTTTACAATGGACCACGTTTGTCTTTGTGTGGATTAACACAATTGGTTTCTTCAGATTACTTCATCTCACTTAAAGGTTGTCTCATGGACGGTCTCACAGGACTGCGGTTTTGTGTGATTTACATTTCCTCTGTGTATGCGATTCACAGTTTCTTGCAGTCGCCTCGCGATCCGTGGGTCACGGGATATAAGATATTATTTGTGGTGGCAGCAGTAAAGTCTGTTTTGAGCTATGCGCATCTACAGCTTCTTTCTTTGAGCGAACGGGCCAAGAAGCTACAATACGCAACGTTGGCCACTACGGGCAACGGAGAAGAACTTGCTCTTTTCAGAGAAGATAGACTCTCAAAGGCGATTAACTCGGATACACGGCGTACCACATGGACTCACGATTATAAAAGACATGTAATTATCACTCCCTATGATCAATTCAATCCGGCGCCAGTGTTTTGGTCCAGCTTTGCGATAGTGTTGCTGGTTTACAACACGTTACATCTAGCGTTGAGTCCTATGAGTCATGTTGCACCGCTCCTGTTTGGGACACCTGCATTCGTGGGATATTGGGGAGTCGCGAGACTACTTCAAATCTTACTACACTGAACAGATGTGTGTCGGGAAGCCGTTTAGATGTATTAAGGACATGCGTTGAATATTTTTCCCATGTGGTGAAATGGTCTAATGGTAACATCGACAAAACTGAGATCCGCCGAGTCAAAGAAACATATAGCTCCATTTGTGACTGTGATTCTGTGCGCTTTCGTGTTGATAAACGTGACTTTGTGGTGCATACGTCTGTGGTTGCACTCGACTCGTCTGGGATTTGTCAGCTGAGGAAAATGGACAGTTGTGACACACCGTGGTGGCTCGCCGTAACCAACAAGAACGGCGATTCAAACCCCACCACTGGATGGTGGTTGGACGTCTGGCTCTCAAAAAAAGAAACGTGTGTGGCTAGCAGGGTGCAAGCGGATATTGCAGAGACTCCATCTCAGCATAATGTGAGACAGGACAATACAGATGCTCACAGTCTTCCACAAGAGACGCAAAGCATTCAGATTAAGACGAACAAGAACAACAACAACAAAGTCTCTGATCAACGTGCTGGCCACCCCCGAGACACAGATGTGCACTTTGCCATGTGTACATCGAAAGATGATTCCTTATGCAGACAAAAGGTTGCTTTGTCTGAAATGAATCGGGTGAAACACAAGAGTTATCACAAGCCTAGCAAAAAGGTGAAACATGTGGACAGCAGTAACCTGCATCGCGACTGCAATGTAAAAACCCCCGCTATAAACTATCCGACGGCAGAACCTTTCCAATTGTAATCAGACCGACCATAGCCTGGCAATAGAAAAGGAGCACGCGCCACGATAAGTGCCGTGCGCTCAAGACATCTGACAGAACGCTCACAAACGCGAAAGGGATGACTGCACAAATGACAAGAAGAGACGCCGTCCGAGTTCCTCTCACCCGAGGTGAATGCCTTGTGGGCAATGTTACATGGAGTTACACGTTTTATTTTGGCAGAGGTGTCCTTCATCTCTTCAAGAAAGACGCCAGTGGACACGTTGAACAAGTGTTACTGGAGCAGAGAGACTGGCTCAATTTAAGGCGATGTTTTGGTAACATCAGCAAAGTCTGTGTTACCATTTGTCCTGCGTGTGCATGTCCAGACGTTCACGAGGATTACACTGAAAACAACTTGTGTTATTACTGGATTGAGGATCTTGGATCGGAAGAGCGAGTGTTATTTAACATTTCAGGGACCGCAAAAGACTCTACTATGGAACTGACTCGTATCAGGAAGAGCCACGGTGAGCGGCAACGAATCAAGGCGAAGCTGAGAACTTGGTTGCAGCTGTTCAAATGCAAAGGGGGCTCTATCGACATATTGTTTACATCGAGTGAACTTTGGACATCCCTGCCTCCTACTCTCATATAATAATGCGATTTGAATGCATTGTATTGTTGTGTGGCATGTGGTATAGTCATATTACTTTATTTGATCTCATGATGACTGTTTGTATTACATGATTTATAAAAAAAAGAAACATAAAACGACAAAATGAAACTCTGAATTGTGTATTGTTTTTATTATACATGCATATATACGTATATATTTAACATCGTTTTGTAAAAAAAAAAAAAAAATCACACACACACACACACACAAAATGTCATTCACGTAAGCCATCTATTCGTGTTTAGGCAAGCCATAAATCTATCTCCAGTATTCACAATGCTTGTGTTGTAGCCATTGCGGGCGCGAATAACCTGCCCTGAAGCAAAACCCTGAACACATTCTACTACAGTCAAAGCGTGTGCCAGTACAGTCTTTAGATATAGTCTTGTTGCGTCGTCGTTCACAACGGCTGTCACCACATCAGATTGATACTCGTCATTTACGGCTGCCGCAGCACTCGCTCTGACATCTCTGCTAATGTTGTAGTAGCCACCTCCGTTTGCCACTAGTGTCATCATCGACAGTATGCTTTGTGGCGTGTAGGGCGAAATAAGTTGAAAGACGTCAAAGTCGCTGTCGTCTTTTATAGCTTGTATTACTTCCTCTACAGGGTCACCTCCCGACTCGAGGTTTACCCGTCTCGTGGCTAACAACCCACCCCAGATACCCTTGTTCACAGAAATATCATAACCCGGGTCGACTTTGACATTCGACTGAGCCGCTACGTCTCTTCTGTTGGGTAATTGCACTGTGAAACGGTCGCCTTGTTTGAGGGGTTCGTGCCCTGTGTTGATGAGTTCCACTTCATACATGTGGGGAGCGTTCAAAAATGGCCTGTTTGCTATTGCGCTGCTGGCTGAGCAAACGGCTACGTCCTTTAGGTTTTTTATGTAGTCCGAGCTCAGTCCGTGTAACGTAGGCACGTACAAGTCGCCGTCCTTAACAAAGTGAAACAGTCCGCCCGGTAGATAGTTTTTCCCGGAGTCGTACTTGTAGCATCCGTAGGGGATTTCGTTGTTTCCGGTGCGACGTTCTCCTAGGGCATGGGTGTATGTTCGTATGGGACGATGGACTCTCGTGGATGACATGCTCGTTTGCCCTTTAGAAGATTAGTCTAGTGGTTCGGTCTGTGCCTGAATCCCGTGGCCAACTCAACTCCGGAACAATGAAGTCTTTGCCACAGTTGAGTTTGGATGTTTGGGTTGATGAGGTATGTTAGGCCGTGTCAGAACTAGTGTCGCACCCGTAAGTAGTTCTAGTGAGACGTCAAGCTTGTTACTTCTGGCCGACCTCGCTAGCACCTTAACCGTAAGCGTATTGAGATCAGCTTCTGACACAGCACCAAATGTGCGAGAGTACCAAGGACACCATCGTAGAATCACATAGGAATGGAGATCGTCCTGAACGTGGGCCTCCGGCGGCTGATCTACGTTCACGCCTTCGTTTTCGGACTGTTTCATTTGTCGTGTTCGTTCTTCTGCGCCGCAGCGGCTCACGTGCGAAGACACTAGAGGTCTGGCTTCAGTGAGGCAAATCAATTCTTCCAAAGTCAGCGTGTGCCAATGTGCAGCCATAATGTTATAACGGCACCTTCCTCGCGACAAGGCGTCAGGACGAATAGTTCATCTCTACCCTCTTGCGGTACGCCACCAGTCTGTCCTCGTAAAAAGGTACAGTTCCCACAGAATCGGCGAAGCCGCAGTTGGACATTCGCAAATTGTCCCGCTTGAGCACGCGGGTAAGTACTACGTACACTGAGGGCTTTATAGGTGATCGGAGGAAGTGCTTGGGTGGGTGGTACAGCACCTCTCCGTGAACCGTCGAGCCCTGACAGTCGTAGGTGTTCATGGCTACGAGGCATGCCAACGGATGCGTGCTCACCATCCAGTTTAGGTACTGCCATTGCGAAGGGTTCACCTTGTACAGAGTTCCCGTTTGAGTTCCTCTCACGGCAAACTCGTTGTGTCCTCGGTCGCTCCTGTAGCGGATTCCCTCCACCACGCCTTCCGTGTCTGTAACCTGCGCACTTTTGCGCGAAGGTTTGCTCGCCTCTTTCAGATGATCCATCGTCGACAAAGACTTCTTAGACTTAGGGTTGGAAGTCTGTATCCCATTGACGTCCATGTGCCATATCAAGCGTACGCGACAGCCCACCCAGAGTTTGTCTATGTTGAGATAGTCTTTTTCCCTGTTGTTTCTGCTGAAAGGAGGCACCTTAAACAGCTTTGGTAGCGTTTGAGCCGCCTGTTTGAGCACGTCGTACCACCCTCTGGGTCCTTTGGTAGAGTGGTTAGTTCTTGACACGCTGATGAACTTGTCACCCGCTCGCGCCTTCTTAGTCACCCTATCCATGTACGCGGCAGTGTAAGCGGTCTGCTGTCTGTCTTGATGGAATATGCGAATTTTTTCTGGTTGAAAGTCGGGATCCATGATTTCGCGCTCGCCCACACCAGTTTGGCTCCTGAAAATCCTTTGAGTCTCTTCGGTCACAATGTTGAACTGGAGATATGTCACGGCTTCGGCGTAGCCGGGGTCTTCGAACTGTCTTCTGTTTACGAAAAGCGGAGTGGAATTAGCCAAGAGTTGTTCGAAGCGTTCAGTTTCCCACACGCGCGGTTTAGGGCCTACGGGTTGCAGCTGTGACACGCTACCCGAAAATACGATCAGAGGGCCTCTGTTTGGTCCGTAAAAAATAGCCAGACAAGCCAGCATTTGTTCCAAGAGATCCACATTCATCAACCCGTATTCGTCTACGATGAGGACGTTAACTCCAAGGAACAGAGGAGCGTCTTCCATGACGCCGGTTTGACAAGGGCTGTCGGGTTTTCTCAGCCGTCGAAACATTTTACTGCACACGGCGCACGACTCGGGGCGAAGCGTTGCACACGAGTGCCGCTCGCTCAAAGGCTTGCTTTGGGAAGAAAGGTCCTTCTGACGTATGTCCCTAAACCGCGACAACACGCCACGGTAGAGCTCGCTGTACTGTAGCATAAACTCCTCAGTCGAAAGCTTGTCGTCCAGCAGTTCTCTCCTGAAACCCATCAGTTTGTGAAACGTGTACACGGGCTCCGGCGAACAGGAGCCCATCAACATCCCGGCCGCTTTGTTTGTCATAGCGCTGACGGCCACGCTGACGCCCATGCTCTTTAGTGTGTTGGCTAACAATGATATAGCGTAAGATTTTCCGCATCCGGCATCTCCGCTCAGTAGAGCTATTTTCATACTGTCCCCTCGCGTCATGTGCACGAGCAGCATCTCTTTGACCCATCGCTCTTGACAAAAGTTAGACATAGCTAACATCGCCCTTGCCCTCATATTTCCATCTCGCTCGAAGCAAGTCTTTTTAGAGTCGCTCGGTCCATCTCTGACATCACCCATCTCCAATTCTCTTCTATTTTTAAGATGTCACTCTGAGATGGGTTGCGTCCAAGGCGATTCAAACACCACTCGTTTTTCGAGTCGCCCTCCGCTTGGCGTCGCCTTAAATGCCAGGTCGTCTCGGTCGGAGGACCGCCCTTCTTCACCTCGGTCGCCCACCTTTTTACGGTTCATGAAGTCGGACAGTGAGTGCTCTAGCTGAAACGGGTCATCCTGTCGACAGCCTCCTGCTCCCCTCGCGGATGTTTCGGACGCAGGAGCCGGGGGTTCTAAACCTTCTATCACGGAACGCAGGGCGCGGCTTCGTACGATGTGCGCGTCGGTTTGGGTTTCGCTAACGTCCAATCCCACGGTGAGGGGCACATAGACGAAACCTTGCTCTTTGCGTACCCTGTAAGCCCTTTCTCGAACGCCAGCAAATCGCTCATAAGACTTAGTCACCGTTTCTCTGAACAGGGTGACGTAGGAACTGTACAAGGTTTTGCTAGTAAACAACGCTGCCGTGGTTACCCCTCCCTTGCCCGTGCTGTTTGAAATGTTCTGGAGTCCAGCTAAGACTTCGATCAGCGGAGCGTGCGCTCCGTATTCAAACAGCAGCCAAGCGAACTCCTCAGTGTCCGCTCTGTCGGCGGATTTGTATGAGTTGCCGTGAGTTTGAACTCTTGCGCAGGAAAACCCAAAATGTTTAGAGTACCACTCGGGTTCCGTCTGAGATAGCATGATGTTTATGTTCTCCACAAGCACGCTGAACCCCGTAGCCAATTTGCAACCCACTCTCATCTCAAACAGTTTGTGTAACACCCCCACCGGATTGACGGACTCTCCCGGTTTGAACATGTGATCCTCTGGGAGAGTGACGGCCAGATAGTGTCTCCCTACCCAATCCAAATGCGGGTGTTGGTCTCGAACGACCTGCTGACGAGAATCCCTGCGCTTTCCGTCAGCGGCCCGCGCGACAGATAGCTCGACCTTAAGAATTTCTTGTTCTTCGAGAGCTTCGTCCAACGCCTCTCTCGTAGCGACGAGTTCTCGCTGGCACATTTCCAGTTCTCTGTTTGTGCAATCGTAGGCCTCGGCCGCAGAGGTACTCGCGACGTTCCTCGAGCTGGTCCTGCTAGCGTCGTCTACCGCGAAGCATAGTGTAGACCTCAACTCTTGTCTCTCGCGGACACTTTCGAGTCGTTGTTCGCGTTCCAAATCTAACGAGCGCTTCAGTTCCACCACCTCTCGCTTTAGTTTTTTTATCATTGCCATGTGTGAAGGATCGTCGCAGTGCCCTTCCTGCGAGTCACCGAGAGTTCGCTTCCTACATAGAGAGCGAGTTAGCGAAACCCCACTCTGAGGTTCAACTTTGTTGCACAAACTGCGACTGCCGCTGCGCGTACTGGGCATCCTGGGTCAAAACGTGTATCCAACGCTTCGGAAACACGTCCGATGTCAGTACACTTTGATTGTGACCTCCTTGTGTATAAGTACCTCGGAGACAAACTCGTGTAGGTTCAAATCGGTATTTATTGTACATTTTTTGATAATAACACAACACAATCGACATCACATATCACGTATGAACATTTCGTCTGCATTATGAGCTAAACATGAGAATTGAAGCGTTGCATCTGAATGCATGTCATCGATCTTGGCTTCCTTCAACATGCACACATTTGGAATCACAGACTCGGACAGCTCAGACGTCTACAAAGAATTAAATTAGACGCGCACATTCTCCTGCAAATCGCACTTGTCTACTTATATGTGCCCCCAATGAGCATGCTTTTCAACAATGCAGATGTGAATTAGCACGCATACCTATTATTTGTAACAATGAAGCTGATGTGAAAAAAAAATAAAACACATAGAACATGGAAATGTTTATTGGTTATTGTGTTTTTGCAAACAGGTACACTCTTGACGGCAACATACATGTCAAGGGTGTGTCTACACTCTCATTGTCAACGTACATGATGACCTTTTCTTAATGTACAATCATCATCATCATCATCATCTCTCTTTTCACAAACGAGATCCTTCGAAGGCTCTCTGTTAGATCGGAAAGA
>JAUMHG010034542.1:0-12433 GCA_032359395.1 Enteromius anoplus
ACATCTCTCAAGATCTGATTAAACAACTCCACAAACAGCATCAGACTGACTTTATTTCTGTCAGACTTCTAGAGAAGGTCGAACTAACAGAGCTTTAGATGTTTTATTGTTTCACTTTAAAATCACGATCAAAGAGACCAGTGTTTCCTTTTGTTGGTGTCCTCACCCTAACTGTTTCTCTTTCCATGGCTGTCTCTGGTAACCAATGTGAACTAATCTTCACTCCACATATGAAAAACTACTGTTAAGGTAGTAATCTAATTTAAGTCATTTTTATTTTTAAGTTTGTATATAGTAAATAATGTGAAATCTAGTAGTACTAACTCAGTATAACACATTAGATTTTTCAAACTCTTTAAATCAAACATTGAAACATCTATTGTACATCAGCGGCAGACACTCACTCAGACATGAAGAATCAGTGTAGGACTCTCAACAATGGTTACAATCAATATAATATTCAGATTAATCTCTGAACATCACAAAAAAAAAAAAGAATTCACAACAAGTATTTTTTTCATGCTGCAATGCATGCTGGGATATATGGGAGAGTCTAGTACTAAGATAGTACCCAGAATGCATTGCAAAGTAAAAATTTTATTGACTGTCACCATTATTGAGACTCATCAGCTGATTAAAAAAAAATAAGGGATTACAAGTGAGATCACACGACACTTGGGTTTTTTCTTGGGTTTTGCTAGATCCAACTGTGTTATAAATAAGCACTCTAGGAACAAACCAGTGAAATGTTGTTATGCAATTGTCAAGGTGAGGACCCCAACAAATGAAAACACTGGTCTCTTTGATGGTGATTTCAAATGAAACAATATAACATCTAAACCTCTGTAAGTTCGAGCTTCTCTAGAAGTCTGACAGAAATAAAGTAAGTCTGATGCTGTTTGTGGAGTTGTTTAATCAGATCTTGAGAGATGTAATGTCTTCTATCATCTTCATCTGTGGCTGAAGTCAGTTGTAGTTCTTGTGTTTCTCTTTCCTTCAGTGATTGTGCTTCGGTGATAACAGCAGCTGTTCATCATTAACACACAATCATCACAGAATTATCTCATTAACTCCAACACAGCTTCAATTCTACTTGAACACTCTGTAGTGTAGA
The DNA here is from genome assembly GCA_032359395.1 of Enteromius anoplus. Taxonomy (NCBI): domain Eukaryota; kingdom Metazoa; phylum Chordata; class Actinopteri; order Cypriniformes; family Cyprinidae; genus Enteromius; species Enteromius anoplus. Next base: position 1,115 of record JAUMHG010034542.1, read on the forward strand.
AATACATGAACACTGAGCAGTGTGGGGACCTTGCTGTCAACTTTTACATAAATACTACCTGTTTCATTCACATATGACTGATGCATTTGAATCACATTAAGTTCATTTGATTTGTTTATGTTAAAGTTATGTAATCGAAATGCATGGAAATTCTACATGTAATTGAATAACATAAAGTTTAAGTGAAGGCCGAATTATTATTTTTTTTGAGTGCATACTTCTGCAAAATTTATTATACCCACCTCCGCAGAGGTTAATCACAGGCAGCTATCTCATTCCCGTCTCTGCAGAGACCTAAGCAAATGTTACCTCCGCAGAGGTCCATTATACCCACCTCCGCAAAAGTTAATCACAGCTATCTCCTCCCCGTCTCCGCAGAGACCTTTGCTACCGCCAACTTCACAAGGTTATTCATACTCTCCTCCGCAGACAGAGGTTAACTTACAGCTATCTCCTTCCCATTTTCACAGAGACCTAAGCAAACGCTACCTCCGCAAAAGTTAATCACAGCTATCTCCTCCCCGTCTCCGCAGAGACCTAGCTACCGCTACCTTCACAAGGTTATTCATACTCTCCTCTGCAGACAGAGGTTAACTTACAGCTATCTTATTCCCGTCTCTGCAGAGACCTAAGCAAACGCTACCTCCGCAGAGGTTCATCATACCCACTTCCGCAGAGGTTAATCACAGCTATCTCCTCGCCGTCTCCGCAGAGACCTAGCTACCTTCCCAAGGTTATTCATACTCTCCTCCGCAGAGGTTAATCACAGCTATTCCTTCCTGTCTCTGCAGAGACCTAGCTACCGCCACCTTCACAAGGTCCCAAAAAAAAAAAAAACTACCTCCGCAGAGGTCCTACCAACCTATTATTCGTCCAGCATACTTCTCCCTATTGCCTTTTTGGGCCGCTCTTTTGGCTGCTGAACACTTGAATTACTATTCTTATTCCGTACGCTTTTCGGCGCGTAACTCCTCCCGCACCATTTGTCCTAGACCCACGAAACGGGCGTCAAATCGTGCGGCCTATTCGGGAATTGTGTGCTATATCTTTTAAAAGCGATCAGGCTTACGATGTTTGCACACGGGGCAAAAAGACTCCCAAAAAATCCCATAGACAATGCATTGCTCCCAACTTTGACGGTTCGTAGCGCCACGCGTGAACTTCGTACAAACAAATAATTCACCACATTTGGAGAGGCTGGCAAGCTTTGCGAGAACACACCCCGCAATGGGGTATAAGTTGCACCATAGTAAAAACTCCCATCATGCACTGCAGTATGAGTAAATATTGTCACCACTGTTGAGGATTACATGATAAGTTTTCATGTCTAAAAGTCTGAACTAACTAAACACTCTTATTTGACACTGAATCATTTGTTTAGTATCCTTTTTATATTTCTGTAGATCAGTAACAGCAGAATTTTAGTCTTTAATGTAATCACAAATGTCCATTCATCATAAGCTGAAGGTAGACATACTAAGCATCTCTTCTACTTGAAGCTATGAATCAATAACACAGCTATGTTTGCTGTAATTTAAGAGTGAAATTACTTAAAAAAAACGTATTACAACTAATAAAAGAGACAAGAGCACAACTAATGCAATCCCTGATCTCTGTTATGGTAGCATTACTTTAACCAATAAAACATCAGCATCTGATCCTTTGTAAATTCTCAGTAACAGCAGTTGCTCATCCCTAATGCACAATCATCATTTAATTAGTCACTTCATCATCTCATTAACATCAAGTCTTTAACCCTTTATAAGTCATCAGCAAAGTACTCAAAAGTAATCAGAGTCTGTACTCATTCCCAACACTGACACTGACTAGTTCACACAGACTCACACACACACACACACATTAGGTTTCTGTGAAATATGGGGACTTTCCAGACATATGCACAGCAAACTCGCCAGTGTTAATGAACACTCCCAAGTGTCTATATGTGTCCACACTATAGGGTGTTAAAAACACTGAAGCAGTGTTAAAGTTAATGAGATGATGATGAGGTGATTAATTAAGTGATGATTGATCATTATTGAAGACACCTGATGTTAAAAAGCAGAATCACCAAAGAAGAAAATCACTATTTCTGTCCCCATTTTAGTGTTCAGTGTTTACTTTAGTTGGGCTCTTGACCCTTAACTTTTTAACTTTATTTTATGATTGTCTGTTGTAGCTCAGTTATAACAGACAGACATTTGCAAAAAACAAGTCACTAAATGCTGATGCTTATGCTCATTAATTCATCTGATTCACAGACCAGTGTTAATTGCCATATTAATAATAATGATAATCCTTGTGATAAATAATTGAGCCTGTGTTTCCTATAAATTCTGTAAGGTTTTCTTATATGATGCTAATACTCAAAAAGAAAAAGAAAATCTGTGTGTTAAGAAGACTCAGACATAAAGAATGAGCTTATGAATCTCAACAACGGTGACAGACTATACATAAAAAAAGGAAGTTACAGAGACAATTCTGCTTATAATTTATTCATGCTACAATGCATGATGGGAGCCATGGATGAGTTTTGATTGGCTACGACTTTCTTTTCTGATGGTCACCACAGTTGTGATTCTCACGCTGATTCTTGAAGTCTGCGTGTCTAAGGTGATTTTTTTTTTTTTTTATCAGATTTTGTCAGATTCTATCTGACAACATAGAAATTACCAGATCGCACATGCTTTACAGAGACAGTAATATTCTCAGAGGACATTTATATTGCTCAAATCACTACATTATTATGAAATGTACTCTTTGCTTTTCTGTCTGTTATAACTGAGCTACAACAGACAATCACAAATTAAAGTTAAAGGTTAAGGGTCAAGCGCCCAACTAAAGTAAACACTGAACACTAAAATGGTGACACAGAAATAGTGATTTTCTTCTTTGGTGATTCTGCTTTTTAACATCAGGTGTCTTCAATAATGATCAATCATCACTTAATTAATCACCTCATCATCATCTCATTAACTTTAACACTGCTTCACTGTTTTTAACACCCTATTTCATGGGCAAAAAAAGATTTTGATCCTGAAAATATTCAAGTCTCAGTTTGATGTGTATGGCAAAAAAAAAAAAAAAAAAAAAAAACATATGCCGTCTCTGTCTGCCAGTCTTCCGGTCTTACAGTTCGACAGATTCAAACTGAAACCTGCTGTGGTTGGTTTTCTTCAGAAATATGGGTGGACAAGCAGCGTTTACAGAAAAGTGTCTATTTATTTGATGTGTATCTGGTTTGTTGGTGAGAGCGTCTTCCTGTGCTACATGCTTGACCTTCAGCCAGAATTGCTTCACCATAAAATGCTGTTAGAATGATATGTTTGATATTTGATGTAGCACAGAATCAGGTAGCTGGGACCAATATGACAAACACAAAGAATGTAGTTAAATCAAGGCATAAAACTTTATTTTGAGGGGTAGCTACATTATATATGGTTGGTAGAGAAAGTTGAGCAAAAAATAAATAAATAAATAAAAATGCTGCGAGGCGCAGAAAGAGCACATGGGTGTCCTGGACTCATACTGACAGCTGACTATCGTTTAACATTAAAACCACAAATAACCAGAACCCCTTCTGTAATGACAGGGGGGAAAACTAAGTTGCCCATGCTGGTAATAGGGGGTCTTTGGCCATTCTTAGTTGGCCAGGCTGGTAGATCAGCTAACCAGCTAGCTAAGGCTGAATTTAGAGTTTTTTTCCACGCTTGAGAAATCTAGTGATGGGCAGAGTGAGGCTTCGTGAAACATTGACGAGGCTTTGAAAAGTTTCGACACCTGTCTCTACGATGACACCTAGTGGTCATTTTTAAGTATTGTTCTGAAACAGCTTCGACCAAGAAACAGCAAATTAATGAATAATAACATAGATGCTCTACCATGTACATTGTAAATAATGACCTATATAATCTACTCAATAAAATTGAGGTGACAATTTACAATCAGTTTGTGAGCACAAACACAGACTCACACTCACACACACACACATTAGGTTTCTGTGAATTGTGGGGACTTTCCAGACATAAGGTTTTATACTGACCGATCCTAACAAAAACCCTATCCCAGGGGTAGGCAATTTCGGTCCTGGAGGGCCGGTGTCCTGCAGAGTTTAGCTCCAACCCTAATCAAGTACACCTGAAGAAGCAAATCGATGTCCTCAAGATCACTAGAAAGCAGAGGCGGACAATCCAGGGGCCAAAGAGTAAAAGTCCTGCCATATTTTTATTCCAGCCATGAACTTGGCAGCTATCTCAGCTATTTCACCAGAGGAGGAACCAACTCATTCCTTTCAAGATACAAGCAAGTCTGGAGACAAATCCCAAGTCCTCAAAGAGTTAAAGTGAATTAAGTGACTAGTTAAATGATGATTATGTATTAGTGATGAACACCTGCTGTTAACATGTCTGATCGTCCATGACTATAGCGACTTTTCCAGACATCGGCCTGCAAGTTTGGTTCTGGCCAAGTACGAGAATGCAAAGTTGATATTGTCGCAAATGTACTTCTCTTTGTGCTTGCGTGTTGCTCATATTTTCGATATGTGAGTGATACAGTATAGTTTAGATTTTAGTTTTGCGTCACATTAATCACTAGTTTTTGCATCAGGTTAAAATGTTTGCAACTGTGACTTTTTGACATCTTTTTTAAGGAAATGCATTGATATACACACACACACATATATATATATATTTTTTTTTTTCTATTTTGCATGATTGAATTAATCTCATTTAATCACATAACATATATTCTTTTTTAATGATATAAAGTCTGTGGGCCTGGCTGTTTTTTGCTCACAGACTCAAGCTGTGTGTAAACCAGATCATTCAGAGAATAAAAGCAAGACAAAGACAAAAACATTTCATTCTCAGTCTTCACAATTATTTTATCACTTTAATAATAAGAAACTCCATGAACGCCTTTACAGTGGCCTATTTCGAATGCTGCTTTTAAGGTTTTTAATGTTAAGCATGATTTAATAAAACACATGATGGATTCAAATTCATTGTACCGGTGGTATATAATTAAACTAATATACGGAAATACATTTATTATTATATGACCTCAAAACTCAATCCTTTGGTAAAATTCCTTACAATGCTAGAGAATTAGGGCGTGTTACAGCAGGTAGGTTTATGTGAAGTGGTGGTGGGAGAGAGGTTTATAGGATAACTGGCTAAACTGGTAGGCTATGTCACAAAGAGGAAGAAAGGATAACTGTAAACTACATCTGCATACGTTCTTATCTATCTATGAAACACATGGAGCCTAAGTGTGAAGCACGCTAAATTCATAGCCATTTCTTCAGATGTGGCCATTTTAAATTTGACTGAAAAAGACCAACAGCAACAGTCTTTTTCTGTTCATTTAGATATACAATAACAATATGTTATGCTGCTTGATAATAATTGGTATATATTGATGTTTATTTATTTTTTGTAATCGTGAGTTTTATTGTTACTGCAGTATTCTTAGCAACCAATATATAAATATATACTTAAATTTAAATTTGTTTTTTGTAGTTGACGTTCTGTTGTTTTTTTTATCTCAAACAGAGTGATTTTGAGCATTCACACACAGACTTTGAAGGGCCGAGCTTCTGGACGAGTTTTACTGTAGAGTTTCACTAAACCACTTCACTACACACTGACAGTACTTTTGATATTTTCAAGCGTCAGGATCTGATTATAATCACAGTTTTGTTGTGAAGCTGTCTGATGATGAAGATGTTTATTTTCATTTGTTTTAGCTTGTTGAGTCTGGCTGGTAAGTATATTTTAGTTATGTTTTTATTATCATTTGTCCAAAACATAATTCAACATTTCCATCGTTCCGTCTATTGGTTTTATGTTGTGTCATACTAATACACTCTAACTTTTGTGTTTATGCTGCTGTTCCCTTTAATGAGTATACACTTAAAGTGTAACATTATTGCTATTGTTATAAGTGCAATGTTATATTTATAGTTATTGTTAAGTTTTATTTTATAGTTAATAGTTTCTATTCTTTTTTGTTCTTCAGGTGTGTTTGGTGGTGATGGAGTGAAGTCAGTATCAGTGACGGAGGGAGATTCAGTCTCTCTAAACACTGATCTTTCTCAAATACTGACAGAAGAGATATCGTGGAGATTTGGACCCAAACAAGTTATTTTAGCTAAACTCAACGGGAAGGACAAAACCAGCTTGATTCCTGGTAATGTTAGATTCAGAGACCGACTGGAACTGGATCAGACTGGATCTCTGATCATCACAAACACCACAACCACAGACTCTGGACTTTATAAAGTAACCATCAGCAGCAGAGAGACGCCGCTCAACACATTCAACCTTACTGTCCATGGTGAGTGATAGAAATAAAAGCAGTTCTTTCTCCTATTCTCTCTTCTTCTCTGTTCTTTTCCTCCCCATCTGTATAAACTCAGTTATCCCTGGAGTACAGGAGAAACATGGAGTAGGAGTATCTCACTATTGTCTGTCTCCATTATCTTGGACAGTAGCCCAGAAAAGTTGGCCTGAACTGATTGTTTTTTCCTTCAGTTCTTCATGTCTCATGTTACATGATGTAATCTATTAATTCTCCTATTGGATATTTTCACATCACCTCATAAAAACATAAAAGCTCATGTTTTCTATTTTTGGCTGTGATTTTATTAATAATTAAATGCATTAAATAGTTGAAGAAATAGCCTTTCCACGGCCGTGTGAGAGGAGTCACAACAGAACAAGAACAAGTGAGAATAATATTGTTTATAACTCTAACAGTGAGTGAGAATGCTTTTTAAGTAGTTATTCTGATAACGGCCCACAACTTAAGTATTTTTATTTATTTTATTTTATTCAGTTTATGCACATCATCAAAGAAAAATTCTTGTTTTTGTCTTTTCTCCAAAAGTCATTATTTCCACCATCTAATGATGTAACAACATTTTAGGCATTTTTGCAGTCGTGTGATCAGTTTTGCACTGGCCTCTGTGTGTGATGAACTTCACTCAACATCAAATACTGACAATAAAAAGAAGCAGCAGGTTTTTACACTGAGTGAAAATAGCTGTCAATTCTCTTTACACTAAGTTAAAATAGCATGATTATCTGCTATTTATTGCAAATAGTGGCAATTGTCCGCACCTCGGTATTATAAAACATTATAAAGCAGTATACAATAACTTACTGAGTGTAAATTTTAATTCAAATTATTAAATGATGCCACCTTATTGGGACAATAAAGCTGTCACACTGGCACTCCCACAGATTGTACATGACGCATGGATCTTGCATATAAACAGGATTTTTTTTTCAGTGAAGCAGACTGGAACAAAGAACACACACGGTTGACACTTAAAGACTGACACAAAGGGTAGAAACACAAACGCTAGTCTGGAGACAAATCCCAAGTCCTCAAAGAGTTAAAGTTAATGAGATAATTAAGTGACTAGTTAAATGATGATTATGCATTAGTGATGAACACCTGCTGTTAACATGTCAACATCTCTGAAGAAAAGAGACACATAAGAACAACTGACTTCAGCCACAGCCTGGGGTGGAATCAACTGAAAGAAGAAAACATTGTCACCATAATTGTGGTCAGTGTTTGCTTTAGTGAGGCTCTTTTCAGGTAGAATTGGTAAAAATGAACAGCTTTTTCAAAATGAGTACATTATCATTTCACAACAAACATTTTTGGATTGCTGAATCAACAGCTTAAGTAGCAGGTCAACTCATAATATCTGTTTCAAAATCACGATGAAGGAACATCAGTAATTAGTTTCTCTATTTGTATTGTTAATTTACATTCAGCTGATACAGAACAGATTTATTTATTTATTTTTAATTCTATAATGCGTTAATATGAAAGAAAAGTCTATGGAGGTGCATACATTTAGATATGAACACTTATCATATGATCCTCAACAGTGGTGACAATATTTTTTCACACTGCAATGCATGATGGGAGTTTTTAATATGGTGTTACCCAGCATGCACTGCAGCATGAAGCGTTTTGTTGATTGTTACCTTGTTGAGATTCATATGCTGCTTCTTGATGTCTGTTTGTGTCTAATAGATGCAGTTCTTACCTTATTGGAGGAGACATTTTGCTGCTATGATATTTCACAGAGTTTATGCATCAATTACATATGTACATTAAATAATAATTATTAAACACAACCATAAGACTAATACATTATATGAAGGTAGTTGTCCAGCTCTAACCTCTCTGCTTCTCAACAACTCATGCAGTGTTACAGAGATGGATCTAACGCAGGAGTCAAGTGTCATGAGCTCAACTAAAGCAAACACTGACCACAATTATGGTGGCATCATTTTTAACCAATAAATCATCAGCATCTGATTGTCTATAATTCTCAATAACAGCAAGTGTTCATCACTAATGCACAATCATCATTTAACTAGTCACTTAATTATCTCATTAACTTTAACTCTTTGAGGACTCGGGATTTGTCTCCAGACTTGCTTTTGTCTTGAAAGGAATGAGTTGGTTCCTCCACTGGTGAAATCAGCTGCTGAGCTCATGGCTGGAATAAAAATATGGCAGGGTTTTTACTTTCTGGCCCCTGGATTGTCCACATCTGACTCTAACCCTACAAGACAGCCTGCTAAAAGTAATCACTTACTCTTCATTTAATTTATTCTCTTTCTCCAGCTTCTCTGCCTGTTCCTGTCATCAGCAGAGACTCTTCACAATGTTCTTCATCATCTTGTTCATTGGTGTGTTCAGTGTTGAATGTGGGTCATGTGACTCTCTCCTGGTACAAAGGGAACAGTTTATTGTCCAGCACCAGTGTGTCTGATCTCAGCATCAGTCTCTCTCTACCTCTGGAGGTGGAATATCAGGAGAACAACACCTACAGCTGTGTGCTCAACAATCCCATCACAAACCAGACCACACACCTGGACACCAGTCAACTCTGTCACACGTGTTCAGGTACATCTGTGAGGATAATTAGTGATTATTTAGCACATTCACTCTTATTAATGACTGTGTGTTCGGATTCTCCAGACTCTGTACTGATGATCACTGCTGCAGCTGCTGCTGGATCTCTGTTGATTGTAGCTGTAATTGGGATCTTCTGCATCTGCAGGAAACGTAGACAAACGTACCAAAAAGGCATGTGTTACCTAGAGCTTATTTGTAAAACGAAATACTTTATAATCCTCAAAGATCATTTCATTGAGTGTTTTGTATGTGTTACTTTTGTTGACACAGCTGAGACTCGCAACAAATAGATCACTTACGTCGACCCAATTTTAAGTGCACATAAATCGGTACGATTTTTTTTTTTTTTTTCGACTGTGTTATTAAGATTATTATTACAAACACGACAGCTCCACAACAGGTATTTATAAAGTGATACAAGTAGGCTATTCCAGTGTCCCAGAGTCACTGACCATTCATTAAAAGGCATTTATACACAAAATACATGTACATTTCAAGAGTGAGTACCACATACGGCTCAAAAAAATTTGACTCGACAACCAAAATTTCAATGACTGACATCTTCACAACTTCTTGTGCATTTGGTATGTGCTAAAGTAGGCTATTATTATTACAATGACCAAAGACTCATTGTGTTCGGCTGTATCTCTCTCTCTCTCTCTCTCTCTCTCTCTCTCTCTCTCTATATATATATATATATATATATATATATATATGTAATAATTATTTTTAACAATTTTTATACATTGCACAGTGGCTTTTTGCATTTTTACATTTACTCCAAAATAATTAATAATAATAATAATAATAATAATGATGAAAGGCAGTAACAATTTGGACAATATTTTGGAAAGACTTAATTAATTATGCTAACATTATGAACTAAGAATGAACAATGCTTCTACAGTATTTATTACTGTAGTTGGAGACTATTTTTTTTTTTGTTAATTATTAACATTTACTTATTCTGTAAGGGACATGTAAACTTATGAACTTATGAGTGTGTGTGTGTGTGTGTGTGTGTGTATGCATTGCATATATGTGTTTGGATATATTAGTATTTTAATATAGCTTATTTCTTCTCTCACAAGACTGTGTCCACTGCTGTGGTTCTACTGAAGCAATGATTCGATTGGCTCTCTCTGCTCTGAAGAAGAGAGAGCAGACATCAACATCAAACTCTGATTAATGTAGACTGTAAACATTATAATACTAGAAAAATCAAGCAGTTAAAAATTTTGTAATTCATTAATTGATTCTAATTATTTAGCTTCATAGGTTATTCCCAGATTATTATTCACAATACAGGATATATGCATAAACAAATTGTGCCTTTATAAATTTTTAACCCTTTGTCTGCACCAATAACCCCATATGTGGTACTGTACCCTTTGAAAGCTAAGAATCTCTATTTTATGCAGATATGAATCACTTTGTATATTTATTTTACTGTAACAAAGTTTTTTTTACACGTAAATTACACTATGTACATATGTAGTATGCTTGTGGGGTTTAAATGTGTGGCGTATAAATGGAGATAGATAAGGGAGAATGTTTGCGTTTTTGAAAATTAGAAACTTCTTGATTTCTAAATGCAAGAAATATACCAGAAAAAAATGGCCAAAAAGTAGCTACAGCTTTTTATAAAAAGACATTAAAAAGATTTTTTTTTTTTTTTATCCTCAACCATTTTTTAAGTATATTTTCATTGTAAATATAATGTATGCCTCTTGTACTACATGGATTGTTAATCTTCAGAAAAAAAAAAATATATATATATATATATATATATATATGTGTGTGTGTGTGTGTGTGTGTGTGTGTTCTTCAGATAAGCAGAATTTCATTGTTCAGTATTAAAAAATCAAACTTGATCAGTTTCTGATCTGTCTTTCACAAATACACATGCAAATGCACATTTTTTGACAATTCTTATTACACTTGAACCTCTAACCACTTCTCTCTCTCATCTGCTACTTCATTCATTGTTTGCAAAGAAATACAGATGTAAATCTTTGAGATTGTTGTGTTGAGTTCATCTACAAAAAAAGTTCATGTGGTGATTAATTTGACTGAGCAATACCCACCGATTCAATGATCTTCCTTCTTTTATCAATTGGTTGATCTTTCTTTTAAATTCCTCCACTTCACTGAAATAGTTATCAGAGAAAAATCACTGTTGTGTTAACAAAAATACCAGAAACATAAGGGTGCTATGGGCAGTGTTGGGGGTAACGTATTACAAGTAACGCGAGTTACGTAATAATGTTACTTTTTCCAAGTAACTAGTAAAGTAACGCATTACTTTTTAATTTTAGAGTAATATAACTAAGTTACTTTTTCAAAAAAGTAACACCAGTTACTTTT
>JAUMHG010034543.1:0-12413 GCA_032359395.1 Enteromius anoplus
GTTGTAATGTGGATTTATTTAGTTTCTTTGACCTGTGAAGGTTGTTGACTGATCAGTGGTGCTATCACACACACACGACTTCCGCTTTATTTTGTTACGGGCTGTCTTGCCCTAGACGTACCCATTATTTGGCTCGTAACAGCACAGATCAAGTAAGTAATTCCATGATTCTTACCCTAAATCAGAAGAGACCACAGAGGCCTTTCTTTTTGACATTCTTATTAGTACCTACAGAGTGTTCCAAAAAACTAATAAAATATGTTTTGAACTTGAAGTTAAGGTAACATTCAAAAAACCAACTCAGTGAGAAGTTCAAGTGGGGACGTAAACCCAGTAATTTCAGTGCAGCGTCGCCACGCATGGATGGTCACAGCAGGAGACAGCGGAAAATAGTGTTCGGAAATGGTAATGTTTGAAAGAAAAACCAAGCAACATTGACACATTAAAATCATCATTTATTTCAGGAACCTTAATGTACAGAAAATCCAAATCTATATGCGACACAAAAAATGGAAAGTTTTTTAGAGCTCCCCCTAAATGTCTCAAAGTAGGCTTTCAGGGGAGCCCAGGTCCTTTTCAGGGGAGCCGAGCTCCCCCATAATTCGAACCCTGGTCCCACTTCAGATCCTGAGAGATTGTGGTGCCTAGGAACCTGAATGACTGTAGCCACAGTGCTAACCATGATGATAAGTGGAGAGAGAGCAGGGGGGGTTCCTCCTGAAGTCCACAGTCATCTCCACTGTTTTGAGTGTGTTTTGAGGTTGGTAAGACTACACCAGACAGCCACCTCTTTAACCTCCTGTCTGTAAGCAGACTTGTCACTGCCCTGGAGGAGGCTGATGAGTGTGTCGTCATCTGCAAATTTTAGGAGCTTGACAGAGGGGTATTTAGAGGTGCAGTCGTTGGTGTAGAGGGAGAAGAGCAGTGGGGAGAGAACACAACCTTGAGGGGCGCCAGTGCTGGTCATACAGGTGCTGGATGTGATTTTACCCATTCTCACTAGCTGTTGCCTGTCTGTCAGGAAGTTGGTAATCCACTGACAGACAGAGCTAAGGACAGAGTTGGGTTAGTTTGGTCTACAGGAGTATTGGGATGAGGGTGACAGGATCCTCGCGTAAGTCCCTGGTCTGTCCAGATGTTGCAGTGCATACTGAATTCCCATATTGACTGCATCATCCACAGACCTGTTTGCTCTATAAGATAATTCAGATAATTTAACACCAGTCTTTCAAATTATTTCATGACCACAGACGTTAGCTATAGGTCTGTAGTCATTAAGTTCAGTAATTTTGGGTTTCTTTGGGACAGGGATGATGGTGGAGCATTTGAAGCATGGGGACCAGCTGGTCAGCGTAGGTCTTCAGACAGATTGGAGTCACAGCGTCTGGGCCTGGTGCCTTCCTTCTTTTGTTCTTTCTAAAGATCTGGCACACATCATCTTCACTGATTAAAACAACCGGAGTGTCTCTAAAACCTGCAATAAAACTAATTAAGATCGTCTGCCAGTTGTTGATTCTCCACAGTGCTGGGGGATGGTGTCTTGTAACTGGTGATGGCTTTCGGTCACAATCAGGTGCAGATTAATGTGCAAGCTGTTTATTGTGATACAGAGAGTAGAAAATGACAGGCAATCAGGGTCATCACTGGCAATACCTGCTCTAACCTGGCTGTAGAAATGCAGGATCCATCTACAGACAGAAGAGGTTGTGACAATCCGGGGTAATGCGACCTGGAGCGTGCCATATCTGTCTTGGGATCCGGTGTGAAGCCTGTGCTGAAGCGGTTTACATATGTAGCAGGCTAAGCGGTGTAACTGTGGCTGCCGAATGCCCCAGGAGCCTCTGAAAGTTATTTAGACCACCACCATGCCTCAGGACAAATCATGACTCAGAATTATGCCTCAGAACGAATTCAGGCAGTTCAGCTCGTTCGTAAGCTGCCATGTTGACTGTATCCACCTCCATATCAAGAAAAGAGATGCTGTGCAAAGGGAAGAGCTTGCTCTTCTCACAATTTACCCGAAGCACCAGATCCCTGTGCTAGCACAACAGATCTCGCAAGTGAATATAAGTCATTGAGAATCTGGATGCTCTTTCCCCAAAATAGATTCAGGGCACCCTCCGCTAGTTTGGAGACCAGGACAGCCCAAAGGGAAGGACCTTGTACCGAAATGGTCTGTGTCAAGGTAGAATGAAAATGTGAAGGTATGCGTCCTTCAGATCAATTGCTGCAAATCAATCCTGATGGTGTGCTCAAGACAGGACGCGCTTCTGTGTCAGCACCTTAAACAGTAACCAGTAAATAAGGACTGGAAAACCCTACATTCATCTCAGCTGGAAGGACAGGCTCTATTGTGTCCTTCGCCAGAAGAACCACAATCTTTGAACACAGAACAGAGGCATCCTTGTCTGCATGGGCAGATGTAAAAAAGGAGGCCCCTGAATCTTGGTGGATGTCTGGCAAACTGAATCGCATAACTGACTTGGATTAGCCGAATAAGCCAGCGAGATGGGCTGGGCAACGTTAACCAGGCTGCCAAGCCTCTGAAGAAGTGGTATCAATGGAATGATAGCCGATGTACCCACAGCGGGGCAGCTGTGGGACGAGGGGTAAGATAACTCAGGAAACAATCCCGCAGTAGACACACTGGAGTGTGAGAAAGTTGCACATCCTGCGACTTGACAGTGAGAGGTGAATTAATGCCCCAAAGCAGAGTATAGGGAGGCATGGTGTAACTCACAATGTATACTCTGTGCGATAGACCCAGAGACAAAGGTCAGTGGTGACAGCCATGGAAAGGGCACAGATGTGAGTGTCCCCCAAAGATTAACTCCCCTCATCTCTTGGTCGCCTGTCTTAGGGATGCTTCGTGGTATTCTGAGAAGACTTAGCGGCTCCCTGAGAGGCAGGCTGGAGCACAAAAAGAGATGCTGGGTTCACTGAGAGGTGAACCAGCACCATCTCTCAGTAGCTTGATAAGACTATGCCGTGAGGGGCCGGAAGTCAATGGGGACTGGCCTAATGGAGCATGCCCAGACAGGTGAGACCGCAATCGTGGCCATTCTCAAAGTTAAGGAAAGACATCCCAAAACCCAGCACTTATCTGTCCTCAGGGTGATCTCTCAGCTCGGCGACTCCTCACACGACAGGAACAATCTTCACAATAGTTTTTTTCGTTTCTTCAAACAGCTTGTAGAAGCGATCAACACCAAAAAAAACACCTGAATAAGTGGATGCTGGGAATATGTCCTGGAAGTGGATAAGCATGCAAAATCCACTCACCAATTCTCATTGGCTTTTACTTTTAAGCAAAGAGGTGATTGGCGCTCTCTCTCGAGAGAGACCCCTTCACTTTCAGTCAGTCACTATGATGTTACATCAACTGACGTCATGTCAGTTAATGTAACGTCATAGTCACTGACTGAAAGTGAACTAAAATCATAGATTCACTAAAATTAGTCTGGGACAAGAAAATTGAAGTTACAGTTGTTCTGACAATCACACGTCTAATCAGTTCTTGTATTATGTTGGGCAAAGTCCCCTTAAGAGACGATAACAAAACCCCAATGACATTTAGTCTACCTTTTGTGTTTACTTTCATTTGTCCAAAAAAACAACAACTGCAAAAAAAATGTATACAAACATTCCCTTTTCAGTATGAAAGGAATTATGTTGTAAGAAAGCAAAATAATTAAATGAGATAAATAGAAATTCTGATAACTGTCAGGATCATCTCACCTAATAAAAGAAATTTGATTTCTCTCCTTTGTCTTTTCTTTTGTCTCAAAAGGATGAGGTCGATTTCTTTATTTTTGGCGATGGCTTTTCTCTTTTTTTTAGACAAGCAGCAGACGCAACATCCACAGTAGTAGTAATCCCCCATTTCACACAGTACCTACAAAAACAGTAAAAAAAAAAAAAAATGTAGGTTCATTATTAGATGCCAGTTCTGCTATTAAATGCCGGAGTGGAGTTTAAGCCAAGCGAATACAGAGGGCTTTGAGTGAGAAGGTAAATGTGGAGTCCACTCATTTATGCTTATCCATATTGGTTTTTAGATTCTCTGTAGCCATGAATATCATGTAAACAACAGTGTGCCTGCATTCTGATCAGAAGTACTTTAAAATGTAATATAATCTAAGTACAACTACTTAATTTTTGGAGTCTGATTACATAGAATCCACATGTAATCAGTTACTACTCAACAAAGAACACTGCTTAAGTAAAAGAAGACAAACTTTATTAAGCATAATGTTTCAATCAGGCATGTCATCATATTAAACAATTAAAACAGACGACACAAAGAGTCACTCACCTTCCGTAAAATCTTATTTGAAATAAACAATGGTTGTGCTTCCTCGAAGGAATTTGAACAAACCCTATCAGCAGCATCAACCTCATTCACTATAAAAAAGTTGTTGCCTTTCCAGAAAGTCTGCATTTAAATTCCTACTGTAATATGCAGGATGTAACGAATGCTGGTGGTGTCGCGCTCTTGCTTCCTCAGCAGACAATCAGGCTCACAGACAGAGGTTCAAAGAAACGTGAACATTTAATAGAACTGAGCTGAGCAAAAGTGCAAAGAACAATGCATACACGCAAACCGCAGACATACTTTAACAACTGACAACTGGACACTACACAAGACACGGTTTAAATACAAGACATAATAAAAAGACAATGCGGAACGCTTGGAAACACACGGCTGGCAGGCAGTGAACACTAATGACGGAGCAAAGTTAAAAACGAAGGAAAACAAATGGCAGAAAGAAAACTAAAACAAAGAAGCACATGGAGCATAATGACAAACACAGGCAAACACATGATGGTGTGACACAGGTATGGTGCAGAACAGGAGCAATAGCAATCAGAGGCTACACAGGGTTCTCTTTTTTATTGTTTTTATATCAATAATGATAAAACATTTATTCATTAATTCAATAATGATAAAACATTATGCAGTTATTTGTATACATGGATTGGCAATCAGTGCAGTTTGATGCTGAGTGCAACTGAATGTGTGTTTTTTGGATTCTGTTTACTCCTCGCTTGACTCACGCACGCACTCTGACTACTCTTTTTCTCTGCCTCTGATATTGGTGTTTACCGGTAATGACCCTGATTGTCTGTTCCTGCTCTAAGTCCTAATAAACAGCTTGCATTTAAATCCAAACGCCTCCTTTACTTTCCTATCGCGACACTCACTTTAATAAAAGCATTCACATTTCTGTCTGTTCTCCCTTCTTTTGGATTTCTTTGTCATTATTTTTGCTGTTGACGTTTCTCTTCTTTTAAGACAAACAACAGTCACAGCATCCCCAGTGGTCCCCAGTTTCTCCAAAAGAAATACATTTATAAGAAAGAGGAAAAAGAAAACATAATTAATAATATTTAGAATAATTTTTTTAATAGGCATGTGCAGTATTTTGGTATTAAAAATATATAACCAACTCCAAGCTAGTTTTTTAGGTAACAAATATGGGAGTTATGTCATAAAATATTTTAATATGACTGAATTTGTGTTTAACGTTATCACAATTTAATAAAATCATTCTAAGTTACTAATAATAACACTTTCTATTCTACATTTATTCAAAATGTATACAGAAAGCAAGCAAAGGCCAAAGAACATTATGACTTCAGCCTATATTGCAAGTTTAAACACTCCCATTATTATTATTATTATTATTATTATTAAAAAACTCCCATTATTATAATTGAAGCACTGTGAAATGAATGTTATACTTGCATGGTTTGTCTATACTACGTCTGTTGTTTATAATGAGATAATTCATGAGAGCAGAATTTAGTGATTGTGCGCACTGATCTAAACTCTGGTGTTTCAGCTATGACTCATTAGAACACCTCTGATTGGCAACAAACTGATTACATTTCCAGTAATATGCCAGGTATGTTGAACAAAAGAAGATAACCACATTCTCAGAAAGAAGAGACAAAAAATTGGGCTACAAAAGCTGTCAAAAAGTACACATATGTGGCCCAATTTACTTATCCTTAACATTGCATGTAGGTACTTTAAAGGTAGAAATTATCACCTTTAAACGGTGCATATTAGTAGGCCTACCTTAATCGTACATACAGTATCTGTACCTTTGAAAAAAGTACCACCCCACAGCTTTTTTTCTTTTTTTCTGACAGGAAGTCTGATATTATTCCTATAAGCTATTTAAAGTGACTTTTTTCCTATAATTGTTTATCGTTTGTTAATTTGTAAGTTGAAATGATCATTTTTAATTGATTGATTTTGATTTCATTTGAGATTTAATAAGCTGAAACAGTTCTGAGGTAAATTTTCTTAGAAAAATGTATGAGATCACACTATATTACATTGAAGCTTTTTGTATATGTTTGTTGAAGAGGGATTCGTGAACACAGCGTTTTTAGATTTGTAGGGTAAAATTGATAATTTTTCTTAAAAAGGCACAAAATGTAAGATTTTTGTTATAAAAGATATAAAAACCACTTGCACAGTGGTACAGATTTCATACAGTTGTGTACTTACGTTATCGCAAAAGTTCTGTAGGACTGTCCCTGTTCATTGCTGCCTATCAATGATGCGATATCCGCGCCAACCTCGGTTTCCGCCTATGAATACTATGGAAACCAGGGATGGGCAGTATTTTAGATAAATGTATTTAAATTCTTCGAACCTCTGACTAATCACCTGCACTGGATGAAAGACTCTCACACTAGTCAGTTGACGGCTGAGCTTGAGTGCTGATACTACCATGTGTCCTGTGTTACCTACTGCCATTACTGAGTTCTTAAGATCTGGATGGCTGACTGCACTAAAGACTTACCTGCACGAGCACCTTGAACCTTGGATTTGACATGATGTAAGCGAACCGCAATATACCTGCATTGATTACTCACCTTGTATACTAGCCTGACTCTGTAGCACTGGATGGAGTTAGAAGCGATTAGGAGATCGCCAACGAACCTGGTTTCACTTATAAGAGATTTACCTGTGTATGAACGAACCGTATAATAAGAATGCGAGCAGGAGATCGCTAACTATTGAGTAAGAAAATCCATACGTTAATGCTCTGATCTTAAGGAGGCTAGTTTGTGTTAGCCATCAGGAGACCGCCCACTAAAGACTCAGTTTCTTTATACGAATACCTGCTTATGTCCTGAGCTACAGTTTCAGTTCCCTTTGTTTATTGATGCATTCAAAATAAACACCTTTTACTTTGAACTTACCTTGTCCTCTGTGTCCTGTGTTTGAGCGTTACAGAAGCTCAGCCCACAACAGCAAATGGATCTGGCTCTTCTCCAAACCCGCGTCCAATATGGCCCTCATATCGATGAGTATGTTGAGAAGTTCGTAGAATCTTACTATCTGGTGCCTTGGAGCGAATACACACTGAAGAGGCTATTTTGGTTGGGGCTGGATGAGGCTCTCGTCCAGCAGGTTTCCCTCACCGATAACCCGGGCTCACTCATCTAGGTTATGGACCAGGCCTTATGACTGGGAGGTTCCACACAAACAGTAGGGCCGAGAGAGTCGTTACTGAATCCAGTTCCAGAGCCTCGGCCTGGAGATCCGATCCCAGTTCCTGAATCACAGCCAGGAGTGCCGTTCCTGAACCCAGTTCCTGATTCTCGGCCAGGAGAGCCATCCACAATTCCAGTCCCTGAATCACGGGCAGGAGAGCTGTTCCCGATTCCAGTCCCTGAGTCACGGCCTGGAGAGCTGTTTCCGATTCCAGTTCCTGAGTCACGGCCAGGAGAGCCGTTCCCGATTCCAGTCCCTAAATCACGGCCAGGAGGGCCGATCCCCATTCCAATCTCTGAGTCACGACCAGGAGGGCCATTCCCGATTCCAGTCCCTAAATCACGGCCAAGAAGGCCGTTCCCGAATCCAGTTCCTGATTTACGACCAGGAGAGTTGGTCCTGAGTCCCATTCCTGATTTACGGCTAGGAAAGCCGACCCTGCCTCTAGGCCCAGTTCCAGAATTATGGCAAGAGGAGCTGTCCCTGAATCCTGCTTCTGAATCACGGCCTGTAGAGCCAATGCCCGATCCAGTTTCTGAATCACGGCCAGTGGAACTGTATCCGAGTCCAGGCAAAAAGAGGCAATCCCGAGTCCAGTTTTGGCTGTCTCTTGATGCAAGGATGCACCTTCCGTCTCACGCCGTCTCTGTCTCTGTGCGCTGATCCCAGCGCATGGCTGACTGCCCTAAAAACTTACCTGCACCGAGCACCTTAATCCTTGGATTTAACATGATGTAAGCGAACCGCAATATACCTGCATTGAATACTCGCCTTGTATACTAGCCTGAGTCTGTAGCACTGGATGGAGTTAGAAGCGATTAGGAGATCGCCAATGAACCTGGTTTCACTTACAGTACCTGAGAGATTTTCCTGTGTGTGACGAAGACTCAGTTTCATTATACGAATGCCTGCTTATGCCCTGAGCCACAGTTTCAGTTTCCTTTGTTTATTGATGTGTTCAAAATAAACACCTTTTATTTTGAACTTACCTTGTCCTGTGTTTGAACGTTACAGGCGGCGACGATATAAAGTGTGAATCAGTTAAACTTTTCAAAATCGTTTATACAGGCCTAGGTCATTTAGATTGAGCAAATAAATCCTTGCAGTGTTAGTGGGGAAGCAGGAATTAATTGCAACTTGATAAGTGATAATTGTTCTCCACACCAAAAGAACTAAATAATCCTGTTAAATGCAGTATTTGAATTTGTAACCTGTGTTTTGAGGGAAATAAAACATTAATATGTGTAACACACATTAAACCTTTTCTTTTAATTAACGAATGTATGAAACATGGACAATTACTTTATTCAAAATTTAGTACATTTTAAGCATTTTACATCCGTTATATATTTGACTTTGAGTTCTTGTTACTGAGTTGAAGTCATGATGGTGATAAAACGTAATAAAAGATGTTTGGGGGAAAAAAAATAGATTTGTTTTTCCTGCAAGGGAAGGGAAGATATTATTTCTAATCAGTTCTACACATTTAAATGTTTTTGTTTTGCATTTAGAATATGTCCAGATATATTTCAGCCTAATAGGGATGCCTGCACTTGATGGCCAATTTCACCTGTATTTTGTGTATTTTAAAATGCAAATTCAGAAGTGGTACATATTTATTGTGCACTTCCATATCATGTATCATGATCACACTAGACACATAAACATAGATGTATACAAACTGAGGCAAGAAGATATTGCAACAAATCAAAGAGAACAAATATCGTTGTAGCGTTTCTGAATTGGAGAGAGCTTTGCAAAAATCTCAGACTGGACAGAGACTCCAGTCTCGCGTGTGTTTTAATAGTCGGGTAAGCAAATATATATTAATCATTGTGTAAGTAATAGTCATGTACAGGTGGTTAGGTGATTAAACAGATATAAATGAGCTTTTCATCTGTGAACATGATTTGTGAAAAGGACATCTCATTGTGTCAATGCGACCTCTAGTGGCGAAAACTGACATATTGTGCCTCTAAGTAAAAAGATCAAATTATGATCTGGGCGTATGATTGGTCCGGCCAAAACTGGCATGTATGGACTTTGTGTTTTCTCCATTCCTGCCAGTTTGTTTGTAGTAATGTGCACTAATTTTATTTCATCATTACGTTCCGCTGTGTCTTGTTAATTATCTTCTTTTAGTCTGCGTTTTTACGTTGCTGTCTGTTCAGTTTTAATTTGTGAGGCCTTGTAATAATTATTGTAATAAATGATTATTAACGGTTTCCATGAATTAGATGTACATATTAGACATTTAGGCCCGGTTTCATAGACTAAGCCTAAGCCAGGATTAGGCCATAGTTCAGTTAGAACAGGGGTGTCAAATGGATCTTTTCCACTGCTTGGTACGACTCGGCTCATTACGCCACAGCACGGCTCGGTTGCGTTTCCACTGCAGTTTAGTACCGCTTTAGAGTGGGCGGGATTATTCACGTGTCATTATAGTTGCGCTGCCTCTACGGCCGTGAAATCATCGTAAACGCACCACAAACAAACACACAACAATGGAGTATTTTTCATTCCGCGTCACCCCATCAAGCTCTCGCTGGATCCGCTTCTCGGCTATCAACGAGAGGAACGTCTGTACTTCCTCAACAGACCACGAAACAGCCATCTTTGGTTGATACAAAAAGGTCAGTTTCTTCAAACAAACCAGTTGCATCCGATCCTTCGCTGGCTGTGCTGATTTAAATGTAGCGGGTCTGTTGTGTCTCGTGTCGCAAGTTCAGTGAAGCAGTAATGACGATTTTCTCTGGCCAATCAGTGACCAGCACAATTTACATGTCACGTTTTGGTAACGGTACGGCTCGCTTGGAACCTCGGCTGAGGTGGTACTAAAAAAAGGACCAAGTACCAGGTACTGTTACCAGTCAAAAAACCCCCAAAAGGGGGCTGTACTGAACCGTACTGTATCGTACTATGCAGTGGAAAAGTGCCAAAACTTAACTCCTGGAGGGCCGGAGCCCTGCACAGTTTAGATGCAACCGTAATTAAACACACCTGATCCAACTAATAAAGTCCTTCAGGCTTAATTGAAAACTGCATTGTATGTGTTCTGTGATATATTATATACAAAATTAATGCCAAAAGTATTTGAAATAAAAATCTTGTTGAATTCCACAAAAAAAAAAAAAAAAAAAAAAATGCATTGCAATTAGCAGTGCTTACATTTTGCATTGTATTTTCATGGCTTGCATTTTTGTGCGCTGCATTTTAACATGGTTGTATACGTAAGCAGAGAATATTTCAGTCGAAAACATTTCACAAACGTTTTCATTTATAAAAATCTACATTCAATATTCTCCTCACTCTAATTAGTGAGTCAGGAGCGAGTGGATTCATTCGCAGTTTTTATTAAAGGTCGACAAGCAGGGTCAGAAACACAAAATGTGTGACTTTAATAGTCCTCCTGATAGGAACCAGGTGTGTGTGCAATTGCTTCCTAGCCATGGGGTGTTATGGGAAATGGAGTAATCTGAGACTGTCTGGATGGAGTGCCCTCTGGAGGAGCTCACAAAGTCGATTTTGAAAATATTCAGTCACAGCAGATGGCGATCTTGGATCAGTACTCTACTGCTTTTCCTGCAGTTCCCGGATGTGCGCTGCTGAGCGATCTGTTGAATTTGAACCACTGAATTTTTGGAAACTAATTTGGAGAGTTTTGGAAATTAAAATAAAATTAACCAAAAATTGCCTGAAGAATATTATTGGTGGATTTAAAAACAAACTGAATATTTTGAAAATTAACTTTGTGGGATGAATATTGATTGCTGAATTTTAACAATGAAAAAAATTGTGAAATGTTTCGGATTGAAATATTCACTACCTAAATAAACAACCACGTTAAAATGCAGCACAAAAAATGCAAGCCATGAAAATGCAATGCATTAAAATGCAAGCACTGTTAATTGCAATGCATTTTTTTTTTCGATTTGTGAAATTCAACAAGCTTTTTATTTCAAATACTTTTGGCATTAATTTTGTTCCATAGATTTTTCACAAGTGGCTGTGACTTCCGCAAAAATGTCATGTCAGACCTACTCAGTTATCACTGACAGGATTGTTACTATGCGTTGAATCACATCTTACATGTGTATAGTAAAGACAAACTCACCATGTCCAGTCATGATGAAGATGTATGCATTTCAGTTTCAGCAGGCAATTTTTACAGCTACGTTATTATTCCAGCTACAACCAGTCACTAGTGCAGATAATCACAACAATTACACATGATTATATATAAATTGTCAGTTTGTTGTTTTATGTCACATGCACACACATTATTTCATAAATTCATAAATCGACATTCAATAAAACTTTAGACGAGCCCATAACAACAAAAGACAACACTTTATTGTGCCTTTTCTGACAAGAAGTGAGCAAATTCATTTTTGACAATCGTTTTTGTCCAGTGCTCTCGTTTTACCACAGCTGTCATCATTTTTTTTGTGTGTGTGTGTGTTTTTAGTCTAGAACTAATCTTAAGCCTTGTCTGTGAAACCGTGGGATTTACCTTTTTATAAAACCTATATACTAGGCTATTGAGTCAAATCACTCAATTTGCATTCATACTGTTGCTATTATGACATGCAAATCTGCTCAGAAGTTTACATACCCTCTGCAGAATAAACTTCATGAATCGGAGTGATCATAAAATGTAGTTGTTTATTTACTGCTGTCCTGAATAAGCCATTTCACATAACAAACACACACACACACACCCACACACACACATATATATATATATATTGCGCTGCTTTCTGGGTAAGGAGAGAGAGAGAAGGGTTAGTTTCAGTAGCGCTTCTCATTGAGAGGTGTCTCAGTGTTCTCATGGTGGCTGCCGCTTATGTAGCTGGCAGCTGATTGCGTTCAGCCGTGGCCGGTCAGCCTTTGA
>JAUMHG010034544.1:0-12410 GCA_032359395.1 Enteromius anoplus
TTTAAGAGTGGAGGGAGACAGCCTTCGCTCCAACCCTTGCTGTAGGAAGAGAAGCACAACTCTGATCAGGCATCTCCTGGGATCTTCTCTTTGAGAAGAACACCACTCAACAAACAGGTTCTACTTCAACGCGTAAGCAGCTGTTGTTGAAGGCGCTTTTGCAGAAGAAATGGTGCCAACTTCCTCTTGAGGTAGGTCACCTAGAACCTGCGTCCCGTCCAGGGTCCAGATGTGGAGTCTCCACAAATCTGGGTGCGGGTGCCAAAGGGTCCCCCGTGTCTGAGTCAGTAGATCCCTCCTCAGAGGAATCAGCCAGGGAGAGGCTGTCGCAAGGAGTATGAGTTCGGGAAACCAAGTTCTGGTGGGCCAATAAGGGGCTACCAGCAGGACCGCCTAAGGTTCCTTCGGTCAGAGCGTAAAACAACTGACAATGAGAGGTCCCTGGAGGGGCAAACAGGTCTACCTGTGCGGCTCCGAACTTCTCTCATATGAGCTGATCCATCAGGGGATGGAGTCTCCATTCTCCAGGGAGCGCTTGGGCTTGAGACAGCTCGTCAGCCGTCTGGTTGTACACACCTGGAATGTGAATGGCGAGCTGCGACATCCGACGGGAGCGTAGACCACCTTGATGTTTGATGTATGCTACAGTCGATGTGTTGTCCATGCGGAACAGAATGTGACAGCTCCATAGGTGCTCTTTGAGACGACCCAGGGCGAGACGAACTGCTAGCAACTCGAATCAATTGATGTGCCAATGCAGATGAGGTTCCGTCCAGACCCCTGAGACTGCATGCCCGTTGTACGTGGCGCCCCACCTGGTGGTGGAGGTATCCGTGAATACCACAGCATGCCTGGAGACCGGTTCCAGGAGCACTCCTGCCCGAAGAAACTTTAGATCTGACCACGGGGAAAAGGCTAAGTGACAGGCCAGAGCCGCTTGGACCCGCAGCGAGCCGCTCTTCCACGCCCACCTCGGGACTCAATCGTGAAGCCAATGCTGAAGCGATCTTATATGGAGCAGTCCTAACGGGACTACCGCCAAAGCTGCTGCCATATGCCCCAGGAGCCTCTGAAATTGTAGCAGTGGGATCACCTTCCCGTTCTTGAACATATTCAAGCAGGTCAGCAGAGACTGAGCACGCTCTTCTGTGAGTCGTGCTGTTTGGGCGAAAGTGTCCAGCTCCATCCCGAGAAAAGAGATTCTCTGCAAAGTTTGCTCTTTTCTCGGTTGACCCGAAGTCCCAACAGGCTGATATTGATACGCCTGACCTTCGAACGCGAACCTCAGGAATGGCCTGTGCCACCGAAGGATTGAGACATAGAAGTATGTGTCCTTCAGGTCGATTGCTGCAAACCAATTCTGGGGACGGATGCATTCGAAAATGCGTTTCGGTGTTAACATCTTGAACGGAAGCCGGTGAAGAGCTCGATTCAAGACTCGCAGCGCCAGAATCTGTCGTAACCCACCACCTTTCTTGGGTACTATGAAGTATGGGCTGTAGAACCCTGTCCTCATATCGGTTGGAGGGACCGGCTCTATTGCTTTCTTCGTCAGAAGAGTATCAATCTATGCACGCAGGACAGAGGCATTGTCTGCATTCACCATCGTGAAGCGACACCCCTGAAACTGGGAGGAAGCTGGGCGAACTGAATTGCATAACCGAGCCGAATGGTGTGGATGAGCCATCGAGATGTCCTGAGCCCTATCCAGGCATCTAAGAACTAAGCAAGAGGGACCATCGGGACCACCGGGGTGCCAGTGGTGGGGCAGCGAGGGGGGACGCAGGGGTCCCGTCCGAGTGTCTCTGAGCCGGTTCGGAGGGATGCCTGCATGTGTATGTTGTGCATGTGTGTGCAAGTTACCTGCATTCCGGCAGTAGCAAGGCTGAAAGTCCATTGGTTCCTGCTCCCTGCACTCTGGCTGCTGCCTGAAATGAGAGGACAGTGAGTGTGTAACAAAAGCTCCTTCACAGGCCTGTCCACAGCACCTCGTCCCCTCGGGGGACCCAGGGAGGAAGAAATTTGCTCTTTTGTCGAGGTTTTGGGTACCACTAGCCCGGGAACCTCCAAGTTCCCATCATCCAGCCTGGAGGGGTCAGGACGTTGTGGAGGGTTCCACTCAATCCCGACCCCCCTGGCAGCCCGGGCAAGCATAGCAACCAGTTTTGGATCAGTATCTGGAATGGTTGAGCATACAACGGACGCCGCTCCAGACACGGATGCCTCATCTCCAGAACCGTACTCTCCTCCCGATGCAGTGACTGACATCTGATCGTCAGGGGGAGCCCCAAAGGTGACATCCGGCACCGTTTCCAGTAGCCTGAACTGCCCCAATGGGAGCTCCAACAGTCTCGGAGCGCGGGTGACAGGGGGTGCTCCCCGTGGAGAGTTCCTTACTGTCACCATCAGGCTTGACCTATGACTCCCGGATGCGGAAGCTCCGCGGTCACTGCCAGCGCAAGCCCGGGATCACAGAAGTGGAATAGGGACTTCCCCGGCCATGTAGTTAAGCCTTGTTCGAAACTCCAAAATAGTCATCTTCCCACAAGAGGAACATGAACCATCCACGAACGCCTCTCTAGCATGCTGAATGCCCAGGCATTTTAGACAGTGTTCGTGACTGTCCGCTGTCCACTGGCGCCAGGTAACGGCCACATCCAACAACGCACGGGTAGGACATCTTCGAAAGGAGCATCTTGAGAAAGACGTACCACACCGTAAGTACTCTTTTACCTTTGCTCTTTTGTGAAAGGCTGAAGCAAACAGGGAAGATGGCCGCTCGGTAAACAAATGCAGATGCAATGCAAAATGTTTACCGCCACTTGACTGGAACCACCGTTGCTGCAACGCCGTAACACCAGCCTTTCTCCATCGCTCACAGAGTAGAAATGGCTTCAGGAACGTTCGCATGAACTGCTCGTCTTCGAAGTGAAAAGCTAATGAACGCTAGATCCGCTGACCTACTTATACTCGCAAGGGGATTGGGTTCAGCTGATCCTAATCAGCATATGCCAATGAAAATCATTGGCATGTTTGCATACACGCAGAGTTGTTTTGGCATCTCGAAGCGAGATTCCTATTCGTCGGTCACCGACGTGACGCCAGAGTGACCGACTGAAAGGGAACATACGAGTAACCAAGACAACACATGAGGTGGGTGGAGATGAGAGTCAATTGATAATTAGTCCATACATGTAACGGAGACACAAAACGCAAACACAGTTCATGGATGGCTGGAGTGTCATCCAAAACTGGACTGACACATCCAGCTGACCGTTACAACTGCACACTATAAAGTTTAATAATTGTATTTTTAGTTCACACAAAAAATGAAACTTTTATGTCATCTTCTTACAAAGGTGTCTTTGTTTCTTCAGTAAAACACAAACAAAGTCACCTATATCTTGGATGCCCTGGGGGTAAAAAGATAAACATTCAGTTTTTATTATTGAGGGAGATCTCTTTAAAGATCAATTTTTTATTTACAAACCAGTTATTTAGGAGTTGTCAGTGTTTAATAAGATCATTTAGAAAGTCTAAGTAAATTTATTATAAATTATTTAAAATGTAAATTTGGGTAACACTTTCTATGCAGCCTGTATTTATAATACATCATAATGGTATTTTTAAGGCAAAATTATAAATGCATAATGCATAATAAATAACTTACATAAAATATATTGTACCATGTCATGAATACTCAAAAGAACAGTTTTAAAGTGTTATAGTATTTACTTTTTTGTGGGTATAGCTTTTAATGTATATCTGTGTGGAATGACCAGGCTGAGGGGTCCATTTGCAGCAATTTAAAGGAAAAGAAAATACATTTTTAATAGAACAGTCATACAGGCTGAATAAACAGGGGCAACAGGACCAATAGCGGCAAGGCAAAATCAAAGTCGGGGTACCAGGCTGACTTCAAGGCGGGTAGAATGGTCCGAGGTCATCAACGAGAGACAGTAACATAAACTAGAATGCTTGTAATTGACAGCCGGGGCAAATCAAGACTTTGCGTTGTACTGTTGAGTGAGTCTGGTATTTATGCTAGTGGTAATGAGAGATGGGAAACAGGAGTGTTCAATCCCAGGTAAAGGGCTGATGGGAATTTAAGTCCGAAAGCCGGTTGATATTCCGGCGAGATCTCCCTCTGATGGTCCCGAGGACATGACGGGGAACCCTCTGTTATGAAAATATCATTGAAGTATGCTTTTAAGTATGATCATTTACAACATGCAATGAACATGATTACAATTGATTATATAGTAAATATATATATAATATAAAATGCATAATTATAATATCTTGCTATTTAAATATCTTGCTAACAATACTATTTTTTCTCAAACAGCAATAAGATCAGATATCAGATCAGATGCACATTTGCTTTGAATTTTATTCTGTTGATAAGTAATAAATACATGTCATTTTACAGCAGAAAGTATTAGCTAACTCACATTAGCCTCAATATTAGCTTCACTGGAAACACTCAAATAACACTCAGCACCTCACCACTCACAGGATGTTGTAAGGTACTGTGCAGATCTTATATAAACAATGTCAAGATATGATATAGTTCATTATAAATGAAGTATATTTATTACTGTGTTCATTGTGTGTTAGAAATAATTATACTCTAACGTATAATTATAATCACAAATACATAAATATTATAATGGAATGTTATAGTTTTTATGATTATTCATGAGATATGACACTTCATAAGTTTTTTTATAAAGCATTATGCAGTCATTATAATGTCTCAAGAACCTTTTTAATGTATTATAAAAACAGACTTCATAGAAAGTGTTTCACTAGTTTGCACTTTCTCATTAATGCGGGAAGATTTTAGTAAGAAATACATGAAAGCAAAGTAGTGGGAGTAGTGGGAGAAGGAGGGTTTTGCAAAAAGCGAGATGCCAAAAAGAGGAAAGCGGGAGCATTTATAGCGGGCAGGTAGGAGATGATTGGGTGAACTTGGTTAGGAGATGCGAAACAACTGCGATTAATTCAGCCGCGCTCATCCTGAAACTCCGTTATTGTCAGGACGATCACTAATTAAATCTGTAAATCTTGTTCTTTAGACACATGATAATAGTTGCTCAATGTGTTTAGAAATGCTTTAATAACACATTCATACTATAAAAGAATGAGAAGTCTGGTCTCCCAGTCCACAGAAACCAATCTGACACCCTTTAAAGATAGTGTGACACAACTCTTTGATGTATTCTGTGTTTCTATGGTGTTGCTGTTAGACAGTTTTTGTTTTATTTTTCCTTGATTTTGGCTTTTGGGTTAAAATTAATATTTACATTTTCTTTAAAAGTACGAAAATATGTTACATGATTTGATCATCTTATCTGGAACTTTATAACACTTTTATAAATTATACGTTTAAAGATTAGAACGTTCACACAAGATATTAAGTTTTCTCTTGGTACAGTACAGTGTTACAAAACGTGAATACTAATGATACTATATTGAAATCTGTATCTTCAGACTATGATTTTCTTCTTTTTTCAGTAGCACAGTTGGAAACGGGTCAGGAAAAAGCAAGTAGACACTGCCAGTCTGCTGATAATGACAGTCTTAAAATGTCAAGAGAAAACACCAGCAGCAAAAACATGGGACCAGATCTCAGCCGTGCAAAGGACTCAAGTGTTGCAGATGATATAAAGAACATCTGGAGCACAGAAATAAAAGGTGGAAACAATGAAAACCTACCAATATTTACACTCAAGCTGAATAAAACTGGGAAGAACAGAGATGAAATCTGCAGAAGAAGCACGTTTGGGAAAAACAGTTCAAAAGAGAACAAGACCATTATGATGATCGGAGCAACAGGTGCAGGAAAAACCACTCTAATAAACAGCCTGATCAACTACATTTTGGGAGTATCATGGAAAGATGACTTCCGGTTTGTGCTTGTAGATGAAGGGAAAGAGAAATCTCAGGCTGAGAGTCAGACCTCAGAGATCACAGCATATCAAATTAATCACATGGATGGTTTCCGGGTCCCTTATTCTCTGACCCTTGTGGACACACCAGGCTTTGGTGACACCAGAGGAATCTCACATGACCAGAAAATCACAAAACAGATTCAAGAGTTCTTCTCTGCTCCTGGAGGGATAGACCGTATTGATGCTGTGTGTTTTGTAGTTCAGGCTTCACTTGCCCGTCTGACACACACACAGAAATACGTCTTTGACTCCATTCTCTCCATATTTGGGAAGGACATTGCTCAAAACATCCTTGTGCTGGTCACCTTTGCAGATGGGAACACACCTCCTGTTCTGGAGGCCATCAAAGTCGCTGGGGTGCCCTGTTCAACCGATGAGTCTGGAGTGCCTCTTCACTTCAAGTTCAACAACTCTGCTCTGTTTGCTACCAACAAAACATCTCCAAATGGTGAGGAGTCTGACTGTGAAAACTTTGACCAAATGTTCTGGAAGTTGGGTTTTTCCAGCATGAAGAAATTCTTCACTTCCCTTAACACCATGAAAACCCAGAGCTTGTCTCTCACACAGGAGGTTTTAAAAGAGCGGCAGCAGCTAGAAGTGTATGTGCAGGGTCTCCAGCCCCAAATCAAGGCTGGTCTGACAAAACTGGATGAAATTAAGAAGACAAGATCTACTTTGGAGCAACACAAGGCTGAAATGGATGCAAACAAGGATTTTGAATACGAAATAGAAGTAACTGTCCCGAAAGAGATTAAAAACGACTCTGGCCACTACCTAACTAACTGCCAAAAATGTTACTACACATGTCATTATCCATGTGCTTTTGCAGATGATCGTGATAAAGATAAGTGCTGTGCCATGAAAGATGGAAAGTGTACGGTCTGTCCTGGAAAGTGTCCCTGGAATGTCCACTTTAATCAGGCATATAGATGGGATTATATCCAAGAAAAGAGAAAGGAAACTTATCAGGATTTAAAAAAGAGATTTGAGGATGCACATGGACAGGTCATGTCAAAGGAGAAGATCTTTGAAGAGCTTGAGAACGAGCTTCAGGTTGTCCAGGAAGTCGTGGCCAAACTAATAGAAAGCTCTCAAAAGTCCTTGGAGCGGCTGCAGGAAATTGCCCTCAAACCCAATCCTCTGTCCACCCCTGACTACATTGATCTGATGATTGAGTCTGAGAAACAAGAAGCCAAGCCTGGATTTAAAGATCGCATTCAGTCTTTAATGGAAGTCAGGAAGAAGGCAGAGATCATCAGTAAGATTTCCACAGGAGAATTGCTTCCAGATGATCTGACTAATTACAAGCCTGAAACAAAAATGGGAGTCTTCAAAACTATAGCAAATTTCTTTAGGAAAAGCTGAGCAGGAAATAAAATATTGTATAGATAATGATGTGATTACAATCTAGACATAAAAGCATCCACGGATAGTTCAGTAATCATGAGGCAGCCAATGAGAAAGCCCTATCACTCTTTGATTTTAATCTCACTTGAAGAGCTCATATTTTTTGCATTTTGATAAGGTATCAAAAGATCAACAATATATCTTGGGCCAATGCCATGAAACACTTTAAAAACCACCAACACAACCTTAAATTAGGGCTGCACAGTTAATCAAATTTATAATGGCAATTATAATTATGGACGCCACAATTACATGACCATTCAAAGCACCAATTATGTTATTTTGTGTGCTTAAGAAGTTTTTACATGTTATCTTAAGGGCGTTTGCATTGTTTTAATTTTAGATATAGTACAGCTTTTTGAAAAGAAAATCTGATTAATATTTTGATCATGTTTTAGTTTTTAGCTTACTTTCATCAAAAAATATGGCATTCGGTTTCTTCAAGCAATGGTATAAACATTCAATGTAAATTATGATAATCATAATTAATTATCACAATTAATATTTTAAGGGAATAACAGAAAATTCTGATTTCTGCTTGCCAACCAGGCTTTAATCTAACATAAACACTGAACAAATCCTTCAAAAGATTGAGAGGCTTTTGAACCTATTGGAATATATAACCAGGTGTTGTCTGAATAAAGATGATGTGTAAAATGTGTAAAATGATGCACACCACTATATAATTTATATAATTTAGCTAATGTAACTCTGCAATAAAATTACATAATAAGGACAGGGATAACGTCCTTTCCAGAATCAATTGGCAATAAATTATCATAAAAATGATAAGGTGGGCAGATTCTGTACACTGGAAAGACCTAAAATCTGACTGGAACATATCTATCACATCATTCCTGTGTAAATATAAAACAAGTTGATATAAAACAACCTTCTCTAACTTATTTTAATACGGGTGGTAATTAGCATCTGAATTCGGTTTCTGAAGAAGTGGCTGCTCTGCTGCACATTTAAAACAAGCAGGATCAGTACCACAAAAAAAAAAAAAAATGTTGCTAATAGGGTAATCTGTGACTGAAGAGGAGCAATTTTATTTACAACAAATATCAAAAAGGAAGTTTTTGATTCAGCTCCAGGCAACGAGTAGGAGCAGAAAAAAAACTCTTTATTAATTGTACTACAATAAATATTATTAATTGTATCAGGCAAATATTTTGGTTTTGCAGTCTTTATAGTAGAGTGAAAATTTACCAAGGCTTCTCTTTAAAATTTCAAACAATACTTGGTGCCTTCCATTTTCACTTAGACCATCTGCAAATGTACCTAGAAATATGGATTTCACCCAGAACTGTGACTGTTTTTGATTCTCTGAATTTTAAGGGTGCAATTTCATCTAAAAAAGAATTAAGAGAATTGAAATACCCATCAATACTAAGTTCTGGAGAGGGAAACTAAATCATGATATATATATATATATATATATATATATATATTATATATATTATAAACAGGTATGAGTTTATCTGACCCATAGAGACCAACAGTGAGGCGGGTGTCACAAACACTACTGATAATCTGGAAAGGTATTTTTAAAGCATTATCCCTCACATTTTCTCTCAGAAAGTCCCTAAGTGACATATAATCAACACCCATGTGACAATATTTGCATTTTTTGTTGCCTTGACAACATTTCCAAAATGGTGGTCTGTCTGGATAGCACGTTGCAGATTCAGCAGTTTAAAAAAAATTGTTTGCTTTTGTTACTAAAGGTATGTTTCAACCGAAACATTTGAAAAATATTTCAGCAAAAACTTAAGTACTCCTTAAATTTTTTTGGTTTTATCTTCCAATTAAAGTAATAATTTTGATGCACGTTATGGAAAAGCAAAAAAAAAAAAAAAAAAAAATCTTATTTAGCAAGAAACTGATAAAATTTATTCTTTTTAAATTACGAAGTAAATGCCCAAGTGTAACATATACGTAACATAAAAAATGTCACATATATGTATAACATTAAAGATCTTTCACAAGGAGGGGTTACATTTTAAAAACAACTTCAGAAACAGTTATAACATGGTCCATTTAGTCTGTTTTTATATGCCTCATAATTTATAAGGAGAAATTGGTCCAGGTCCTTGTGGGTTAAATGTTAAGGCACTGTACTTAATTACACATTCTTATCTTTAATCTATATAATCTATCTACAGTATATCCTTTTATTTAACTATAACTCTCAACTATAACTCTTGATTTTGTTGTAAAATCTTCTGCATGCATTTTTTGACACTTTAAAATAATGTAGAAAATAGTTTAAATCTGTTCTTCATCTTTATCGTATGCAGGGGTGGATCTAGAAAATTATTCATGGGGTGGCAAGGGGGTGGCATTAAAATTATGAGGGGTGGCAACACTTGCATGGTTTTTGTAGATTCAAAGAACGCAATTCCTATTCGGGGTATACACTAGGGTGCACATTTTTACATTGTCCCAATAAAAAAATGAAATGAAGGCTGATGTGTGATTGACTTGAACCTGAGATCTGGATTGGAAAGTCAGATAAATTAAATGAGATGGTACGGTATATTTAACTTCTCTTTATTGAGTTTTAACCTGTTGCGAGTTTAAGTCTATGCAAAGCTTTACAAAGTTTGGAAACAAAGTCTCAGTGGATCAAGTCTCTTTAAGTCAAAAACACATAATAAATATACAGAAACCACATTTAAATCACCAACATATATCTTCAATATGAATAAAATAAATCACAGTATTTAGTGCAACTAGAGCAACAACATGACCTCTTAAAGTATTCAAATATCGTGGATGAGACATGAAAACAAATTCAATAATTTTAGTGCAAGTAAAGCAACAAAAGACCCTTTAAGTCCAAGTATCATTGTAAAGATATGTCAAATGTGCGGAAAACTTTGCTTCTATCATTATTGAAGCATGGAGACTGCGTCATGGTTATTTTCAAAGTTTTTCTTTGGTTTAATGAAAAGGCAGTTTTTTTCTTCAAAACCATTGCAATGTTTGTTATGTTGTTTACAGACGACGATCTCGTTGGCTGCACTGAACAGCTGATAACTTTGGTCCCCGAGAAAAAAAATAAAAGCCCACCCACACTGAAAGCTGATTGGCTTATTTTACTTAGTAAACCAATCAGAATGCTCTTTGTCTAGCACGCGCTATGAATAGGCACACACACACACACACACACACAGTTCATATGCATGCACAGTCTGTCTCTATATCTCTCCTTAACACCGATGCAGACAATGTCTCGCGTGTACGCGCTTGCCGGCTTGGCGTAGATTCCGGGATATTTTATACAATTTGCGGGCATCAGGCAGCCACAATCAATATACGGGACTCTAGTGCTGGGGTGGCAAATGGGGTGGCAAGGCTTTTTTTTAGGGTGGCAATTGCCACCCCGTGCCACCCCGGTAGATCCACCCCTGATCGTATGCATGCTCTGTGACACACATTGTTAACAGCACGATCAAATGTAAAAAAGAAAGAAAATAATATGGGTGTTTAAATAACAGTTTTCAACTAAAAATGGAAAACATCATGCATTTTGGCCGTTCATGTAAATGACAACAATTTTGGGGTGCCTGAAAATGCAAATTTTTGAAAACATTAGCAGTATTGTCTGTGTGTAAACTATAAAGACACAAATGTGTGAATGCGATCACATGAGGCACATGCATATTATGTGTTTCTTCTATATTAAAGCTCTGTTAAAAAATGTAATTGTGCAAAGTTGTGTACTGTTATTTCAAAAAATGGCATTGCCAACTTTCAAGTCATTTTTTTAAGGATTTGAGTAAATGGGGATCATTTTGACTACATTTGTCGTCTGTTTTTAGCACATCTTTGTCATGTAAACACAGCCTAAAAGGATAACACTGATTTGTTAATCTAATTGAATATGTTCAGCTCCACAAAGGAACAGATTGGATCAAAATGCTGTTTTGGGATGATGCAGTTTCACTTCAACTAAATCTATATATTTTACATATGAAAAAGAGGAAGAGATTGAAAGGTCTTTCCAACCATCAAAGACCTTCTGCATCAAGCTGTTTCTCTCTCAGTACTGTTTAAGCAAAGATTAACAGAAACCTCAACAAAGTTACATCAGGGGCCTCATTTATAAAACTTTCTTACGCACTGATTTGATCTTAGAGTGTTCGTACGATCAAATCCACGTCAAAGTACAGAAAAGTTCTTTAGATAAAATCAAGATGCTTTCTACGCAAGTCTTTATAAATGAAGCCCATGGACTCTTTCAGGACACTGATGTTTGTTTTGATCAGCTGCTCTGCTGAATCTTAAATGCTTTTATTCTTTACTCTGCTTCAGCTTTAACCCTTTCTCCAATAAGTATTTGTGTGTTAGAATAGCTTGTGGTTAATAAAGTCTTTGTTTGTATCACACTTGAAGTTCATCATTGTTTTGCTCATAACTGGAGTCCAATCATGTCTATCACAGCTACTGAAAGAGTATGTGTAAGAAATATGGATAACTTGAAAAAATTCCTTTTAATCTTACAAGCAATTAAGTAATTAATCAGCCAAACTTTCCTCCAGCCAATATCAGAAAAGTATTCAAATAAACTGCAATGTTTGGAAACATGAACATAACTGAAATTAGGACGTAAAGAAGATAAAACAGAATAAAAAAAAAATTCTAACAGTGCTGATTGTGACAGGGACCTTAGAGTAATCTCTTAAGACAAATGCAGTGTCATCTACTAACTGGCCCATACCCTCTTGCGGAACCAGTAATCTACTGCTGGGACATCGGATGGTTCCTCGTTCCAAGGGAACAGTGGGGGTACAAAAGCAAAAGACCTTAACTCACTAGAGTAAGAAACAGAGAAAAATTACTTAAAAGATTTTTTGTTGTCCAGCCAAATTAATTATAGCTAGGACACTGGAAATCTGGCAATTACAGTAGGTGGACAACCAAAATGTCACCTACCGCCGTGTGTACCGCCGCGGCAAAATCCCGGATTTAAATTTAATTCAGTCGCGTGTTAAAGTCGTTCATGAAAATACCGCCAGGGGGCGCAAAGTTTCCAAA
>JAUMHG010034545.1:0-12408 GCA_032359395.1 Enteromius anoplus
GATAGACAGATAGACAGATAGATAGATAGATAGATAGATAGATAGATAGATAGATAGATAGATAGATAGATAGATAGGAGACAGACAGAGCGACAGATATAGACAGACAGATAGATAGACAGATACTGTAGATATAGACAGACAGACAGACAGACAGACAGACAGATAGATAGAGACAGACAGACAGACAGATACTGTAGATATAGACAGACAGACAGATAGACAGATAGATAGACAGATACTGTAGATATAGACAGACAGACAGACAGATAGATAGATAGAAAGATAGATAGAAAGATAGCTAGATAGATAGATGAACCAACAAAAGAGCCTAAAATGATATACAATGACATGCAGCTCTTTTATTTGCACAGTCTTCACCTTCATTTTCTGATCAATTATACAGTGAGCCTCACTAAATCTGCTCCCAGACCCCCCCAAGCATTCACTCGTCCACGTCTACCTAAACATTTCAGAACAAACCAGAACCTCTCTGACGTGGCTGATGTATTTATTCAGAGCAACTGTCGCATTCACAGTCCCATCAGAACACACAAACATTTAACCGTCTCCCTTTCTATTCAAATTAACTTTGTGCAAACACACCAAAGAGAGCAAAAGTGTGTGCAGAGACTAAAAATGAGGTCATATTGTGGCGATTATCATCTGACATCCACAAACAATTACGTCTTGAAAATGATATGTGATTGTTTACAGATATTTAATGACAGCTAAAGGGTAGTATGTAAATACGGCGCAGTGCTTTGAGATGTTGGTACAACCTAACCGAATTGTCTGACAATGAGCAGATCACATGTGGCCAATTATCACATGACCTCTGCAGAAAAACTCTGAAAATGATGGAAATGAGGACAACGAAAACAGGTGAAAGATAAAAGGGGAGGAGAGGAGGGAGAAGGAAAGAGAAGGAGGGAGCGAGAGGCTGCTGTGAAGAAAGAGAGAGCTGGAGGCACTGCTGGAATGTTTGTGGTGAGAGGAACAGCGGGCGTAATGGCTTCCATATGGCCACTCCTGGCGGGAGAGCGAAAGCGAGAGTGGAAGCGAGGAGAATTACAGAGAGAAACAAAAGGAAAGGATTGAAAATTAAGTTAACATTAAGGTGGGGGGGGGGGTAGTTTGATGCAAGGGGAAAACTGGGAAAAGATGCAAATGGAACACAGGAAGTGTCCTGCTAAAGAAATCATAATTTGCTTTTGACTTGTTTTCCACTAAAAACATCCAAACAACAGAAGCAATACTACATAAGACATAGTATTGATGTGCATAAGATCAATGTTTTTTAAAAGAAAATTAAGCATACATGGATGAATCGTTCAAAATAAGAAAAATAATTAAATGTGCATCCATATATGTACCACATATGTATGCATATATATTAGGGCTGCACGATTAATCATATCGCAATCGCGATGTCAGCATGTGCGATTACATTACAGCAAATGTTGCGATTATATTAAATAAACAAATGCATTCGCGGACGTAACAAGACATTGATTCTTTCATTGATTAAGCGCGAGTGATCAATGCAAAGACGCAATTAGACATCCTGCAGCGCGATTGGCACGAATTAAGAGGCGCGTTAAACACACTGGTTTTACTGCACGAATAAGCAGCGCGTATGCCGATTGTGTCCCATACTGGCAGCTTGTACTGCAGCCGGCTATAGACACGCATCTTTCTGTCCAGCGTTCTTTTTCAAACACTGTGTGCAATGTGCTTTGATTTATGTCATATCTCTGCACCTGCTACGATGTAAAGATGTTACTGTTATTTAATTTTGTACAATTTAGTTTTAATTTGTTGTTGCCAGATTGCACTGTATACTGTGTCTCAGTTGAGAAATACAGATTTCAGCATTATTAGTAATCTGTGTGTGATTTAATTACTAATTATATTTCTCGTTTAATTTAGCTTAAATTGAAGTGATAAAATAAATAAAACTAATAAATAAAAATTAACAAAAATGTTATTTTATTTAAATTTTTTATAAAAAAAAATTTTTAATCTATATTTTTTTTCATATATATATAAATTACTAATATATAAAAATAAAATCAAAAGATTAACAAATGCTATATTTATATATCAGTTAAACTGGGTTAGATTCACCACTAGTGGCATCAAACAGAATTGCAATCACTTTATTTGCATGTCGATAATAACCATTAAAATATTAGAGTTTTTGCCATTACATTTGGTGCCTGTATAATTTACATTTAAACTTAATTGAGTATTTGTTGTGTTTCAATAATTTTAAGTTGGCTTTATCTTGTAAAGATGTTTTACTGGAAAGCAAAACAAAATCCCTAGGGTGTCTGCAGGCACGAAACAGTGTGTGAAGGTAAGTCTGTCCTTGTCACCATTACTGTCGTGCCCTTTCCTGACAGGAGGCGGCCTACATCCAGCGCCAGTGCCCTCCTTTTAAACCAGACAGCAGAGAAGCTGCATTTCGTTGTGTTTCTTATTCAAACATCCCTTGTTTTCAGCTGCGTGATCGTTTCCACACCCTCGGAAAGCAGTCTGGAAAGCATAGCATTAATCACACGTGAAATAAATGCTAATGAACGGCCAACCCCCTCCTTCTGGCCAAAAAAGCGAAATCAAAATCCATCACGACTGACAGAGAGAAAGAAAAGAGAGAACATGCTTTCCTTCTCTCGCTGTCTGTGTTTCATATCCTCAGATCAGGCCTGTATATTTATGCAGCCGTATGTTCTCAAAGCCCCCCGTTCAGGGAGATTAACATATGTGTGAGTCTGTGTGTGCACATGAATATGATTCACGGCATAATGAATCATAATGCCGTTTAAAGAGGTGAGCGTTCACACACACACACACACACACACACAGAGTGTAGGGTTTTTCAAAGAGTAAAATGAGTCTTTTAAGCCCAGCTGGTGTATGACCACGGGTCTCTGTGTCAATGCCTGTGTTATTCTGTGTAAAATTAGTGTGTGTTCCTTTTAAACGTGCTCTTATGAATGCGGTCTGTGTGTGTATTAGTGTGATGACTCCAGGTTAAACTCACTCTCTCAAACTTAACGGTCTGATTAGACCACGTCACCGGGGGTCAGAGGTAGACAGAGGGGCCACATACTGAGGGGCCCCGTGGAGACCTGTGTCAGACCCGGCACTGCCCCACTGTCCGCCTCAGAGAGTCCAGAGCATCCGCAAGGCCTATAAACACCCCAACATGGGTCTCAGATGTCTTCAGGGGCCCCGAGAAACTGTTACTCAAAGGTTCACCTGACTCTGTGCACGCAGAGATTATAAGCTACTGCACACAATTCCTGACAGGAAACTGACGCCATGAATACGAGAAACAGATTTAGAGTCCTGAGGGTTCCTAAAAGACAGAGAACACATAAAACAATGGCCTATCGGCTTTCAGCGCCTAAGTGCTTAAAATTAAAGGCTCCAGACAAAACGTTTCAACCATTGGCAAATAATTATCGCTTTAGCCAACTCAAGTTTCACATCTAGCTCCATTCTGGTATATACAAAAACATACAAATCCCCATCAACGCTGGCTGAAATCCACTTCTGATTGATTACATT
Source organism: Enteromius anoplus (assembly GCA_032359395.1). NCBI lineage: Eukaryota > Metazoa > Chordata > Actinopteri > Cypriniformes > Cyprinidae > Enteromius > Enteromius anoplus. Next base: position 3,580 of record JAUMHG010034545.1, read on the forward strand.
AACTTAAGAGATAATTTGGCAAAAAGAAACAATTTGTTAATTTGATTTAAAAAATACAATTGATTTTTTTTTTTTTTTTTGCAATCCTCTTTGTATTTGTGCATAATTTGAATATTTTGTGTGTAATATGGGTCAAAATATCTAAAAATCCTTGAAACAAGATGAATTTACTTTGAGAAGCAATGCTGATAAAATCAAATAAAACAAGAGGAAAACATGTCTTGATGTTTAATTCAGTGTTGTATAATTCAACTGATGTTGTTTTAGGAATCCTTAGATATTTTTACAGGAAAAAAGTAAGTTAATTTGTAAAGATGAATTAAACATCAATGTGATTTATTTATCAAACTGTTACATTAAACTTATTTGATTTTAAAACCACTACATTGATAATTGATTTATGACTTTATTTACATGTGGAAGTACGTTTTACTTTAATTTACTGTAATTTAATACTTTAATAGAATCCTATAAACAGTAATTTAAAATTATAATTTAGTATATAGAGTACTATAAACAGTCATTTAAAAATAATAATAATTTAGGATAATAATACAATTTATAGAGGATTATAAATAGTAATTACATTTATAGAGAACGATAAAACATGTTGTAAAATAATTATCATTTGTAATAATAATTTTATTCATAGAGTACTATAAAAATAATTTAAAACAATAATCATTTAGACTAACAATATAATTTACAGAGTACTTCTGAATACGTTTTTACAAAAGTCGTTTACAATAACAATTCATCCATAATACTTAAAAACCTTAAAAAACAAAGCAATAGCTGAGCACCATTACTAGTTAGAGCAAACAAGCCTTAAAAACATTGTTATGCTAATAAACCATGTATATACGCTGCTTGACCATTTAACTATCCTGATAAATTATGTGGCATCCTTAAATTTAGAGCTGTAAAATCAACCCCAAAGTTCCCTGAGCATACAAAAGGCTGTTTCTGTAAGATGCTGAATATGTGTGTACGTCTCTGAATTGTAGGCCGTGTGGCGTGGGGGGCGAATCAGGGCCGGTGCGGGGTGATGACAGGCTGCTATTCCACACCCTGAGGCCTAGCGCTCCACTCCACACCGAAAACAGCCCGACGCCTTCACGAATCAACCTCACCGACCGTCCCAGCATCTGAAAGTCATTTCACTCTCTTCCTTCCACACTATTTGTATCTTCATTTCTGCATTTTTTCCTTTTGACTGCCTCCTTTATCTCCATTTATTCTCTCTCCGACGAGTCTAGTGCGGTCAGGCCGGGGTCCCGGCAGGACCCGAGGTTGAGGAGCCCTGTGGTAAAATCAACAGCTACAGACGCAAGAGAAAGACAGCGAGAGAGAGAGAGAGAGAGAGGGAGGGAGAGGTGTCAGCAGACAGATGAGACTGACTACAGCTTTCAAACACCTCTGCTTCCAATCCTGTCAAGATGTGCGTTATGCCAGTCTCTGCTGCGGCTGTGTGTGTGCTGTAGCACAAGAATCTCATCTCCTCCAGAGTGCCGAAGGGCATCTTTTTAGCACACAAAACTTTCATCTCAAACTCATATAGGGTCACGGGGTCTTCATGACACTCTTCTCTCTCCACCCACCCCCCAGCCAATTAGAAACAGCCTCTCAAATGGCGTTCTCAAGAGCACTTCCTGTCGGGGGGGAGGGAGAGAGAGAGAGAAAGATTGACAGCTGAGGAGATGATTGACAGGCCTCTGGCGAGAGAGGACTCGCAGGCTTTGGAGCTGCGCGGTGGTCCACAGGAAAGTTTTCTGCCGGCAACCCCTTTCATTTGCATGAACGAGGGATGCTGGATAAATAAAGAGAGCGAATGAATTTTGGAAGTGAAGTACGAGTGTCCCAGCGGGGTAGAGGCACGTTTTTGAGAATGCGGCAGCGTTTAGAGTCCCGTGAGAGGAATAGCACAGCAACCACTATTCACACACACACACACACACACACAGAGAGAGAGAAAACAACAACTCCAATCCGTTACAACTACACCGTTACAAACAGGATGTCATCCATATGCACACTCATTCTGAAAAGATGCAGCAAATCCCTGATGATTAGGATAATTAAATATGAAAGGGTTTAAAAATACCCCATTTCTCTCTTTAGTATCATGGAATTCTGAAGAGACCTGGTAGAATTAAAAAAACCAAAGGAGAATTCCCTATTCACTCTTTCTTGACTCTCTTTCTCTCTGTCAGCCCTTCCCGCCCCGCTGTCTCTCCAGAGAAAAGAGGAAAAAAATGGCTGATCGTTAGTCTCAGAGAAAAAGAGTTCACACCAACTTGCTGACTAGGTTAGCAGGCTGAGTGACAGAGAGAGAGAGAGTTAGGAAAGAAAGGGTGCAACGAACAAGAAAATGGGTTGAAGATGTCTACTACTATCGTAGTTTAGAGGCAATCCTAAAAAATCCTAATGGGATCAAATAAGACTCCCTTAAAGATTAAATACAAACTTTTGGATGAACGGAAATTTCGGAAAAATTGGTTTTTGGCCTTTTTTTTAAAATAGGAAGCGTATATATAAATGCTCATTAAACCTGCGTTTATGTGATCAAAAAAATAGGAAAAACAAAAATAGTGTAAAATTTTTATATTTATATATTTTAAGGATTCTTTGATGAATAGAAAGTTCAAAAAACAGAACTCTTTTGTTACATTATGAATTATGTCTTTACTATCGCTTTTGATCAAAATGCATTCTTAATGAATAGAATTATTAAATAATGTTTAAATGATGAAAAAAGAACGGAAAAGAAATGACTGAAAAGAACGAATAGATCTGCTCCATTGGTGAAATCAGACAACAAAAGCAGGAGAGCAGGGGCAGAGCGGAGCGAGGGATGGAGAGATGTCCTGCTGGGTTAAGCCAGGTGTCTTCAGCAGAGTGTCACGAGAGGAGAGAGGGGAAGAGAAAGGGAAGAGAATAATTAGTCAGACCTCCAGCCGGGGAGACTGACAGGTAAAGAAAGAGAGGGAGAGGATGGTGAGGTAAGAGACTCAACGCAAGACAACGATGAGTCTGAAAGTGAGAGCGGTGGAAAGAAGAAAGAATGAAAGAAGAGAAATGGGGCTGGGGAAAGAGAAAGAGAAAGAGCTTGAAAAATGCCCTTTGTCATCATTTTACAAAAGAACGGATGACAAAAGGAGACAGAGAGGGAGAGAAATCACACAAAAAAAAGGCATGACCCCGGCCCCTTCTGGACAACAATGAGCATTTGTCTTTCCATCAGTTCAGCTCTGTGGTGTTTTTTGGTGACCTAAACACTCCGCAGAGATTCATTGTGACATGATGTCACTTCCTGTCAGCATCTGCCTTCAGAAAGCCTGCCTGAACTCAACGCATACGTACATTGATTAGGAAAAAGTTGTACTATACTGTAGTGAAAAAAAGTCTGTTTTTACCTTAAAACAAAGTTGAATCCAGATCTAAACCATGGTAAGAGCCGTATTATAAGGGGGAGGAGTTAAAATACTCCTTCTGAGATCAGTTTTATATGAAGAGACGGATACAATACATCGTTCTAGGGTCAAAAACCTGTCATGATTTAACACCAGCTATTCTGATAAAACCATTGGCTAGTCAACACCAGCTTTTTTTCGAAATATTTTGTTGTACATTTTGCTTTCGGCAGAAGTCATACGGGTAAAGGCGAGTAAATGATCACATTTTGAGTCTCCTGAAAAGCGTAAATACCACGGTTTGTTAGGAAATCTTCTACAGCCAAATAGTGGTTCATTGAACCGAAACCATGAGTTTCATCTGTTTGTCTGAGAAACCGGTTTGAAACCACCGGTGTTGCAATAAGACCATATCAGAAAAGCTCACTTCGTCTTTCGCTTGACACAGATAAAAAAGCTATGGACGATGGAAATGAGACATGAACAAACAGCATCGGTTTGTTTTCATTTGTGACATATTACATTTCTACCACACACCGTCTGGCAACTAGGTTTTTTTGGGTTTGACATAGTTAATTAGGTGCTATTTTATATTAAAGTTATCTGATAAAACATTATCGTTTCACGTTAGCGCTAAAACATGCTTTTATTAGGTTTGCTCACTTACATTAAACACTTTCTTCGACTGAATAAAACCAGCTAATCAAAATTTTAACACGAAATAGATTTTAACAGACAGAAACATTTTTACAGCGACAGAAGTAATGAAGGTCACCCTCATCACAGATGACAAGAGTCAGCTATAACATATCTATTTCTTTGAATATTTCTTTTCAAATGCGCACAATTACATTCAGGGCTGAATTTCTTGCTTTAAATAAACAGCGGCATTCACACCAGACAGCGTAACTTCACGAAGCCCCTCCGTCTTCACCTACAGGTCCCCGCGGGTTTCATTTAACAGTTTGCCATTTGATCCTCCGATCCAGCATGTGTGCGCGTTTGGTCCGGAGCCAAAGGTCGTGTCTTGTTTTTGCAGAGGTTGTGGTCTGATGCCTCTGGACTGGTATTAAAGGGACCGTTTCATGAAGCACGGGCACCACAGCTGGCACACGCACACACAAACTTCCCCTTCCATTCAGGCACCTTTAAAAGGAGTGTTTCAGGTTTAATGGCGTTTGAGGCATAACGTCCATAACCACAAACTCACTGGCTTGAAATAATTGCCCGCAGTAAGTTCTACATTTCTATAAACTCCAAACAACATTCAACTTCTCTGTAAAGGTCACACACACACAACAGTAAACAGTCAGAACTAAACAATCTTTCACATTCATATCACTCCTTCTTTCTCTCTCCTCCGCGCCTGCATCTATAGCAGCTCATCGCGGTGTAATTAATCAAGAGTTCTTATTAATTATCTATGCGCCAGGTCATTCATTACCGCATCAATTCAGGCATAGCTAACGCCGCTTGTGGGAGCTCTGCCCGCCCCCTTCCTCCGCAACTTACATCTTTCACTGGTCTCGAAAGTCAAGCGATGTTTTCTCTCTCCAGCCCTCTCTATTTATGTGTCTGTACTGATGCAGGGAGGTAAGAATCTCAAAGATATAGGTTCCTTTTCAGTATTAACTTTTTATCCTGAAATAGAAGCACATTAGACAATGGTTGACAAAGTAAAGAGCACAGTGTTATAAAATTAATGCGGATAGCCTGGAGCGTAGTCTCCATATGTAAGAGAGGGCATAATACAAAATTTATCAACTTTGTACATTAATATTAACCATTCGCCAGCGTAAAGTGTAGATTGATTCACGAACGAATGACTCTTGCGAGCCGATTCTTTTTTAGCGAATCAAGAACAGTGGAATGCGGCTTTGTGAATGCCGATTCACGCACCCCTGTATTGACCCGAACAGTGACTGCATTGAATCGGTTTCACATTTACAGCATTGACTGAGAGAGAATTTCTTTTATATGCAGGCTCAACATTAAAACATGGACGTTATAAACTGCATATGCGAATGAACTGAAATTGAATCAACAGTTGGAACTGAATCGAATGAGTTTGTATTGGAACTGAATCAAACCTGGAATCTGCTTTGAAATCTGATGTTTGATCGCAGGCTGTGGCGGTTCGTGAGACCTCTTCCGAAGACGCGTGAAAAATCTGAAATCTTCTACATTGACTCCCGCTGTCTAGAAGAAACATTTGAGAACATATTCTAGGCGAGATTCATTCACGAAACTGAAAGAATGTCAAAATTCCTTCTGTAAATGACTTTTTCCGTCTCTTTGTATGCAAGGACCAGAATCCCCACGGCAACAAGCATCCCTTTCAGAAGCGGGCACGTTGTAAAATATCACCCTCCCATAACATGTGCACCACACAATTACTTCCCCTGTCTAGCAGGGCTCTAATCTGTCACTGGTCCACCTATTATTGCTTTTCCAAGTCTCTTTCCATCCGTTTTTTTTTTCGCTTCAGCCTCACCTCTCGCCTTCGCCGCATCCCTCTATTCTGAAAGCCAGAGCACTTTCCTTTCTTTCCCTCGTTTTTTCATCTCTCATCAGGCCAAAAGCTTTTCGGTGTACACCTCTATCCACAAGAGTGGAACAAAAACAGAAAGAGAGAGAGAGGAAGATGGAGAGAGCAGAGGGTAAGAAAACGAGAGAAGAGTAAGAGAGGCTCTGACGTTAACAAGATAGCTCGTTAAAGCAAGGGGACAGGAACAAGAGAAAGAGAGAGTGAGCGTGTAAGAGGGAGGTGGAGAGAGAGAGAGAGAGAAGTGGATGTAATTGGTGGCTTTTTGAAAGGAAAGACAGAAAAGACAGAATTAGGTTTTCCATCTGCGGCCCTCAGTGTGTGTATGTGTGTGTGTGTTTGCAGAAAGAATGACAGGCTTGATGTCTGTGAGCGTTGCAGACATCAACAGGTCACACACACACACACAGCTTTCAGTCAGAAATACTCCATCAGGCCCTCGTCACATTTATGCACATGCATCTATTATTGGAGGGACGCATATTCAAACCTCTATATGCACGGAATGATGAAAATGGACTACGAGAAAGTGGTAAAGCAAAGCTGGGTGAAAGATGTAAGTAACGAAATGGCGTGTGAAAACTGCACTGCACGTTAGCGGGTTATTAATACCGCATTGCAATTTACGGTAAACGCTGTTTTCGCGTCTTCTTCCAATAAATGGTTTTCCGGTTAGCATATAAATGTGCTTCTTGCATTACGCTCAGCCTTTCACTGAGGGGGAAAAAATACAACACTACCAGCGCAGAACGACTCTTCAATAAACAACTCTTTTGAACTGAATCTTTTTAGTGACATGACATGCAACCAGTGTCCGATTGCCAAAATAAATAATAAAACTCTCAAAAATTAAGTAGCTTTAACTACTCCAAAGTCCGGTGGATTCTGATTGGCAGTCTTTTTTTTTAGCGTTTCTCTGTTGGAAAAATAAAATGACCACAATAGTAATATCAATCATAATTTCTTTTCATAAAGTGTTTTTCGTTTATGTTGTGGATGTTACTATTCTCCTACAATCTGAATCATTATTAGCACTTCATATTTTTTTATTTTTGTTATAGTCATTCATTCTTGGTGCAAACGAACCTACTATTTTAAATTTAAAAATATATATATTTTTAAATTTTAATTATTTTTTTTAAATTTTTAGAAAAAAATAAATACGACCTTACATTTTGTCAATTACGTTTACACATTGGATCCAAAAAAAAATAAAAAATCAGATTGTGTTTGATTTTCTGCATTTTCGCATCCGTAACAAGCATTTTGATTGCAAAGGACGACGAATACAAAAAAAAAACCTGGAAAAAAAACACATTTTGGACAATGTGCAAGTCTAAATCTTTCAAGAGAATTTCTTTCATATAAAAAAAAAAAAGAAACATTGTCATGAACCAAAATATAGCAACGTTTAAATAAAAAATGTGAAACAGCCTAATATCCTTATCTGTTCCAAATTATAAAACTCTTGCGTGCTAGCCTTCAATTGTATAAAAATCAATCAGAACTGAGTCCGTGATTGTAAATTTTAGGAGGTTTGTGTGTGGCAGGCTCAATTTATGTGTGTGTGTTTGTGTGTAATTCTTCCTAATCCCATCTCTGATGGTCTCCTCTTATCCTCTTCTCTCTGTGCCAGACACAGCAACATCCTGCCAAGACAGCAGCCAAGCACACATGCACTAACACTCACACAACATCCTGAAATATCCCTGCATCGTGTCTATGCCACAAGCGAGCGGCGTGACAAAAGTAGATCACTTCCTTTATAATCAACGGAGCCAAGCCGCATATGTGTGAAGATTATAATGAGCGCAATCCAGTTTTGAAGCGTTATGTCACTCATTTGCGACACAGATATGATGTACATTCTTAACGCACGTTTTATATAGTTTGAGTAGTCAACATGAAGGTGACCAAGCCTGCATTAGAGGATATGTTTTACAAAAACATTTTACAAAAGAACTGCAGGTAACACAACGAAATAGTATTTTCTTGTAAAAACAAACTTTGAAATATACATACAACATTGAAAAATGGTTTAAGCTTTCAAGAATGCTAGCAAAACTATAATCACAAACTATTTGCTAATGCAAATGCAGAATGGCAAATGGCAGCCATATTTGTCACAAATGATTAATTTATTATGAAAGTGTTGAATAACACGAGGGTAACCAAGATAAAATGAATATGTGAATAGTGCTCAACTGGTCATGTGGCAAATGTGGGGCCCACTTTAAAGGCGACCCCTTAATATGAATAAACAGCTTTTTCTAGGCTGCTGATGACTACATTTGTGCCATATATGTGCATTTATTCACCTGGGAAACCCTGAGGGAAAAGTTCAGCCAGAAATTCTGATACACACATGACAGTGCCCTTCCCAGAGTCAGACACAACGCTTTCAAAGAAAAGCCGCGCCACAATCCGGCCTTGAGAAGGAGAGAGAAAGAGTGATGATTTGACACAAAGACGCAGCCGGCAGCTCGCCATGACAGGGCACTATGAAACGGTTAATGACGCAGCTTACGGCAGGATGGATTATCTCTCTCCTCCTCTCTCCCCCGTTCCTTTATTGGCTTTTGTCTGATTGTGCTACATTATGGAACAGCAGTGAGCTGAGCTTAAAGGAAGCTGCCATTCTCCAGAGGAGACATAATTAATAACGCAAGCATATCCATCTGTCCTAGACTCCTATATGTTCGCTTTTCTTTCTCCCCATCACTCCTTCTTTCGCTTAAACATTCCTCTGTGAGGGTATTATGTGAGGGGCATCTCACTCTTTTGTCTGGGTGTGTGCATGAACGCATATGGAATTTGTGTGCATTAAAAAGAGAGGGAAAAGTATATGTTAAACTACATGTACACAATACA